>VXAA01000859.1:356171-427433 GCA_013399115.1 Anseranas semipalmata
GGTAAGGCGGCTGGGGGCGGCAGGCAGCCCTGCCGGGGCTCGGGGTCGGCGAGGCAAAAGGAAGGGCGCGGAAAGCGGCCCGAAGGGGCTGAACGCTCCCTCCTTCGGCATCGCGTCGGTGGGTGCCCGGCCGCGGCTAGCTCTCCCCGAAGCCCCTGCAAGTCCTGCTCCCCGGCACCAGCTGCCGGTGCCGCCGCTGCGGCCCTTAAAAGGCAAAAACCCAACTGGGGGCGGCTGGCACCGCGGCTCCGTGCGCGGCGGAGCTGTCAGGGTCGTGCGCGCCGCACGGCTCGGGGCTGGCGGGGAGCGGAGCGAGGCACCGCGCGTCCCTGCCAGGGCCGTCACCTTTCCCTTCTCCTGGCGTGCCAGCACAGCCCGCGGGTCCCCTTCTGACTGCACGTCCTCAGCCCGTGAAACCCGCTCCCCTCCGCAGAGCGGTCGCACCGGCCGCTGTGACACGGCGGGGAAGGGCCCTTCCCGCACCGCGTACGGACACACGCGGGGCTCCCGGGTCAAGCCACAAAATGCGCTCTGCGTACCAGCCCGACACGCGAGCACATCTGTCACCTCGATAAACACGTATCCTTAACGCCGGTGCTTTTCCTCAGCAGCACACCTAGCGTTCGTCTGAGCTGCAAACCAGAAACTGGTTTGTGTCCCAGGCTGTAAAAGGGAACGAGTACTTTGTACAAGTTTGAGAGGAAGAATGTGCATCCCAGTAGCAGAATGGGCATTAAGAGAACACCGCTTTGCTTTGCAGTTGTTTCAAAGTGCTACCTAAAACAACAAAAAATCCTTATACCATTTAAAGTTGTTAGTTCAGAAAAACTGCCAGAGAGAAAGAGAGGACCCATGTCTACAACACAAGAGCAGTTAGAAACAGCTGCCTGTTTAAAGGTCCCGGCAGTGCCCTAATCCCGTTCATCTCCATCAGTGCTTTTCCCAGGGTGCCGCTATCGCCTTTGTTTCGTGCGGGGTGAGGCAGCAGCTGAGGAGCTAATGCTGCCACTTCTCGCTTTACCTTCTGGGGCTCGACTGTGCCAGCAGCTCAGGAGAACTGTCTTGATACCCATGCTTAATGGCTCTGTCAACCTTTACATACAGTAATAGCATGTTTTGTCTGGCCTTCTGCATACATTTAAGTTGTAGCCAGTTTAAAGCAAATAAACAAAAAACCCCTGGAGTTTACTCACAGTTGGTAACTACAGGATGCTGATACAGCTTGTGGCCAAGGGGAGGGAGGTGGAAACCCCAAACCTTTGTGTGGTTTTCATGTTATGACAGCAGGTTTGTTTCCTAAGCAAAAATCTCCAAGAGACTGTTATTAGAGTTGTATGTTACAGTATGCATTGCAGCACTCGGTTCGACCCAGCTCATGGTGTCACATACCAAAAAAAAGGCAGTTTTGTTCAAATGGCATGACCCCTGCTGTTTCCAGTGATACCTATGTGCAGGACAAGATGCCCTTCTGTAGAGACCTGGATTGCATCCAGCTACAGAAGTAGTGAAGGATTTATCATCACAAGTCAAGTATTTTGCCCAAAAATCTGACTTCAAAAAAAGTAAAAAGAGGGATATTAGGCCACAGTTTTTGTTGTTTGTTCAGTAAGGCAGAATTCAGAAAGCATTTTGCATTTCATCCCTGTTTAGTTTTATGCATAAGGAGCCAGGAGAAAACAGGAGAGAAAGGAGAAATCGAGTGCAGTGAAGAATTCGTACAGCTTCTGCATCTACAGCCTCGGTGACATAGTTTCACGTGCGTTTCAAACCCAAAAGCCAGCTCAAAGATGTGCAACCGTTTGGACTTGGAACTTAGCTCTAATGCCCAGGCTTCAGTCAGTCAAATATGTAATTGTGTGTAACGTATGCCTCTGTAAAAGCCATGCATAAGACGTACTCAAAGAAAGCTTAACCTTTTTTCTTCTTTCTTTTGCCACTTCTGCAGGAAACTATGCCCCAGACGCCAATATTTTCCAGTATGCTTGGTTCCAGTTGTAGTGGGCAAGTGCAGCCAGATATGGGAGAGAGGTGTGTGGACCCTGTTTATCAGGATGGGAACATTGTTTCTGGATCACTGGAGGCCTTGATCGAGCGCCTGGTGCCCACCATGGACTATTATCCAGATGTAAGTAGGCACTGAAGGTTTTTGTTCTTCCCATGGTTTTCCTGTGCTAGGATACAGATTGGTGCTTCCTCAAGAAATTCTACCTCCATCTGAATAAGATGTAGGCTAAAGATGCGTTTATTTTGCTTGCAATATTCATTCACCAAATATGTGGATACTCAATGGGATACTCTTTTTTTTTTTTTTTAAACAAGAACACCTGTTAGGAAGATAAAGCTATGTTGAACCCAAATGGACACCTTAAGAACCAATTAAAAGCAGCATTAGCCACAATTTTCAATCCTTCTAAGCTGCTTTACCTCTAACACAGCCAAGATTAACTTCTAACCAGCTCCTACCTAGAGAAGGAGACCAACTCTTTCAGCTGAAATCAGCTCTAGTATTTTTTCCCTTTAATTTTCTATGCATCTCCTAGTTAGACCATTGGATAAAAAATAGATTGTAATTAAAATGCTGCCTTTCTCAACACATTTTAACAGGCAAGTGCTGTAATAATGTTTCTGAGCCTGAAAATGATTTTGCAACTGATTAAATGTCCTCACTGCAGTCCCCTGAAGCGTTACTGATAACTCCAGGACATGAAGTAAGATTCTGAACTTAGGATATTATTAAGAGATCGCTTTATCACTTAAATTGACCCTTTGTACCCATTAATGACAGATGTTATTTAAACAAGTTGCCAAAGATCAGAGAGGTTATATAGCATATAGTCCATCTAAGCTATGAAAAAGCAGCACCTATGGCAGAAGCAACCCAACTCTTTTTAGGACTAACAGGGCAACAGGCAATCAGCATTAACTGGTATGTTGAACTTAAATTGTGGTAGTGGGCCATGCTAGAATCTGTACCTCACAGTATGTTTCTCAGTCTAATCTGTGTGGAACTTTTTGCTGTGGTTTCACGTTAGTCACAGTGAAATCCCCTCAAGCTCTCACATACACACCGCCCATCTTTACAATTACCACGCACAAAAAAGACACTCCCCATATGAGAGTGCAGTGGGTATAAGCAGCAGAATTCCCAGCAATTATCAGCGAGGGATTAAAAAAAAAAAGGCAAAACAAGATTTTAATTTTCCAATTCACTCCTAAACCTCTCATTTAAATATGCTTACGTACAGTTGCACTACCTTCAGTGGACGCTACGTACCAAGTCCTTCATAAGACACAGGAATACCACAGTTAGGCATTAAACCTCTGTTGCCCCCCCGCACGAATGCGCAGGGTAGAGCAGATGCAGAAGAAAGGTGGAGCTTGAAGAGAGCCTCGAAACGCGGTATAGCAGTGACATTGTTCTAGGCTGCCATAGCCAGGCTTTCCAAGGACTCAGCTCCTTGTCTTACGTTTAATACTAGAATGGAGTTATTTGCTGCTTGGATTTCTGGAATATCGCTGAGTTTTTTAAGTAGCTGCTAATGCACATCCCTTATTGTAATATAGGATCTATTTATAACACAGCTACTCTGAAAATGGTTCCATGAAGTGAGCGTTACTTAAGGGCCTGTGACTTATTTTGGAATGCTGCTGGTTTCCATGGTGCTGCCCCATACCCCGTGCAAGGGAGCATCGCAGACCGCGCAGGCACAGGCCCCACCCGGGGAGGCTGCAGCTTAAATAGGCAGCGAGCTGACAGCTGAGAGATACAGCAGAAGCAATCAAGAGAACTCCTGGGAAAGGGAGATGGAAAACAGTATTCAACCAAATTCATCTCCTCTGCAGCAGGGCACATTCTTTGAGTTAAATCAGATCACCCAATTTAGCTAAAAGGAGTCATTTTAAGACAAGTAGATAAATAAGCTTTGAGTGACACAAAGAGGGAGCTGTATCTGAGTCATCTCCAAATGCAAGTTTTGTATTTCAGTTCAGTTTCATGTTTATGCTTAATTTCATGCCCATTTCCATTTTTAGGGAAGTTGCCACAGAAGGTTAGAGTGATGGCCATTTAATGCTGATGTCCTGTCAGAAGAGGGGCCAGTACTGTTTGTTCAAGAGAAAGGTGTAAGCACCTCTCCATCTCGTGTCTCTGGCTATATGTGCAGAGAAAGGCAGCAAGGCATCACCAGTTAATTCTCATCACGAGAACCTATTGGTTACGTTAGCAGAGATTACCTTTAGTCTCAGAGTGACACATGTACAAGTTGCTGTACTCATCCGAAGTTTTGGATTAGTACATCTGAGCACGATGCTTAGAAAGCATTCCTGTCTCTGTCAACATTAAGCTAAAGATTGCAGTAACCTTCCAGCTGGAAAAAAGGGGGTGGGAGAGAAAGCAAACACCGTATCTCTCTGTACTGGTTACAGAGGCAAAACAAAAATGTATTTGCCATGTTGGCAGAACAAGAGACAGACAAGGGAGGACAGGAAAGATAAGGGCCTACATTTGTGTACTGCTCTTTTGAGGTTTGTTTGTGTACAGGGACTTGTTCAGCACACAGGAAAACGTATGCTCATGAGACGGAGGAGTTCGGGAGGTTAGGAATGGAATGTACCAGTCTGCAACCCTTGTGCCCAAGCAAGAAAATGTTTCAAGAAAATATTTCACAAACAAGAAGTTCCAGAATGAGCAGTGAGTGCATGAAGAATTTTTTTTTTTTCTCCTCAAGACAACATCAGTACATTCTTGGGTCAGAGAGTAACAATTCCTTCTTTAGTCTTGTGTGCTTGCCTTTTTTTTTTTTTTTAAATATAATTCAGCTCATCTCTTAGCAACAACTTTAGGCACTGAAGGAATCTGGCTTTTTCTCTTGTAAAGCACAAGCCCCTTTTGTGTTGGCTAAGTTGTTCCAAGTGCAGAAAGGTTTTTTTTTTTTTGCCTCTCCTCCCAGATACCTGTCACTTTTGTAGGATAAATGGAGCTTAACTTTCAATCTCATAATTTATGAAAGCATTTTTAATCATTTTTGTCAAACCAGCTACTTTTCTAGCTAAATTTCCTTCTCCAAACCATCTCCTTCATGCATGGGGGACTGCCTATGAGAGAGCGTGGGTCTTTACATTGTTATAACACCTAGCCTATATGCGTATAGATGTACAGGTGTAACAAATCACAGAAATCCTCAATCTAGAGAAAACATGTGACATTTGGATAGGAAATATTTCATACTAAACAGCTATGTTCCTAACCACTGAGACCTACCGCTAAGCTGAAATGTATGGTTTAGTTCAGCCTCAGTTTTCTTTATTGGACAGGAAGTGGTTATTAGCAGAGAGGCAGGGAGATGGGGCTCAGCGCTGCCTCAGACATGATTTTTAACTTGTTTCTTACTTGCAGTTATTTCTTTGTCTGTGCCAGCATAAGCAACAACAGTATCAAAAAAAGAAAACTAAGAAATAAGACCAGATACCCATATATTGTAAACCAGTTATCTTGATTGACCATAGAGGAACAGTTCTGTTTCCCAAAGTACTGACCCTAGTCCCAGTTATGTGACTTAAAAAGTAGAATAAAAGTATAGCAGATGGGTTCCAGAAGTATAATAATTTGTTTCTAAAACTTAGCAGTTCAGCATTGTTTGGAAAAGCATCGCATGGCTCCTGTACAGATATTACTGATTACAGAGAGACACCAGCAAGCCTAAAATGGAGAGCACACACTTCTGTGGCCATGCATCTTCCTGTGTCTTGCCACTTCAGCACTTTTTTGAACCTCATACAAAACACTACCGAAGAGACCAAACAAAAGTACAGGTCATCTGGGTCACTCTCTTCTTACAGTATAACAACAGGGAAACGATACTCAGAGTGGGGCTTTCTCAGAGTCACTCTGGACAAACATTGTCCCGCATCACACAAACTTCCACCAAGGAGACCTACACTAGAATTAGTACAAGAAGCAAAATTATATCTTTCCTTAAAAGAATGTGTTCCAGCTTATCAGAGCGAAGGTCACCGACAGGGCAGCACAGCTTGCATTTTGGTTCCTTGCCACTTATATGTACAGGCATCTTTCTGACAGGCTTCCAGACTTCCAAAACACAACAATGTGGGAAAGGGATGAAAAAGTATCAGAGTTCATAATTTTTTTTATTCCCCATCTCTCTTAAACGCAAAATAGGGTAAAAGCAAGAGCTGCTTCATGTTTCCAGAATAAAAATTTTCACACAACCCAACAGCAGCTGACACACCCAACAGCTAAATTCCTTTCCCAGATAGGCCAGACTCACAGTTTTAAGTTCAGGGACAGTGCTGATAGAAACAAACACAGAAATTGGCTACAAAAAATAAGAGAGGATAACCAGGCATAGGTTACCCCCCGAAATCACACTATTCTTTCACATGTTTTAATTCTTAATGGGGACTGTTTCAGTTTAAAGATCATTCTCACATATACAAACATAAAGTGTGCGATATGTTGTCCCCGTAACACAACCAAGTCTCCTTTTGTGAATCAAGTTAGCTCTTCAGCCCATAACACATTGCATACACTACTCAATATTTTTTATAAAGCTTCTCCAAAGCTGACACAATGTCATCAACTGTTTCCAAATGCAGGCATAAGAGCTACATTAAATTTCTTTTTAGAATTCAGAAACTATTTTTTTTTTTTTTTTTGTCATGGTAAGTGTAATTCCGAAAATTCTGAAGAGAGACATAAGCAATCCTAGACAGAAGCCCAGTTTCTTAAGTTATCCCGATGTGCATCTGTGGGGGACCATGAAGTGAGGCTGTGCTGTCCTGCCACTGCCTGGGCCACCTGCTCAAAGCCACTGAGAGCCTGATCATTAGGTGGCCCCAGCCGTCTGTCTTCAGTAGACAGTGGAAGCGCTTCTCAAGAACCTGACCCAAACTGCCCGTGCTGTTAACCTAACACTTCTCCTCCTCTCTTCCTCTATTCATAAGCTATGGTGGAGGCAAAGACTACAGATCACCTCATTTTAATTACACAGATTTAATGCTATTCCTAATTTAATAGTTGAAGCCCAGTGTTAATAAGATGTTCAAATCAGAATTTATATTTTAAACGCCCCTGCTGCATCGCACTTCACTCTGTTCCTTCATTAGCTTCCTCCACAAGCTTGGGACAGAGCTGCATTTTGGATTTTCCATAGATACATACTTAATCTATTCTATACTTCACACAGTCACAACACTCCCGACTCTCAACACATTGACCTCTAGTTAACTTGATTTATATTTTAAAAACAGAAAACACTCCTTTTTCCCATTCTTTTATTTGGAAGTACTTCAGTGCTAAATTTATATCTTAGGGCACACTGGATACTAGAGATGTGGAAACATTTTTCATTAGCAGCACATTTTATTGTAATTAGAGAGATAAACTCCATAATCTTTTTGGAGTCAAAGATACCATTGTTGTTTAGCTACAAGTGTGTTTTAGAGACTACAAGCAGCAAAATTCAGTAACAACTAGTAAAGGTGCCATGTTTTAGACAACTGGCCTTAAATTTTTAGATCTCTCAATTTACTTGCCCAATCTAAGGTGGCATATGAGCACATTGATTATTTATATGCATACGTGGCTGTGGCCTGCCAAATCACATTTCTAAAAACATGGTGCAAAGTAACAGTACACACTGCAAACATAACATAGGCTAATTGAAATCCATAGTCAAGGAGATCCCCTACAACTTCCTAACTACAAGTTTTGTCAAAAAGCCTCAAGGAAAAACAGAAGTCCTTATGAGATGCTAACAGCATTGCTCTGGCAATTACATCCAAATACAGAAGCCGAGTTTCAAACATGGAAGCAAGACCAGGACACAAAGGCATTCTCAAGTCAACTTAACTTCCCAGAGCTAGATTTGGAATATGATGCATTACAGCTTTTAAAATGCAAATGGAGAGGCTATTTCTAATGACAAATAATAATTGTTGACACATACTAGCAAAAATCATGCTGAAAAGAGTCTGAAATGAGCCCGCTTAGGTAAAGTCAAGCCTAAAACTGAACTATTGTCACATGGCCTCAATCTAAGCTAAAGCTTGTGTCAGTGGTTGTGGAAAAAAGGAAAGAAAAAACATACATGAAGAAATTACGGCTGTGGTTTGGAATGGAATACACACGAAGCAGTTGTCTGCAGCTCAATGAAAAACAATCGCTCTTGAAGAAACCAAGCAGCAGAAATAGTAGTGTTCAAGTGATGTAACACCCTACATTGGACATATTTCATTTGTCTTTTTGGTGAGTGATGACTAGTTAGGCATATTAAGTTTGGCATTTTAAAGAGAAATAATTTGGCAATCTGAAAACAACAACACAGTAGCCTTGACGCCTACAGCATTTCCTCTTAACAGATCTAGAAGATTCTACCACATCTCTGGAGGAAGAAAAAATTATACAAAGTTTAAATGAAGTAAAGCTACATTTGTATTTTACAGAATAGTTTTTGTTATTAGTCTCCAGGGAAGACAGATGTTTTTTGCTAAAGTTATTCAACTTGTTTTTTTTCCTCTCTGCTCCCACAGAGGACTTACATCTTCACTTTCCTGTTGAGCTCCCGAGTCTTCATTCACCCACATGAGCTCCTGGCCAAAGTGGGGCAGATCTGCATTAAACAGAAGCAGCAGCTGGAAACGGGGACTGAGGCAGAAAAGGTAAAAGAACCTTTATGTCCTGCAGTTGGCTGTGCTACTGTTATTTCCCACTCTCTCCTTTTCACTATAAGGCTAAATAGATTGATAAAGAATAAATAGAAATTATAATCAGCATGTATTACTGAATGCACTTTTATTTGGGTTGTCTTCCTTGAAGCACTGTCTCTTCTTTGCTAACTACAGACGTAGGTTATGTAGTACCTCATCAGCCAGATACAGCGGCCAGCAATACACCTTTGCTCGTGAGCCGCAGGTCAGGGCCGCGGGCTGGAGCGATGCCTATCTGCCCCGAAACCTGCCCAGCAAGTCGCTCTGCACCTTTGGGCTTTGGCCAGGCTGGGTCTGTCTGACATCCGATTCCAGTCATCGAGCTCCCAGAGCCGAGAGCTCTGCTGTAGGTACGCTAGAAACCTGTTACTGCTGGGCTGTTGTAAGTTGGTGTAACAGTAAATCGGGAAATTTCCTCTCATGAAAATAAAGGGATGCGCTGCTTACAGTGATAGCCTACGCTGCACGTGGGAATATGCAGTTTTACTACAACTGATTAAACCTAACTGGGCCAGTTTATGATATGCATTTAAGTCCATTTAAGTCTCAGCATTATGGAAAATGTGTGTTGAAGGACTTGACTGAAAATGAAGTTCCGGAATAGTCCCAGCTGGGATGCAAATATAAGCAGCAGAAACAAGGATGAAATCAGCAAATATTTAGAGATCTAAACTGTTCAAATCCTAGGCATATTTTGGATCCATTCTTGTACAATGAGAAATTATATGCTCCCATTCCTAATTCTCGGCATGTTGATAGTCCCATTTCCTTTTCTCCTTGTTGCATCAGGAGTCCGAGTGGGGAACACAAAAGGTAACCCTGTGCTTTGGCAGCACAGAGTTTTTGACAGCAATACTGATTTAAGGGCTTCTCTCTCCCTTTCTGTTCCTGGTCTGCGGTCTCATATTATGTCACAACATTCCTCCACAGGAAAAAAAAAAAAAAAAAACTACTTGGTGCAGAATGACTTTCATCCAGGTCAGCTCCCTGATCCACTCACCGACCAGCTATGTAACAGGCTAAGCTGGTGCTGGGGAATTGGAGGGCTCAGGGAAGGCAGATGCAAGAACATGCATCCAGCTTTGTACAGAGGTGGAAACAGTTCCCATCACCACCCCTGAACTAGTTCATGACTTGGCAACCCCAAGCCGCTGCTCTGTAAATTGTAGTAGTTCCTCAGCTCCATCTAACTAAACATCAGAGGTAGGAACTCATAAGAGATGCTGGGACCAACTGAAACATAGGGTAAAGCTGCCTACAGACACGTGATAAGGAGTGCTGTCAGTAGTTAGCATCAAATATGTAAGTGAAATGCTTGGATTTAAAAATAATGGAATATAAGATGAAACTCTTTGTGAATAATAATACAAGGTTTTTTTTAAAAACCAAAATAGTAGCTGGAGACTAAATCACTTGACTGTTTAAACATACAGTGTTAGGGGTAAAGTAGTGCGATTCTGGCTTTTCAGCAGATGTGTTAAAAAAACCATCATGACTTGCACACTGAAAAGTAGCATTACATCCTAACAACAGGATGTGAAATAGAGCTGCTCATATTCCAAACACCCACACTCTTACACACCTTCTGCTGACAATTTGGAAATGGGCCTACAGGAAAACCATCAGCAGGGTGACAATAAAACATGAGTGTTTGGGAGGCTGCTTTAACTTACATGCTTTTCTGGTTGCTTTTCCTACTACACCCTTGATCCCTTCCTACCCCCTTAATACAAACTGTAATTTTTTTCCAGCCCAGTAAGCACAAAATTCTTGGAAAACACTACGTAAAATTTCTGACATCCCTCTCAAATGACTACTTTGCAGACCTCTGCTGCAAGCACCTGTATGTTTTACACAAAAATCTGGCCACTAGCACATGCAAACAGTTGTTTTTCTATCTGGCAACAAATAAAAGCTCATTTTACATGCAGCATGGAAATTCTCAATTCAAGGCACTCTACCTGTTCACAGTCACAACCCAGTAAGGCATCATCAACTACCAGCACCTTCTAATTAAGTGGCTCCGTAGCAGGAAATAGCTGGCAAAAATAGTTAAAGCAGCCCTGATCATGTCTGATAAGTGATTTGCATAAACAAACTCTAAGACAAGAAGCTGGCTGACTTGTTGCCTGGGTAGTGTGTAAGCTGAAAGAGTGGCGAGGAGCCAGGTTTTTAGGTTAGGCACCACAATACTGATCATTCCTTTGTTTTTGACATCACTGGCTAACAGAAGAATCCCGTAGAAAACAACTGAGGGAAAAGTGGATTAAAAAGAAACACGGCATGTCTTAGAGCCCTCTTAGAATCTCTTTCGCCAATCATAAAAGGAAAGGGTTTCACAGTTTAAGATACCCATTATAATATACATGGCAATAGTTAAGCTTGACCTTAACGGATAAAATTGAACTCTTCAGAAGCATATTGGAAGTTGGAGAGGCCCAAACAAGATGGTCATAGAAAAAAGCACTTGTGTAGTGGTGTTTGGTGGAAAAAAAAACAAAAAACAAAAAACCACACTTGCTAAAACTGTGGTGCATTATTTCTGCATCTTGAGAGCATTTTTAAATAAAAAAATGTAAAAAAGAAATAAAAGAGAGTTAGTGCCTATTCAGCTTGTCTTCCTGCCTCAGAATACATTAAGTCCCTTCAAAAATAATAATTTCCCTCAGTTTCTGTCACCAGCAAGCTCTCCTTTTTAAACCAAAAAATGAGAACGATACTCGTAACCAGGTCACTGTCATTAAGCCTCCCTTTCCTACAGCCACTCCACTGCAGCTGCCCTCCTTTCTAACTGGGAGTTGTTTCTCAGGCCTGCCTGTCTTTTGCCTCATGGAAAACAGGGCTGTCCAAAGTACTTCACTAATACAAGTATTTTTCTTCTCCAAGAAATCCTTATGGGAGAGGTGTTCCCACCGACTCCAGAAAACTCAGTCTTTGCAAGGGGAGGCTGACATCTAGAGCAGGACTACAGAAAGGGTGGGTGTGTAGGTTTATTAAAGCATGACAAAGGAAAACGCATGTTGCTGCTGCCCACGTATCTGTGCCATTTCTATCTAGGTTATCACAAACCACGTGCGGCAAGTGAGTCGCGCTGCTCTGGGTTTCATTAGAGCGCACCTGAAACCGGAATCTCATGTTCTGCTGCGCTGATGGTTTTTAGCGTTGCACTCAAAGTACGCCTCCTTTTCACGAGCATTAAAAGCATTGGATAAAACTAGAGGCTTTTTACACCTGTCATCCCAAAGACAAACATAGTTTGCCGTTGTCTTGCAAAAGATGCCTAGCTTTCAATCACAGAGAAAGCAAACCCGAGCGACTCCCGAGTATGGATACATGCAACGGGAAGTCAGTGTTCACATGGAGCTGCTCAGCACAGCGTAAGGATTTTGGAGCCTTCCTTCTCCCATCCCTCCTTGCTAAGTTTCAGAAGTTAAAAAAGAAAGTCAGGATAATTAATACCAAAACCAGTTTTGTAGCAGCTTTTGGTGAACAAAAGGGGAGTAGGCATGTACCTGTTAACTCTCATGGAATGGAAGCACACTGGCTGGCTAATTAGTTCTCTCATCACCTGCAGATTCTTCTTTTAATAATGGAAGGCTCCGTGCATTTCTTAGCAAAGAAGCATAAATTGTCTTCTCCAAGGCAGCTGACAATGGGAGTTTGGAAGACAGACAGCTCTAATCTGGAGCTCGGTCCCCCTCTGTTCAGAAAGGCCTTGCAGCTGGGCTCCGCAGGAGCGTCACTGGCAGAAACCAAACTGTCAGAGCTTTCCTTTCCGTATCTACGTGCTTTGCAGGAATGCCGACAGCTAGCAAAGAGAATGTTGTCTTGTTGCCATCACTACCTATTCTGTGCTTCTCTCACTAGCAGGATCAATTTAATGCTGTCAATAAAATGAGCTGGGAAAAGCATGCTAGGGGAGTGCAGTTTGCAGCTCTAAAAAAAAAAAAAANAAAATTCCCTTCAGACCTTCAAGGAGCATTCGTTCATTGTCAGAGTGAAGATACCAGGGTGCATGGTTTAAAGTTCTTATTAACCATTTATTAATATTCCCACTGACTGTATACCAGTGAGATGTAAAGAGTGCAAAAAAATGGTTTAGTTTGGTTGACTTTTGGTTTAGATTAAGTGAACCTGGGACATACTATGATCAGATGATGTTTTTGGGCAGGAATTCCTATCAATTCTTGTAAGACATTGTCTCTTTGTCTTAAAAAGCTATACACCGATTTCCTGTAGTGATACACTACGATCACCTTCTATAACCCCAAGCTGCTGATGGAAAGTACAATAAGGAAAGTACGTTGCAGATGAGGAGAATGAACCACTGTTTAATGGGACTTCCTTAGCTTACACAAATAGGGAGGTAAACAGGTGAAAACTTCCTCATTTTCCCCTCAGTGCATCACAGGTTGAGTGGAAAATAAATATAACCTGAACTAAGCTTTGATTCTTCTTGCTTGTTTAAAGTCTTCTTAGCACACTCTCCCCCAGTTTTGCAAGTGCTCCTTCAGATTTACTGATGCTGCTCTCTATCGCTATGATACGGGTGTAATTGGCATCCAATTCAGGTCTAACTGATGAAAAGCCTTTGAAGATTCACGAGTAACAGAAGAACTTTGAAAATAAAGCGTTGGCCCTTACTCAGAAAGCTATCAACCATAGAACAGGGAGGGAGAGCTATTTTCTAAGTCCATTTTGATTTAGATGTCACGGAGAGAACACACACATCTTTCCTGTCATTCATTTATTTTAATGTACAGCTCAATCTGGAGGGTCTGATAAATTCTATAGAACAAAATTGTCTTTGTGAACATTTCTCATGAAAGATACCTGGTACAGTGCTGCATTTGGTACGCATCTGAATTGTAACACTAAAGGTACTGCTGCCTCAGATGGCGGAAATCAGTTTAAGTCCCACTGACTTCAATCAAATAAGACACTTAAACTATCCCATCATCTTCCTGGCTTTATACAGCTAACCTTGAAAATATCTTCAAAGTGTTTGGTAAGAAACATTGCCAAGCTATCCTGAAAGGGGGCTAAATCACATTATTTAGGAATCTGGCTCACAGTTTAAAGTGTTCTTTTTTCTCCCCTTGACCTGTCACAAATGCAAAGTATTTTTAAGGGTGTCTAGTTTTATGCAAACCTTCATCAGGTATTTACTGTGCTGTCAGAAAGGTCTACGGTCAGTAATTAACACATTGTTTCTTTCCAGGCAAAGCTAAAATCCTTCGCTGCCAAAATCATTCAGCTCCTGAAGGAATGGACTGAAACTTTCCCCTATGATTTCCAAGATGAAAAATCCATGAAAGAGTTGAAGGAGATTGCTCACAGGATCACACAGTGTGACGAGGTAGGGGCAGGGGGGGGGAGAAAAACCGTTAAGTGAGAAAGCAATATTCGCGTCAACCTTTATGTACAGTTTATCGTATTATATTACAAACTGTTGCTCCTACATGCAGTATTTTCTAAATGGGCTACAGCAGCAGTTGCTAGGCTGTCAGTGTAGCTGCAGGACACAGGCTGAGCAATGAACTTAATGGCCCATTAGCAGAAACTATCTATGTATAATCACCAAGTGTAAGAGGAAGAGACAGAAAATTCACAGTGATATGAAAAATGGATGTGGTGCAGAAGCAGAAAGGAAAGAACAGTGACTATAATGCACAATATAGTTAACTCTTATAATGACTAACGTACCATCCTTCGTGCCTTGTTACAAGTCCCAGGAGGCTATCAACTAGTTGTATCAGTGTACTCTAGCTCAAGATGAAGATGCTTAGAGTGACTTTTTGTTGCTACGTTTAAGGTGCCACGTGCGGTATTCCCACAAAGGAAGTTCTTCGAGCTCTGCTAGCTGGTCAGTCACCAGTCGTAACAGCTCTGAGTTTCCAGTCTGTGAAGAAAACTAGACCTCACAAGAAATGTTTCTAAAGTGATCAGATAAAGCAAATTAGAAGACAACAAGGGCTGTTACTTTTTTGTTCCCCCCCCCCCCTTTTTTAAAAAAAGAAACAACACTGACGAAGCCTACGCTTCCCTATTGAGAAAGTCACTGTAACTACCAACAGACAGAAGGAAGGATATAATCAAGAACTGCAAGGGAATTAACTGGAAGGGGTTTGTGTGAACATGAAGGGTTACTTATATACAAGGAGAAGCTTCTCCTTGTTTTGAAACCCAAACTTCAAGATTCTTTTGAAAACAATTAGCAGGAAATGGGAAGACAATTGTGTGTTGTTTTCATTGATTCAAGTACAGAGAAAATGAAGAATAACAGGTTTGACAGCACTGCGTAAATCACCGATAGGACACAAGCAATTAGGCGTTACCAGCTTGTCAAAAGGAAGTATGTCAGTTTTGTTACATCAGCAAAGCTGTTTACCTGGGTGCTGCTATGAAAATGTCAGTGCCTTAGTAGGAGGGGAAAAGCAGATAGGATTATAACATGCCTTTATTCCCTTTGTAAACAGGGCAGCGATGTGTATGTTGGCAGAGATACTACTGGGAAAGGGGACTTGGAAAAACAGCAGAGCTTTTGTTTAGCACATGTATCTTGGTATTTAATTTGTCCATTATTTTGAACGAGAAAGAAGTTGTGACCTTTCTTTCTCTTCCCCCTTCCTTCCCACTCTTATGTATGAATTGTCATTTGGGAGAAAACACAGCTTAGAGTGGCTCAGTGCTATGGTGTCTGAGGCTTCTGATGACGCCCCTTAATTACAGTATCACAGTATTTATCCCCCTAACAAGGCTGCAAGTCAAGTTTGATCAGTGAAGAGCTATGCCACATCTGACCCCTAGGAGATTTAATTTGACACTGACAAAAAGCAGCTCTTGCTGTCAGTGTTTGTTACCATCTTTCTGTTCTAAGAAATTACCCATGCCATGCTGCAGCAGGGGATTATGGCAACAGTTTGGATTTTGATTTTGTATTTTAAAGCTTTTCCAAATCCCCCTAGGACGCTATTCTCATATGTAAGATAGGAGGTAAATCAAGAACTGACACGCAACATTCGTGCTTTGTCCCAGTGATAGAAGGCTGCATACCAACTAGCTATAGCTACAGCCGGGACTGAAGTACAAACATCTTGTTTGAACTCAAACAAGTTGACACGTTATTGGCAACTCATTGACACCGGAAACCAAACTCAGAGTCGTACCTGCTCAAACCAGCTGAAACTTTTACCTTTGTTTTCCAAAGTTATAAGAAAATTTAGGTCAAGACCACTAAGGAAACTGCTAAAAGTCTCAGAGACTCTTTGTCTAAATATTAAGGTACTGATACATTTACAATAGGATAAGTAAGCCATAGCTTTTAATACCACTGCAGTTCCTTTGTACACTTTCATATAGTCCAATAGTCTCACCTACCTTCAGATTGGATTCCCTATCATCCACATCTAGAAAGTCTGCCTCCTCAAGAGGCACGGGTAAGTGAGGCACAGTGGCTGAAGTCAAGTGATTCACAACAGAAAGCTCAGCATACTGGAGAGCAGAATTAGCTCTCTATTTTAGTCCCCCCACCAAGCTCCCTTGGCATTGCTAAGCACTTGTAGCACAATATCCGAAATGGCTGCAGCCAGCTGCTGTTTAGTGGTAATCTAGTTGCCTCATCAAGATGAGCTACGCTGCCTTCAGCTTTTCATTTGATTCCACTTGGGAGTCAGATTATTGCCTTGTAAAGCAACATTCTGACACTATTATTGCTTAATTATAGCATGCGATACACAAGTATTTGGTAGTCATGGTCTCTCACATCTGCTACATAATTTCAGTCATCACTGCACATTAGTGGCTTCTTTGAATGATCAGAGTCATTGCAGCTCTTTCTACTGCATCCAGTTGACTGGTGGAAACCGACACAGCGGGCTGTAAACTAACAGTTAATCTTGTGGCTAACTTCAAGAGAAGTAATTTGCATGAAAGCAAGAGAACGATAGCGTAGTGGAAAGGAGGACTGTCTGATAGAATTAGTTTTTCCAGCAGCAGGGAGAGCAGGGTCAGAGAACTTGTATCATTTGAAGCAGTAGCAGGAGGGATGGAGGAATAGGAACACGATGAAGTTTGCTTTTTGGAGTTGACCTCAGAGACAAATGTCTATAGGATGCAAACAGTCCATGGCAGAAAGAATTCAATTGCCTTAGTTGTCAAAAAACCTGACTGGGTGGATTATATTTTTGTTGCTTTGCAAGTATAAGTGTTGGATCTGTAACGACATAAAACCTGCACCCAACAAACAGAAGGGCGTTTTAATTGTCCAAAAACATGGATGCTGTGCTCTTACCTAGATCTTTGGATGCTGTAATTGTTCAAACCCACGCTACAGTATTTATGGGTATGTTCCTGGATATAATGTGCATTCCCTGCATTCTGTCTGGGCTATGTAGACTTGATCATCAGAGGGTCTGATCAGAGTGAGAAAGCTTTTTGTCACATGGTACACAGAGGATCCAAGAAGCCCTGTGCAAGCAGCTCTGCCACCTTTCACTAAACTCACTTTTAAGCTGTTTGCCCAGAAGCCTTTGAAATGGGGTACCAGTCAACAAGCGCTGCAAGCAGTAGGCCAGCCAAGCAGTGAAACAGAGCTGGAAATGCAGGCAGACATAACATCGTTCTGTAGTTGTGCGGGCAGTTCATTTGTCACAGGATGCCCAGCCCAGATAAGATGAAAGAGAATGGATTTATTTTTCCCAGTCAGAAATTCTTTGGTGATGTGTGTCTGCAAGAATTAAAGGTTTTTAGTAGTCGTTGTTTCTGCCTTTTGCTTAGGAAAATGGCACAGTGAAAAAGATCATTAGCCAGATGACACAGAATCTCCTGATGGCCCTCTCTGCACGGAGCCAGTACCAGGAAATCAGAGAGAAATTCCGGCAACCTGTTACTGACAAAGGCACCATCCTCAAAAACAAGCCGCAGTCAACTCAAAAGGACATCCTGAGCGTGTGCTGTGACCCTCTGATCTTGGCACAGCAGCTAACCCATATTGAACTGGTGAGATGTTAATTTGTGTGAATTATCTCATTTACTAAATGTACTCAGGAATATGAATTTTGCTATAAGCTTCACTGAAAGACTCCAATGTTTTAATCCATAAGTACCAAGTGATGAACAAAAACAATTAGGTACACCCTGTAGAAACGCTTCATGTTTTTCAGTAAAGAAAGCTTAAGGAAGATGAAAGTTAGCAAAATGATCTCATAACTTTGGATTTATTGATGCATTTTTCACTGAACTCCCTGTCTGCCTGCACAGTGACACTCTCTCATCTCTCTGAACACAGGAACGGGTGAGCAACATTTACCCAGAGGATCTCATGCAGATTGTCAGCCACATGGACTCCCTGGATAATCACAAGGTACAGGAAGGGGTACAGAGAGAAAAAGAAACAAAGAATAATCAGGATTCGAGTATACTCTGTGCAGAAAAGGCTGCCATTTTCTAACCTTTGTTAAGCTCGTGCCTTAAGAAACATAAGATTTTAATCAAGTCTGGAATGGAAGCTTATCCTTCCGTATGTTGTCTTTATCACGATACAGGATAGGATTAATATGTGGACTTTTCTCTTACAGTGCCGAGGCGACGTTACCAAAACCTACAATTTGGAGGCCTATGACAACTGGTTCAATTGTCTCAGCATGCTGGTGGCTACAGAGATTTGTAGGGTAGGTACTAGCAGAAGACAATACAGCAAAATAATCCTGTCCTTAAGGACAAATGGCAGGCAGTGGTGTAACATATTCAAACATGAGCACTCCAACTGAAGATAATTGCATTACTTGAGCATTAAATTATTTGCACGTTTATGTGATTAAGAGTTCATGGCTATGTTTGGCTTTGCATGTATTCTCTAGTTTTTTGTAGCTTCCATAGTAACGTTAGTCATGCAGTGAAATGGAAGTTTGTGGTGGCATGTGAGTTGGGAGCTCATTTAGAGATTTTTTTTTTAAATACATCTATAAAGTCTTCAGGTACCCATCTTTAAGCACAGATTTACTGATAAACTGCTGTCCTTCCACTGCGTTTAGATATCATTACTGCAGCCATATGTTTGTTTTTGTTATAGAAAAAAATCAGGACTTCTTCAGAAATATAGAAGGAGAAAGGTTAAAAAAAAGGACAACAGCTATATTGGAGGCTAAAAGTAACTTCTATCATACAACAAGCAAAGAAATAGAAGATACTGCCCCAGAAACACCATTTTGCACGTGTAAACTGTCTTTCGAGATTGCTTGTAATATGTACCAATTCTAGCAAATGGTAAATTTTCTCTTTATTCCCCGCACAGTCTGCAGCCCCTTTGTGGAAACCCAGATGCGCGCTGCAGCTTCATGCAGTCTCATTTATTGACCCTAACCTCTTAAGAGTTCCTGCTCTCACAGAACTTACTACAAAAAGACACCAAATCATTGTCTAGAACTGATATGGCTAATGCATTTATTAAAACAATCAAGCAAAAGATTTTAGCATACCAATGGCTAAGCCAAGTCATTGACTACCAAATCATTTTCTTCCTAGAGTTCCCTGGTGAAGCAGTCTGCAGTCACCACTCAGAACCCATTTTGTTTAAGTCAGACAAAACTTCTAGATCCAAAACATGGGAATGAATGACTGTATCCTAGACATAAATAAAAACAATGGCTTTTTGAAACAAAGTCCGGAGACAATGCTATATATTAATTTTGCTTTGCTAATTATAAAAGAAAATCTGCAAAGCAGATGTCCAGGATCACTGCGAAATCCTTCGCAGTTTGCATGAATTAGGATGATAACATATACATTCATGTATCGCTACCTGCTCTCAGCAGGTCATTTAAGAAAGAGTATAAGGTGGAAAATCAAGATATGGCAATTATTCTTCCTCACATCCAGGTTACAAGTGCTGGTCTTAGGTCTGTCTGATACTTCTCTCCCTTCTCCTTAGGCTTACATTTTTTTCCATATATTCTTCTTTCTGGTAGCAGTTTCGTGTTTTCTCCCTTTTCCAGTAACAGGAAGTTGCTGAAAGCATCCAGCTTGTTCACACACGTTCCCTAAGACATTGAACTTCACGTATAAACCAAAAATTACGCTCCCCCACAACCGGACAAATAATTGATTGCAGCCCCAAATACTGCTATTTTATTAAAAAAACAAATCTTTGTAACAAAGTACTCTCGGGCCTACATCATCAGATTGCTTAACTTGATAACGTCTTGAAATGCATCTTCAATCAGCTTATAATAATGCCTTTAACTGAACATCTTATCCAAAATTCAGGCCACCCCTTCCCTCTTAACAAATGTTTTTTTCAGGTTGTAAAGAAAAAGCAGCGTACAAGAATGGTGGAATTTTTCATTGATGTGGCAAGAGAGTGCTTCAATATTGGAAACTTCAACTCAATGATGGCTATTATCTGTGAGTACCCTTAACACAGATGACAAAAGGCACTTTACAACCTGACTGGCAAGACTGTGCTCATACTTGCCTTAAGTTGGCTGACCGCATCACTACTTCTACAGCGGCAGTACGTGCCAGTGACATTAACGTGTGTGTGTAGGGCGGTGGGGCGTTAGCTACAACTTTTGTTTGTCAAGCTGAACTGCCTTCCAAAGTGTGTAGTGCTGACATGTGAGCACAGACTTGTACTAGCTCTAATTTTTTCAACTCAATTGTTTCTGTTTTGGTCTCCTGTCTCTCCATTTAGCTGGCATGAACTTGAGTCCTGTGGCACGGCTAAAGAAAACTTGGTCCAAGGTCAAAACAGCCAAATTTGATGTTTTAGAGGTACGTATAAAGTTCAGACTTTATTTAGAAATCCATCAAATAGTAATTCCACAGCAGAAGTTTGGAAGAAAAAGTCCGAGATCACAGAGGCTACCTCTGTCAGTGGTCAGCAGTATATAAACATTAGGCAGAGCATTCCCCAAACTTCAAAATCCCTACTTGCCTGCAAAGAAGAGCTAATGCAAGTTTTCTGTAGGTTATTTCTTCATTCCATATCTTTTTTTCCCCAATTTAACATCAAGGTACCTTTCACCCTTCATGCAAGTGAAGGTCTTTTTGGTACCCGTAAAACTGATTAGAGTACTCCACCTAGTGGCGATCTGAACCAAAACAAAACTTAATTGAAATCAAAGACTGGGGACAGCAAGTTAGAATTGTCCCCCCCCCATAGTCATTTATTATTTCCTTTCAACCTCCCATTAGCCATTGAAAGAAAACACAGATGTAAAGCCAGTGCAGAACTCTCCTTTCAAGCAAGACAGGAATTAGAAAAGCTTTGAATCAACCTGATCAATCGATATAAGTTACTCTATCTTGAAAGCTTAAAACAGTACCCAGTGAAGTCATACCGAATGTACTATATACACTCTGATACGATCAATGTGGTTTATATCTAAGAAATTTGTGTCACATGACTGCCTTCCCGCCCATAAACACAGCATCACATGGATCCATCCAGCAACTTTTGTAATTACCGCACAGCCCTGCAAGGAGCAGCACAGCGATCTCAGACTGCCAACAGCAATCGAGAGAAAATAGTCATCCCAGTTTTCAACCTGTTTATCAAAGATATCTACTTTCTGCACAAAATACATACGAACCGCTTACCCAACGGGCAGATAAACTTCAAGGTAGGACTTCGTTTTATAGGAACTGTAATGCTAGTTAATCATGGTACATTACAAACATTTGCCACTTTTAAACTTGTTATATTGCTGATGCATGAAAGGAGGGAGAAGAAAATAAGAATTTCAGAAGCTGTAACCCGAGCATTAGAAGTTACTTAAGTAAAAACTGAAATAGTCTTATATTATCCAATTGGAAAGGGAAATCTCTTCAAGGAAGGTTGTAGTCATGCAAATTTTAAAATTTGGAAAGAACGTGAAATCAAGTACAAGAATTTCCATGTACTAGCTATGATGGCAGACAAACAGTTGTCGCTCCTCAGCCCTGCTCCTGCCTTCTGTTCAAAAGAGATTGGAGGAAGGGTGTGTGGGAAAGCAGTAAAGAACGGAAAGTAAGCCCTTCTGTGGCAGCAAGCCATTATATCAAATTGTAATAGATAAACTTCACCCCCAATCTTCAGGGTTGCTCTCATCAGGTTAGCTAGCTACGAACACCACACACAACCAGCAAATGGTATTTAGCAGATCTTCAAGGGAGTTTCTACTTTCTGAAGAAATATGTGATTGACTCTTCTAGGAGGTGAACAAAAGGGAATTCCCGCCCTCTTTTTCTATAAGCTGACATACATTTATGTTGAAAAAATTCAGTTATCAGTTATTCAAAGATTCTGTTATTCAGAGATATTTTAGAATTCAAAGCTAATTCTAAGGTGGCAATACAGGTTGCTACAGAGAAAAAAAATAGCAGAAAAGCAACGATGTAACATCACCAAGGGTACCTTATTTCAGCAATAGGTGGAAACATTCGACCATTTGGAGATACAGGAAGGGGATGGGGAAGAGGTAGCATGTACAGCAGTATGTTCTCTGGTGTTACATGTCACATTTGGAGGGGGGAAAAAGTCCAAAACTTTGAAATGTATAAAGGTCACAGCCCAGAGACATTCCTTCTTTACACTGAGTTGCTAAGTATGTAAGATGAAAGGATAACAAGGAAGAAGATGGAACAAGGGGTACTCAAAGCAGAAGCATGAATGAGAGCAAGACTGAGAGGCCCTGAAATTATACAAAAGAACTAGTATTTGAAAGAAAAATGATTGTAACATTCTTTTCATTACCTCATGCAGAAATTCTGGGAAATTTCAAGACAGATTCATGATTTCTTGACATGGAAGCAGATCGAGTGTCCTTTTGAAAAGGACAAGAAGATCCAGAGTTATCTACTCACAGCACCCATTTACAGCGAAGAAGGTAAAATCCCTTATTGAACATTATAGCGAGTCTTCCTACTTGAAGTGCAGACAGACTGTACACATGAAAAAAATGAACATGCGGGAAAAGTTTGATAAGGATGTATTACCACTTCCATGGTGGCTCCTGATGAGAATAAACCTCATTAATTAAGGCTTAAGTTGCACCTGCTATACTGCAAAATTTTTTCCTCCAGTTAAAGAAGCCATTTATCTGATTGTTCTTATTGTATTTACTAGCTCTGTTTATTGCATCCTTTGAAAGTGAAGGTCCAGAAAACCACATGGAAAAAGACAGCTGGAAAACACTCAGGTATGAAGCTTGCTCAGCACGTCGGGTTTTTGCAGACATACACAGGCAAGTGATTGCTGCGTATGCACTTCTGTGCACTCAACTCGCAGACTCATCTGAGCCCTGAGCACATGGGTACAAAGCTGTCAGCTTCTTCCCTCCTGTTTGCATGCCCATCAAACAGTACCGTTTTGACCTGCATGTAATTGACCTAAATGTTTCCTTCAAAATACAAATCTGAAAAAAATGCAGTAGGATTCCGATACAGCTTTTCCAGAGAGTTCAGGCTACAGGATCGCTGCTGAGACTATTAGAGAGAATATGCTTGGTTTAGGCTGTCAAATACAGTTAGAGAGTCCACATTTGTAGCAGTTTTCAGACATGCTTTTCTCAGATGGACAATTATGTAAAGATACTGAGAAGGTGCTATTGTTTATCATACTTGCATCCTTACAGATGCTATAAAAAGATGAAATTTTATATTAATACTTTTATTAAGGGAGGTCTCAATGACTCCTCCTCCTGCTTTTAGAGGGGGAAGCACCCATTCCATGTACGTGAGATCAGTTAATTCAGACGAGAGATTTAAACCTTTGTAAATCATTACACATTTAGATTCGAGGTATCTGTACCAGATAAAGAATGGATGAGGAATCCAGTATGTCCTGAGCTGCAGTTGAGCTACAGCGTGACTGCATCGTGAGGAGACAGCGATCCCAGAGTTTCTTAGGAAAGCCACCTGAACTGTTCCAGTTAAGACACCCATGCTATGTACCTTGTACTAAAACCAGTGCTGTTCTGCAAACAACAATTAAGCACGACCGAGCAATGCATGTTATTTGCCTGAGCGCATCCTAAATGCCTGAAGGTTACAAAGGTTATATTTTCATTTACAGTCAGCATTATTACTGGAATTCAGAGTTAGGCCAGCTTATAGCAGTTGCAAAGTCTGTCCTTTAAAGAAAGGCTTCCAGCTACTGATGAAAGATAGGTCTATTGCCAACCTTTACCAAAAATATAAAATATTTGTGATAGAAAATTTATTTTTTGTCACTTCTTTTTCTAGGACAACTCTGCTTAATAGGGCCTGAGATTGTTGGATCTGATCTGCAGACTTTGAAGCACACAGAACGAATGTGTTTTTACAACCCGAAAGACTTGGACTGAGCTAAGAAAGACCTCACTGGCTGAGGTCTGTTTTGTATATACAGTACCTTTTATGAAATAAAATGTGGTAAATATTTCACATGTCAACCTTAAGGCACTTAAGTGAAGTTTTTTTTTTTTTTTATTTAAAAAAAAAAAAAGAAAAGAAAAAAGGGCAGGGCCCTGTTCTCAGAGATGAAGTGTATCGCGGGAGGTGGGATCCCTGGGGAGATCTTATTCTATCAGCATCCAAATTTTTATTTTTTATTACTTCCACCAAAGTAAATAAAAAAAAAAAACACACATCCCAGCTACAGCCAGTGTTCAGGTCAAATACTCCATTGGACCAATAGCCTACAGAACACTCAACATGTCTCTCTGTCGTTGAAGGGGTTTCATTCAAATCAGTGAGACTGATCATACACACGAGTGTTTGTAGAGTCAAGGCCTTAGACATCTGCAGTAAGCCTATTCCTCTCCTACATCAGAAAATAGTGCCTTACAAGGTACTGATCTTGTTTAGTGTACCTTCTATTACGCTGGATTGGAAGCAAAGAAAATAAAAATATGGATGTCTCAAAACCAGCTACAATGTACTTTTTAATTAAAATGGAGAATATGGCACATGAGGTAGAGTATACCTGCCTATAACATTGACAGTGCAGCAAACATATTTTTGTTACGTGATTTAAAGAGAAGATGGGGTAACTGCTGGGGGATGTGTGTTTGTGTGTGCGTATGTGTGTGCATGGGTGAAGATGCACACGTCTAAGTTTTAATATTTCTGGGAACTATCTTTTCAATTCTGCCTGTCAGAATAGTTTGCGTTTTCCTTTTTTAAAATCAGGGAATTTTATTTTTATTTCTATTATTTTTAAAGAGAAGGATGTCTAACCTAGATTATCTCTGCAAAACAGGTCCAGTGTGTCTTTTTGCAAACAGTTTATGGAAAATAAAAATCATACATGAGTTAGGGAGAGGAAAGTATACTCAGATGTCCAATTGGAAACTAAGGCTACAATTTCCAAAGAAGCTTAAGAGTTCATCTCTCCTGACTGGGGCATTTAAATCCCTTGGTTCCTTTGAAAATGCTAGTCTAGACTTTAAGACAATTAAAGCAGAGACCAACTTGCATCATAAACTTTTCTAATATTTTGCAAGCCACGATTAACAGTCTGGGCCAGAACCCATTGCAGTATATGCGAAAACAACAGAAATTGATCAAGCCTTTGAACCAAGGTCAGAATCAGAGATTATCTGTAAACCCACAGATGCTCAGCATTTCTAACTTCTCCTTTTAACCTTGATTTTACACCTAATTTAGCTATCCAAATGAGCATATGAGGAGCTTAAGATTCAAGCTATCCATTTCAGGAAAAAATTACACATTTCAGGATTTTCTTTCTCCCCTGATCACCAAGTTAAGAAAAAAAGAAAACGGGCTCAGTTTTAAAACTATTTTGTTTAATGAACTATTACCCATGAATATTTACTATCCTTTCCAGTGATTGTTCTCTTAAGGCATGAGGGCCGGATACTTGTAAAGATAATGACTTGAGCCAGACAGCTGTATTAGAATTTTTCTTTCAAAGAAAACCCTCTGAAGCGTGCAGTGGTTTCAGCCTCTCTCGTAGAACCTCACAGCAGACCTCTGCGCAAGTTTCTTTAAAAACGGTCAGCTTTAAGTAGGCGATTTGTACCCTGCGCTGCCCTGTGTTGAAACAGGGACAAGACTTGCTGGACCGAGGGTCAGGTTTATTCCAGTCCAGTAGACTCTTCTTGCCGAGTGCCTACAACCTTGAGCAGTGCCACTGTTTCACGTAGCATCAGCATTCACTTCACAGAAGTCGTTTGCTGTGTTGGCCCTGTAGTACAGTGAAATATTAAAGAGCCTTCCCTGTTCTCTCTCCTGCCCCCTGACAAATACTTAAAACTAGAACAGTATGTTGGGGTAAGGGAGAGAGAGAAATCAAGGTTTTGCTATTCCCATAGCACCGAAATCAAAGAGAACCAAAAGCAAGTTATGCCATGAAGGAGGAGGAAGAAGTAGGATACTACCTGTTAACAGGAACAGCCCAGAAAAGGAGAAGGGATAATTCTTATGATCTGCTGCTATTTTTCCTGTGCTGAGGTACGGACCTTCAGCCCTGGACTAGAGTAAGAATATTTATGCTGTATTATTACAGTGTTTTGCACTTTCAGAGATGTTCTAGCTAGTAACATTGTTGGACACTATAAAAGGGATTGTATATCAGCTTTGTTTATGTAATTGAGATTTAAAAGGGATGCTTAAAATTTAAGAAAAATATATATTTGAAATGCAATTTTAGAACACTTTCTGTAAATGTATAAAAAAGCTTTCACATGAATGTGCACTTCACTGGTCAATCAGTCCTAGTATATACTTGAAATCAATGCAGTATCCACATTGGTTCCTTTTTATTTTTCTTCCCTCAGTTTGATACATTCCTTAAATACTGTGTTTTGCTATTCTGAGCTGAAATGCTAAATATAAAGCTGTACCATAAAGCAGGATATTCTGTGTTTGACTGGATGTGCTTGCATTAATAAAAAAAAGTTGCTTCAACCAGGCTCGACTTTTTCCATGGTTATTTTTCACTTGCAAACTTACCAAACCACAAGCCAGTGGCTGAACGCAGTGAACCAACTGTAACAGACAATAAAGTTGCAATGAACCAACTGGTTTCGTAAATTTAAATCCTGACTTACAAAGCTGCATTAAGAAGTATTTAAATATCTTCCAACAAAAGGTGAGCACGACACTAAACCAACAACATGCTGCCAGTTCTGATGTGCTACCTCTATGCTAGTATGTTATGGATTTGACACAGCGCATCTGATCGGGAATATTTCAGTACCTCAATGAATGCAGTTAACAAATCCTGTGTGCAAAAACATTTCATGTGTCCTAGGAGTTGAATCCCCCCCACACACACACATTTACCTTTTTAAGAGGAAAGCACGGAAACGTTTGGTGCTGCTGGCTGCAGCACACTGTAGGGTTTCCTGCGGCAGGTTTCTGTTTCTGTTGACATTTCAACACTCCGGGACCTTTGGTTGCAACCACTACCCTTTTTCATTGCCCTAATTTACAGAAGCAAAGCTACTTCTCCAAGGTCACACCACAACTAGGACAAGCACTGAGCTGTGAGGCAAATCCAGCCTTCCTAATGCATTGTCCCAGTCCTACCCACGCTACCCCCTTTCCCAAGGATATAAGCCTTAAATGCTAGACCTCACAATCGTGGGAGCTCTAGAGATCCCCTAAGCATTTTTAATCAGTTTAAAACCATCCGGGGAAATTGTTTTGGTAACCAGACGTCCACAACCGGCTCACGGAGTAGAACAGTACTGCTTTCAGTCATCACGCATCATTAGAAGAGATAATGATGTTTACCAGTGTTAAGAGGATCAAACAGACAAGAGTCTTTCGGATGGCCAGTTCACACTCATGATTAATATACCAATTACATCCTTGAAAACTCACTTCCAGTTGTGTCCCATCCAGTCAGTAGGATAAATTAGCTATTTACACAGGTATAAGAATAAACAATAAAATTGCTTTCCAGGCACTTAACTTCCATTAGAGTACAACACAGCCATGATAAGCAGCAACTCAATGCCAGCAAGATATTTTTAGCGGTGTTAGCAGCAACTTCATTTATCAAGTTATTAGTTCCCAAGAAACAGCTTGCTTTCAGCAAATAATTCTCAGATAGCAAAATTCAGCTGACAGCAGATATTAGTACATCTTTCACGGGGGGAAATCAGTAATTCTTCAGAGGACATATAGAAACAGTCTTTCCTCTTCAGCCTGCAATGTACGTAAGTTTATGAGGGCAACCCCAGCCTCCCAACTACTTGGAAAAGACAGCAAACAGTGTACGGGAGCAGGTTTGTCTCACGGCTCTCTGCAGCCATTAAATAGGGCTGCACAGGCAGGGAGATACTTAAAGAAGATTTTAAAATAAAATTGCAGACAGACTTAATCCTACCATTAGCTCTATCGAGGAAGTTTCCAGACCAGTGAGCACGTAAGTGTTAGCAATAGCTGCATTCCAGTTCTCCCTTCCACGCCTGTCCCTGGACAGATAGAGATGACTGGGCATGCTCTGAGGTTTCGGCATGTCTCTATCAGCCTCCAGCAGAGGTTCCCTGACCCTGCAGAGCTTCCTCCCGGGCTCCCCCAATAGCCTCTCCTCTTGGCACTGCACTCACACTTGTGTCCCAAGGTGGGCAAACAAAGTTTGGCAGTAAATTGCACTGCCAAACTGCTACAGAATGTAAAGTGAAACCATTTCTGAGACTTTGCTCGGAACACTAAAGGATTTAAATGTTCCTAAGATTTCTAACCTTGAAAGTAATTTCTAATGTCACCATTTTTGTGGCTTCTTGACACCACATTCAGCTTTTACACACATAATGGATGCAATCAGTTGCTGCAAAATAGTTGACGTTAGTATGTTTTCATAACAAAATACTAAAAAATGATCGAGTTCTATCGGAGGGAGTGCTGATGCAATTTCAGATATCTATTCTGCCTTCTCCTCAGAAGGTGCGATAAGAAAGAAATGCAAACCACCAGGAAATGCAACATTAATTTAAAACTACTAAGCCAATATATATGCTGTTTCTTATCTACTAGGACACATAACTTACAGTATTAAGGATGCTTAGGCTTCTAAGAAATAATAAAGGGCACTTATGTAAAGTTCTGTAAAAAAAAAAAAACAGTATTTGGTGAAACCAATATACAGTTACTTAAAACTATTAGTAGCACCTACTGGAAAAAAGCAGGGCTGTTGACATACAGAGGATTGCTATTAATAACCCCACCTAAGCTTAAAACATGGAGACCATTTTGTAGAATTCAATGAAAACTAAACGTGAATACAAACCAAAGCTTAAGATTCAAACACTCCTGCCCTATCTGGGTCAGGTAAGAATGAACTTTAAGTACAGTAGAAATTTGCTTCCAATATTTCTAATTTTATCTAGCTTCTTAAGGTTAAGATACCTGCTTAGATTAATCTGAATATTAATATATTTGTGTTTGGAGACAGAACCCCAACCCCTTTACACACAAAGTACTTTATAACATCTTTTAATCACTATAACGTGAGGACGCTGAGGCCTCTTCTGAATCTGGGGTGTACTAAATTCAAAGAGTCTTCCTAGCCATCAGTGTCCAACACTGAAAGCTTCCTTTTAATATTTGAACAACATTCAGTTGTTCACATTGAATTCAAAGAAAGTATTTCTAACAACACCCCACACCCCCAAATATCACCTTTTAATAAAGAATTGAAGTGCAACATATCTCACCCTGGAGATTGGAATCTGCCAAAGATCTTAATTTTCTTGTAAAAAAAAAAAGTATCCACAAGCAGCTCTTCTCTACACTTCCATAACCAGTACAAACAAGACCATCAATTGCAGCAACTGAGCACTCAGGGACTTATCTCTAACAAGCATTTAAGAGGACTCAAAGTTAGCGATGCAAGAGACAACTCTCAGTTACCGAGTCCTGACCAGCTACACCACCGTTCTACTCAGAGCACTTGTCTGAGGCATCAGTCCAAAATGCAGAGGCTGCCAAATACACAGCAATTTCTCTAACACCCGCGCGCACACACACAAAAAGCAGCACCCACCAAACCACACACACAACCATCAAAGTAAGACCAAAGTTAGGAAAGATCAACTGAGCCAAATTTCTGGGGATCAAACTTTGGCAGCTTGTATAGTGCAAAAGCATTCCTTTACCTCTTTCCCCAGCATGCGCCGTTGTAAATGATGGATTTGATAGAAGCTTTTTAAACATTTATGGCACTCAAAAAACTTAAGATATTGAACTATTCATGTCCATCGCCATTAAAGCTCAGTGCTGAAGATCTTGTCCCAGTTTGAAAAATCTCTTAAAATGCTTCAAAGACATAAAATCCAAGCAAGTAAATAATAAATGTGCAAATCCAGAACTTTTTCCCCTACATTCCTCATCTCACTTCACTTCTCAGAGATTTCACAGTATCCAAGCATCTCAAGACAAATTTCACAAGAACTCAGCAGCCAAAAAGGTCACTTCGGAGAGATTCAGAAAATAACCACAGTAAGAAACGGAGTGGGGTGGGGAGGAACCTCCAAGTATTTACAGGCCACAACAACATGTCAGCTGCCCCCAATAAGTGCCTGGCCCAGGACAGGTGCTACCCATATACAGTGAGTAGCCAAAGCTTGATCTGTCTCTAATCTCCTCTCCATAGCATACCTGAGCACAAAGTAACACCAAAGGCTTTACTTTTCTCTTTATGTTATTCCTTTAATAGACAGAAAGTGATCCTTTTCCCCACAGCCTATAATGAAGGGGGAAGGAAGCCACTGAAGCTTGCATAAGTCTGCAAGAGCTCAGGCTCTCCTGGGACTAAAGCCACCGCCGTGACTGTTGGCCCTTCTTTCCACAGCTCTGCACAGCTTCACCTCATGCTTCCTCCAAATTCATCACACTCTGCAAATATACACTGGTGTCTCTTGCAGGAGAAATTCACAGTTTGTTTCACAAGTTCTCCATCTCCCACAACAGAAACACAATAACTCTGCTGCCAGGGCATGACTGCTACTGCCTTTAGGAGGACCAAGGCAAGTCTTACACCGTATCTGTGAAAACGGTTTTGTAGCCTCTGTGTTAAATCACAAGAGATTCTTTTACTCCAGACATGTTTTTTTTTTTTTTTTTTTCTCCTCCTTAGAAGAGCTTTTCAAGCATAAGTCTGAGAACATTTATGTGATAGCAAAGGGCATATGAGCCCCTGTGGACAGGCAAATAGCAAAGCAATTACAGAAAAAACAGTCACTATAATTTTTACATCAGACAATGTCACAATCATAAACAAAATAACATTGAAAAAAATAATGCATCAGTGACATTGAAAATAGCAGGAAAAGGTTAACATCCTCTTACATGCAATTCAGGTAGATTTTGCAAAGCATTCTATCTATAGAAAAAAATAAGTCAACTATGTTACTTTGCATTAGCAAAGGGTTTTTTTTCAGTACTTGGAGTGAAAGCTTAGAAAACCTGAGTCAAGAGACCTCAGCCATGTAAGACATACAAGTCCCATAGTTAGAAAGCAACACTGCATACAAACACACAGCAGCTCCAATAAATCACCTAAATCACTGAAAACTTTCATCGAGGTGCTTTACTTCAAGTTAAGATTTGCTTCACTTCTTACAGAACATGACTATGCTAACCAAAATAGATCTGTCTTAATACAACCTTATACAAGCATTTAGACAAACAGAGTGGATTTATTTAGCATTCTACCTAAAATTCAGAAATACAATTTGTCTCACAGTAACACCCCACAGATCCCAGCTACAACACCAATTCTTCAAACCCAGCACAACAAGTCCCTCACAGAAGCACACAAGATCCCCTATTAAAAAGATGAAAACCACCCCCCTTTTCTGGTGTAATCCAAGAAAACATTTACCTTATTTTAACCCACAAGGAGGTAGACCACGTTGTCCAGAAGAGAAATGGAGGAGACGTCCTTTGCCAGCTTCAGGTACCAAATGAGAGCAGCCAATCATTCCACACAGCCCTAATTAAGCACACAGCTGCCATCATTACTGCAATTACCACAGCTGTGGCAAAGGCTGCCCATCACGGTGGGATCAGGGTGAGGCCTCACCCCCCCACACACACACAACCTCTTGTAGCATTGCTGCTCACACTCCAGAAGGAGGTTTGGGGCTTGTCTCCCAGCTGGTACAAATTCACCTGACTCGGAGGGCAATCACGAAGCCATCATTTAGAGCACCTGAAAGCCTGCTTGGCAGGGGGAAGGCACCCTGCGGCCCAGCTGACTCCCAGGTAGGGGCCTGTAATGGAGGCCGTGGTCAGGCCTGAGGAGGAGATGGGCCTTGTGGGGACAGGAACCAAACACTGTTCAGCTTTGGCTGTGTCCTTGTGTTCCTTTTTGAAGGGCACAGCAGAGTGAATCCTAATGATTAATCTCCTTCAAATGTATTTGGGGGGGGGGTCACATACACAGTGAGTGCACCCCAGCCAAACTAAAGCTTAAACCACCTTTGCTAAACAAAAGCTTTTATCGTTACACCGACACTGGAGTCAATGAGTCACCACATTTATCTTGAATCATCAGCTATTTTAAGTTCTTTTCCTCTAATTTACCAATCTGACAAAGGAAAAAGTTGTTTTATTTTATTCTAAATTTAATACACCAGCATGCAATAAGAACTGCAGCTCAGATGCACGTCTGCTCTCAGACACAAGTATGCAGTGCTTCACCACCACTTCTCTTTCCCTCCATGTGTAATTCTTCAGTATTAAATGCTGAGAGGTGCTAACACTCACCAGCACAAGCTAACCAGCATACAAAGACATTTCAATAACAGTTTCATAGGTGCATGTATCTCAAAGTCCAAAGGATCACAGGCTTTCATGCAGTGGAAAAATAAAAATAAAGCAACTAAGTATTTTCTCCTGGATGCAAAGAACCCAGAACTAGGTATTTTCCTATACATTTTCACTTTTTCATCTGTATTTTCAGGTTCTTTTCTGTTTTCTTTTCAGGTACCTTAAAGGAGGCTGTAGTGAGGTAGGGATTGGTCTCTTCTCCCACTTGCCTGGTGACAGGACGAGGGGGAACGGGCTAAAGTTGCGTCAGGGGAGGTTTAGGTTGAATATTAGGAAAAACTTCTTTACCAAAAGGGTAGTTAGGCATTGGAATGGGCTGCCCAGGGAAGTGGTTGAGTCACCATCCCTGGAGGTCTTTAAAAGACGTTTAGATGTTGAGCTTAGAGATATGGTTTAGTGTGGGCCTTGTTAGAGTTAGGTCAGAGGTTGGACTAGGTGATCTTGGAGGTCTCTTCCAACCTGAACGATTCTGTGATTCTGTGATTCTGTTATTTTTCTGATTCAAAGCAGTATCTACTTGTCCCATTGAATGGTGTATTTTTAAACAGGTTCACGTTTGCAAATTCAAAAGCATAGGCTGAATTCATTCTTATGTAGGGTCTAACATGAAAGCGTGTCCCAAGCTAATCTCATTTTAACTTCCCTAATCAAGAATGCTTCCCCTTCTCTCTGCAGATGCAAGTTCCTTGGAAATGTTTACAGTTAATGCACATAACATGTAACAGTCAAAAAAAACAAACAAACATTACTTCTCATTCCAACAGAGCATGTTCATATTTAAACAAGTCTTACTATATTTACTGCTCCAACACTGAAACACAACAACTCCTCCAGCAAAACACAGCTGGCTTTCCACATTCACATCACAGCTTGAAAAGGGAACCTGTGTGTCACATAAACAGCATCTGCCATGGCACAGTGCAGCCCAGTGCGGGCACGCTTCTGGCTCAGAACCGCACGCCGTGGCTTCCTTGTGTTGTGGCCCTGCATTTGTGACAAGTCAACAATCCAGGTACACCATTCAACGCCTGCTGTTCTGTTTTGCTCCATAAACTCCCTGCAGCACCAACCTGAGAGGCTTGGCCCTGCCAACTGAAGAATTTCTGCCTTCATGCAGGATCGGGCTGAAGGTAACCAGCAATAATGTGAACTCATTATCTACACTGAGGCTTAGATAATTAAGCTACTGAATTTGCTCTACGGCCCTGTCCTGCCCTGCCACTGGAGCCTGCTTGCAGCTTTGGCTCTGATGGAGAGGAGCAACATGGAGAACAGCAGAGCTGCAGTATGGCCAGGCAGAGGGGTGCTGAAAGCCCGTGTCCCTGCAGATTTGCTCTCTGCCAGGTCCCAGAGCGGCTGTACCCCAAAAGTGCAAAATGGGACTGCGAAGCACACTATAACGTTATCTCTTCAGTCCCATAGCAGGAGTTATGAGGTTGAGACTAGACACTTAGCTAACATTTTGCAGCCATTTAGCCAGATGTTGCCTAAAGCAACATGCAGAGAGACTTTCATGTTTGAAACGTGACTAATTTCCTCCACATATTGGATGAGGTTAAGAAACACCTTCAAAGAAGAGTTGCATGTTTTACTGGGAAAGAGCAAATCTATCTCAGCTGCACAGCTGAATGCAAACACATGCACTTGTATCACAGACTGGGTGACTGCAGAATGCAGCCTGAAGTTCGGTATACTCAGGTAAGTGAAATCATTTTTAAGATCACTTCATAATAAAGGAATATCCTACTATTTCTTTTCTAGTTTCATTACAGAACAGAACCAATGGCGTGCAAACAAACATTGAGTGTGGGTAGTGGTCTTAAATTACCAATCTTTGCCATGAACCACGTGCTGTCATAATAGTTTACTGTATTTCAGCATGAAATACTATGACAAATACAGAAATAAGAAAAAAAAAGGGTTTTAAGCCAGATTTCAAAGCCAGTAAATGTCAGAAAGCAGTTGCTGTACACCCTTGCAGCACCTGTCCTGCTCACAGAATCACGTGAGATTCAAAGCGATGAAGAAATAAGCCATCCAAATTTTCAGGATATAGTATCTTTATACAGCACACGTAATTTGTTTTAGGTGTGCCAAGGTGTTGGGGAAAACAAATTACTCTCTAGAGTTGTACATTTTTCCTGCCTAATATTGGGCAGTGACTTAGCATTGTGTTAACTGCTCAGGAGTATAACTGAAGTGTCACTATCATCCAGAGCCATATGGAAGATACTTGATATATTAGCTTAGGATAATGTGGTAACTTAACAACTGCAAAATCTGAGCCATGAAATGGGCTCTAACCATGCCTTTCCCCAAGACTAAGGCAGAAGAGGAAGAAAAAGTAAAGTACTTCCAGAGAACGTGTAGTCAATGGGCTTCTGTGGAAACAGAAAAACACCCAAGGACCAATTAAAAGCAGGAGAACAGACCCAGGAAAGCAACACACAGATGGTGATATTCTGATGTAATTGTACAAATTTAAGTAGCTTTTGGAGCAACACACTGAACAGAATCAGTCTCTCTGCAATCCATAGGTCTCAACTTTTTCTCTATTTTCAGATTACTGGGAACATTTTGTTCTCTCCTGGAGAATTCCTGTTAAAATAGACAAAATAATCCATTTGTGTAACATTCAATCAGCTCCATTCAGTGAAGGCCTTGCTTACAGGAAAACATTGCATCTTATTTTGAAAAATACCTATTAATTCATTGAGGGAAAAATCATTATCCAAAGTATGACTTTTTTTTTTTTAAATTAACTACTCTATGCCATAGCCAAACCCAAGAGCAAAATTCAATATACTTGAGAACTAAAAAAAAAGACCAATTTTAAGATTTAATTAAAAGCTGCAACTTTAAGGTAGTAATTTATAATCTAATTTCACTAATGAAGAGAAAAATTAGTAAGTGATAAATCATTAGGGAACATGAGGTGTACATGATTAGTAATAATTCCCTGGAAGTGTAAATTTTAAAACGTAACAGCTTTTAATTTAAGAAACTGATTTAATTTCCACTGTCACAGTTGTTGATAAGCTACCCCACAAACTGTAAAACAGAATTGAGTATTTTCCTGCTGTAAATGTTCTACAGATTGTAAGCAGTAATATCATCTTGCTGAAGAGCAGACATTAGCACGTTGAGATGTGTGTACCAAATCTAGTATTATGCAGTAGCAAAATGAATCTGAAGAGATCCCATGCTTAAAATTATCCTTGTTATTACTGCTGTACTGCAAGTACCTTGCAATGACTTAACATAGCACACAGCCCAGACTATCTCTGGCTTTCGTAACACAGCATAAACAGGTGCTTAATAAGCTGATATGCCACAACACACATTCTCACACAAGTAGTTACTGCAGGGAGAAGAACTCATTGTGCAGAAGAGATGAGAAAAGCCAGGCCCGCAAGGCCTCCAGAAAGTTCACAAGTCCTCAAATAATTATTTGGACTACTTGTGTCTATACCCAACCCTGACATTAACAATTTCCAATAGTTCTGACTTCTTTTAAGCCTAATGCATTCACTTCCACATTTTGGGATGATGAATGGAAAAAGTTTTCAGAAGTTGTTCCTATTGATGGCCTTACAGCATCTATACCATAGACCACTTTTGATCACACAGATGTAGACAGTTGACACTGTTCTCCTTCCTCGTTTCAGCCGCTTGTGATAAGCGTAATCACTCAGTGGAAAATAGTAGAAGATAAGAGATCTGGCTATCAGCATCAACAGTCTGCTGTGTGCAAAACACGGAAACTAGGACAACTGGATCCTTTTGAGGTAATGGCTGAATGATAATTGCTGGCAGCAGTGCTTAACACCTCCGTACAACCTCAGTATTCATGCCAGTGCGTGTCAAGTGAGAGGCATTTTTGATGCTTATTCTTGTACCAGTAGAGCCAGGAGAGCAGTAGCAGCTGAAGTTTTAAGGACTGGAGTTTCAGTAGAAGTTCCCACTTAAGTCTTTTCTAAAACTCATCATGCCTGTGTACTTACTCTTTTCCTCACTGGTACCTTATTTGTTAGGACTCACCACCAAGGTATCTGACAGTAAAATAAGATCTGGTATAGGTATGTTTCATATCTGGTCTGGGTAGATATTCACTTGAGATGCAAAAATGAGCTGGTTGAACTTCTCACTGCAAACACTATTACTTGAATCTGGCGTGTCATCTACCTGGTAAAATATTATCATAAAAACTTATTTCAAAGAAACAGCTTAAAACAATTTCTAAAATGCAGATATTCCATTTATTATACAGAGAATATCAGTTGCAAGAAGTCTTGCAATGCATTCTCTTCACTCTAAGTACAATACAGTAAACTGTTCTCCACAATAAGTTACATAAAGGCAAATTTTATGTACATATAAAAGGATCAGTGCCCAGAACTATTTGCACAGCATATCTGCTATTCAGAAAAATCAACAATTTAAATCTTTAATTGCCTTCAGAATTCTGGAAGCAAGCTGAATTCATTAACAGAACTTAATTACCTGGTTTGAGAAGGGTTTTCACCTAATTTCTAAATTCAGTGGAGACCATACAAATGGTTTAACCACTGAATTAGCATTCTCAGCATTAATTTTAAAAACAAGTATATTAAAAATGAGGCATGCCATATGGTAGCATATTAGACAACATGGAGGAAAATGACCTGCCTGCATTTAAACTGTTTATGCATCCCAGAATACCCAGAAGGGAAGTGGGGAAGTAGTAGTGCCATTGTACAAGACACTCATGAGACAGCAGCATAATTCTGTTCATGCATGCTCCACCCCTTCCACCCTCCTCCCCCCCCCAAAAAAACAAAAAAAAACAAAACACGCACGCCCCCCAGTTGAAAAAAGGAAGAATAAGGCTACTAGGATAATCAGTAGAATGGAAAGTATCCTGTGAAGAAAGACTGTAACAGCACTTGCTTCCCAGTCAGTGAAACAGCTAAGAGTATATGACTGCCTTCCAAAAACATGTCAGGAAAATGCCAGGGTTAAGAAAGGGACAATATTTGCATAACAGCAAATGGGTCTCTAATAAATTTAGATGGCAAAGAAATAATAGTTCCTCAGCTTAAAGGCCAAGATGCACAAGCAGGGCCCTTCAACAAGGAGTGGGGCCAAAAATCTTCAAACAAAATAGTTTAATAGCATAGCTCAGTTCATAGAAGGGATTCTATGATGTGGTATCTACTGTGGGAAAAGACTACACCCAGAAATGACTAACTGGAACATTCCCAACTTCTTTCATCTGTCACCATGATAAGGTGGTGGTATCTTTTGCAGTGTGAAATTATATTAAATGCCCTAAAATCCACTTAAAAAGATTTTCATTCCCCCGCCCTTTCATACGAATTACTTTGTATTCAACAATGTGCATGTCTGTTAATACAGCAAATGCAGTATCAAGCTATTGCTGTGAAGTCAGCAGCCTGAACAGATAGCATACCAATTAGCATATCCTGTGTATCTTTTACAGCGAGATTCTTTTTCACACCTCTTTGTTCCTACAATGGAGTGCAAGTATAGTATCCTTCTAAAGTCACAGTGCAGTGAGCCACACAGACCGAAAATACTCAGACAACACAAGATTTAATTCTTAAAATAATGCAAATATGAGAATCAAAATGTACCATGTGGAGAAGTGTTGAGTTGTACATTCCACTGATTTCTCCCATCAATACTGAAGACACTTTCCTTGAACTACATATGCTTTCCAATTTCTTATTTGAGGTGCTTCAACTTGCAAGATATGTAAATAATAGTATATCAGTCAAAGAATTACTCAGAAAACAAATACAAGAACCAAAAAACCCTAAACTCTTCTTCACTGAAAAAGAGAGGCACTGCATTTTTTAAGCTGAATTAAGGCTGTAAAATGATGCTGGTTCATTGTGAATGTGAAGTCATCAGTTTCGCCCTGTCACAGGGCTCCATTTAACCCACTGCTTCGCTGTTAGTCCTGTAAGCCTGTTTACGGAGGTGAGTCTCAATCTCCTCCCTGAAGACCAGCATCCCAAGGTGCGAGTGAGAGGCTTCATTCATGGCTTTGGACTGGATACACATGCGATACTGCTCTGGAGTGAGTTCATCTGCACAATGTTTCTCATGCCAGAGGTGAAACAGACCAGGGACTGGTGTCCTGATCACAATAAGGTCACCATGCAAGTACTTTCTGTAAAGGTGAACATCCTCACCGCCCCAGCCTTTCACTTCCAAGTCAAAACCCCCTATAAAAACAGTATCAGAAAACATTATTTTGGCATACATGCTAGATTCAAGGTAAAAAGAGCAACACTCCTCGTATAAGATATTACACAATCTTATATGACATACCAGAAATTCTGGAGCAATTAACTAACTACTCCGTGCCAGAGGGTGCCAAATTGAGGGAGAGAAGCTTCAAGCGTACCACATCTTCTGCAGTGGAAACTGCCCAGGACATAGATCGTGCACTCCTGGCTTCAGAGAGTCTCTTGCAAGAGAGCATCCAAATCACATTATGCATGACACCCCATGTGACAGCTGCAGAAAACTGTAGGCAAACCACATTGGGTATGCTTTTGTGTTATTTTTAGCAATCATAATGGATTTTAGCAGCTGGAAAATGAGGCAGTCATGTACCATATGAAAAGCCCTCTCTAAAAATGCCAGCAATTACTCCATAGGTCACAACTCAAAAAGCTCAATTAAGAAAATCAGTCTATTCCACCATTTTAAGGTCTCTCTTGCCTTTCCAGGACCATAGTGAAAATCAGTTCAGACTTGTGTACAAATTCAAAACTCTAGAATTATGAAGTCTTCATTTAGCACATAGCATACACACGGCAGGCAGCATGTCTGCTAATTAGAAATCAGCCTGCATTAAGTCATCATACAGCACATAGGACTATATCATTATACCTTCTGACAGATTATCTTCAAGAGAGTCTTCCAAATTTAAGTACATCAAGCTGTTCTCAGTTTTAATAACTTGCCACAAGAGGGTGCCAAAGCATATTTGTAAAGCCTTGAACTACCTTAAACTATTCAAGCTTATTTAAAAGAAAGAATTTTAATGTTTCTTTTCTGTGCTAGTGGTTTACTTGAGGAACATGTTTCTTAAACTGTTAATTTGCTTCACATAGTCACACAGTACAAAAAAATGAAAAACGGAGTAAATTTTGTTAATAGTAACAAATATTGTGGCTTTTAACAAACGCTCATCAGATGAGACATCAAAATCTAGAAAAACCTCATTTCATTCATTGGTCCCATTTGACAGTCAGCAAGTTGGACTTGGGGGAAAAAAACAAAACGGGTTACTTCCTTGTCACTAGATAAGAACAGAGAATCATCTTTTGAACACCTTCCCACTTTTTTTTTTTGTATAGTTTCATCTTACCAACAGTAAGAAAGTCTGTCCGGTATTGACAAGTCATCCCAAAGCCAAAATCCCGCCAGAAACCAGAATCCTTCTTGTGTACCTACAATTTTAACACAATAGCTTTTTGAAATGCAAGATACACTGAAGCATGTCCATTGCACTTGGTTAAGTAGAACCCTAAACTCTTCTGATCATTTGCTCAATGTAGGATACAGCATATAATGCTTCCACTATTTCTGTGTTATAACATACTGCACACGTGGCCTTCCTAATTACTTGTTCACTTAACCCTTTTCCCTTCAATTCCAAGTACTTACTCCCTTTGCAGTTTCCACTTTTACCTTTCAGCAACACCACATCTGTTTTCTATGTGTCTACTCAGACCAAGCAGTAAATTTTTGGTAGTCTATTGCCAAATGATCTGTTCCTGGTAATCCAGTTCTTACTCAGTTTCTAATGCTACATTTGCCCCTCCTACAATAAGAAAAGTAAGCTTTATGAAGTCAGCAACCATAAAGCTGTTGGATTCAAATAAGCAAACGGAATAGCTGTCACGCAAAAAGTTCACTAAGCTCTCAGCTGTGACTACCTGAGGCCATATGCAGAAGCTTCCCTCCTACTTTCAGCAGCACTCTAGCAAAGAACTTGCCAGGGGTGGAAGGGAGGGAGGGAGGAGTAATTATGTTCAGTAAGGCTGCTCTTTGCTCTCCCTCCTTCAAACTTACACACCTCAAAAGTCCCAGATGCTAAACCCCAATTTCACTTACACAGCCTCTTTAAAGAGAGTAGGGCTGGACATTTACTATGGCCATTGCAACGAAGACTCAGAAGTACAGCATTTCCAAGTTATCCTTAAACCTATTCTCTTGAATGTTTGAGAGTTTTGTTATTTTGATTACAAGCTTCCCAAGAATCAGCGTTTCTCATTGCAAAAGCAAGATGAAATTAGTGGTATTGCATCCAATTTGGTAGATTTGGATAGCAAAGGAAAAGAAGCAATTTGCAGAGTACAGATGCATACACAGCATGAAAAAAAGCCACTGACATCTTTTGCCATCTGGAGTTACATGGCACACTTTCTGAACCACCATTTGGTAGTTAGCAAAGCAGTCTATATCGAGATAAGCTTATCGAGCAGTGTTCATAGTTTTCTCCTTTCACTTATGTTTGCTGGAGCACAGGATGAAAGTTGCTGCCATCTTATGCCCCTATTCTCCTAAAATATTGGCTTTCCAACCCAGCATTAAGCAATAGGTCAAGAACTACTAACTTCATTTGATTAGTAGCACATTTTAAATATCTAAGTAGAATTCCAAGCTTATTTAAAGAATGAATTTTTTACTGTTTGGTAAGCTTATCTTCCAAAATGCTTTGCCCATAATGGAGAAAAGTGTTTACATACACACTGCCAAAAGTTATAAGATATCCCAAACAGACTATTAAGTTACACTCAATTCTGTTTCAATACAAAGCACAACTAATTCTATTCAGAACAAACCATGCTACTTACCAACTGTTGTTCCACAGGGGGTGGTACATCTTGGTTGGCATAGACAATAGCAGGATTATAGAGGCTGAATACCACGGGATAAAAAACCTTTTTTCCTAGAAGTCAAAAGGTAATTGTTATTCACTGCAGGCATCCTTTCTGAAGACAAGAGGAAACTAGAAGTATTCTCTTTAAGTGAAATTTTAGTTATTAGCTATCTTTTAATTATTAGCCAGCTAAGGAAAACAAATAAATATAAGGTCTAACTACCAGGATTTTTCATTCAGGTAGCGCTTAGCATCTTGGGGGCCAGAGGCTATGGGGGCAAAGGGGAATATGTACACATATATATTTAAATGTATATATTTATATATAGTTATGTATATACACATAGTATTTGTATACACAGATATCAACATCACATTAGAAGACAATGAAAAATCCCTGCAATAATGTTAAGCAGTAAAGCTACAAAAATACCCAAGTCCAAGTAACACCTTGCGTAGTTTGAGTTTTATGACCTTGCCTCTTTCCAAATGCATAGAAAGGCATGCACACCCAGGATGCCCTGCAAGAGCATTAAGCATCTCGAATATCCCAATTATGCTGTGACACCAGTTCTATGCCTATTCCAGAACGCTGATAATGTTCTTCTTGCTATGCCAGTAGAATACACAGTACCCTGATTTGGGTATAAACTCAATGGGTATGAAGTGTTTTCAGATCTCACTCGAAGCAAAGGTGACAAACTGTCAGCATGAATTGCTAAGCAGTCTCTCAAACTCCCTTGTACAAGCTCACAAGACATTCCTCTCCCAAAGTTTTTCCAGTTACATATACAACTCACTTCATGAACTGCAGAGACATAAATGAAAGAGTAATAAACAGAACCCAAGTATCTGCCTTACAGAAGTCTCTTGTCTGTTTATTATGTGAAGAAAAAAATATCTATTCATTCCAAATTGACATTTGGAGAAAAAGTTTTCTGGCTGCAACAAATCTGGAATAAGAGTAAGCATTAAGAAATAAAACAAATGTTTGAAAAGAGGCGGCCTTAAGTAGCATGCTTGTTAACTCAAGAAAGCTTTATCCATCCACCTTTGCAGAATCTTGTAGAACAAGTAAGCTTTATAAACTTGAGTAAAATGGTCAGAAAAATTCTGAGCTTGGGAGATAAATATAGAACCCTAGTTCAGTCTCTGTAACAAGCACATTGTTTAGCTCTACTGAAAACCATTCCTATGTGATGTGTCTTAGCCAACAACACAACAACTTGGATACAACTCCAAGTATGAGAAGACATAAAACCACCTTGTTAGAGATTTCCGTGCAACAGAAGTCACCTTCCACCATCAGCGCTGCAATGAGTTGTTACACAGATTTACATACAGACTAACTGTTAAAACAATTAAACTGTACAGCTTTCTTTTAGACTGTCAAATCTTAAGATAATGTGAAAACTACTTATTGTACAAAAAATGCACGTTGTTAAGACAAGCTACACTAAGGCAAAAGTTATTTCTCAGTCTAAATACTATTTTCTTTTGTGCATGGAGTATTGTTCATTTTCCTAGGTGCATGGTATTAATAAACTCCACCATTCAGACTAGTCTTCTGTACACACATCTCAGGTCAGTTTAGGCCAAACAAGAAGACAAGACTCAGTTTCAGCAACCTTAAAGGAACATACCAGGCTCAGCATTTAAGCGACAGCTGTTGAGGAACTCGGCTGTGAAATAAACATCAACATCACAGAAGAACATCAGGACCTCGCCCTTTTCCCAGGCTCTGGCACCCATGTCAAGTCCCCGGCCACGGTTAAATTCCTCATTCAAAGAGACGAGCGTGTAATTGTGGAAGTTAGTTTCTCTAGAAGAAAAACAGAGCCAAACCCAAAATAAATCCGTGTGTGGGGCGGAAGGGACTATTTATACTATTTCAGCATTTTACAGTAATGTCGCTCCGGAAGTTTTTTAAAATCCAGTTATATCATCAGGATGAGAAAAAATATCAGTTCCACTTAGTTGTCTATTTCAAGTATCAGAGTTTAGACATTGCAAAGAGATGAAACTGAATTTTATTCCGTAACTTCACTTTGCAATTAATCATTCAAACTGATTAAAAATGCCTTCTGGCAACTGATGTTAACTAGAATTCATTGGGCAATAGCTCTGTCAGCTCCTCTGAAGCCTTCACCAAGTCTGAGAGGAGGGCAAACAAAGCCTGGCACCACCAAACTCACGTGGCAAAAGGTCACCTGTATATTTATGCCACCATAACCCAGTCAATTTGCTCTTCTTCTCTGTTTCATACCAGTAGTACACATGCCTGTACTCATTGTAGGAGAGGGAAAGCGTAGCTAAGGGAGGTTGGAAATACACCTGAGGAATACCTTCAGGAAAAGTGTCTAATTCAGAGACCCTACAGAGGACAATTCTTGAAGAGAACAGAGTGAATATATTCAGCAGTAGCAGCGCTAAAAAGATTCAGTAAAGACCCAGTGAGTTTGCTGCTCTGAGCCTGACCAGATGTTGTTAGGAGAACAGCAAGTTTCATAGGGAGCATAGCAGGTGGCAGAAAGTGCCCCAGAAACAGAAGAAGCCAGCAGTCAGCAAGCTTTGTGTCACGGATGCTTTACGGGAGTAAGACAGAAGCACTCCTTGCTTCCTAGAAGATTTCCACGCGTGCCAGATCAACTGACCATGACATTTTAAACCAGCAACGTAGCTGTCTATGCCCACTCTTGGCTAACAAGTGTCATGGGCTCACAGGATTGAGAATAAGAGCTCAGGCAGAGCATGAGCTCCTTAGAGACTTACAGACACTATTACCCAACCCAAAGGTGAGGCAGGTCTGTTTAATTGGGCAAACCGGTTCCTGGAGCCAAAAAAGCAACATTCAGGAATTTTATATCAAAGCTGCTGTAATGCTACTTACTATGACAGTTTTAATAAAACACTTTGTTTAAAGCTGTTTTACAGCAGAGGGCAAGTATTGGACCCAGTACGTATTACTTGGAGGACAGAGGGCAAAGATCAACTCCTCAGACAGACTCAGCAGCCCACCAGCCTCCCTTGACTACAGAAGCTAATCATTTCTCTTCCTTACCATTAAATTAAATCAATTCTCCAGTGAAACAACTATCAAGATGTACATCCCAGTTCAAAAGAACTTGAATCCTTATCAGTGTCTTAGTGTGACTGAATATTCATGACAAAGTTCACCCCTGTAGTTTTTTGGATTGTCAGACCGAAACCTCAAAGCCACTGCTGCATACCTTTTTTGGCCCCTAACATGATTTTTAGTAGTCTTCAGAAGACTTTTGCAACTTAAGCTGTAAAATGCCAACCAAAAATATGTAAATAAAGCTTGCTTTTCCCATTAGCCTGTAACTGACTATAACATTCTTCTTTTTACTGTTTCGACCTTTTTAAAAACCATTTTAAATTCCAATCAATATTATTTGTATTGACTGATATTGTATCAGCACACTTACCTAGCTACGGACTCTAGGATGGCTTTTACTTCTGATAGACCATCTTGTCCAAAATACACCACTGTGAGGTGGATACGCTTATCCTGATGAATACACACATCCCTATAAGCACAAACATAAGCTGATATTAATTATTACTTGCAACACAACAGAAGCCTCAGGTACTTTAAAGCTATTGTGTTCAGAAGTATTAGCAGATCTAAGTATTCTGGTCAGACTTCAACTGGCTTCTGAAGAAAACAAAGGAATGTTTTCTCACTTTTCCCGTCTTTCGATTTGAACCAGAAGGCTCCAATACTGTGTGTCTCAATCACACACCTTATTTTATAAACAGAAGCTCAAAAGCGGATGCAAATACAAAAATGATGTTCAACATAATGTGTACCCAGGCTCACAGCGGCCCTGGCATTCACTCTAAAAGGAGTTTTGGTGCTGTTTGAGAATCTCTCAATTCCTTTTAGAAGGAATTTTCCATTTTCTCCATACAGTTGGTTGAAATGACAAACATCCCAAGGCAGCTGCACACAACATTGGAATCATTAGTTTTGTCACAAATCCATCAGAACACAAATTCATTCTGAAAATGAAACGAAATACTCAAAGTCAGCAACATAGCTCACTATATAATCTCATGCACCTACCTAAAGTTTTGCATAAACTGTGCAAATGCCTCAGTTCTTCCAGCAAGAGGGACAATAATGTTTATGATTGATCTAGAAATATCAACCGTTTCACTCTTCACTTTCATGAGGGGTCCAAAAGGTCGGAACAATGTGACATGTCTGTATTCCATGCCATCCATCTTCTTATAAAACAGCTCATACTGTGTCCCCTTATCTCTTTCTGTACGATAGTAACCTGAAGAATAAGTCACATAGATAATTTATAAAGTCAAAGATGCCAGCAATTGTATTTCAGAAACACTGTTTTTCCTGAGAACTACAAAGTGAAAAATAGAGGTTTTGAGGGAAAGTTTGTTTTTTCCTAATACAAACAAAAAATCCACAAATCATGCTCACCTTCCTACCTTCTTATTACAGATCTGAAAAACAATCCTAAATAATTGCCAGGTCCCTCTGCTTCTTAGAGATCACAATAGGTTTTATGGTCCTATATAAACTTCAAGCATAATCAGAGTTGGGTCTTCCCAACAAAAAAGAAATTCAGCTATTTACTGTGCAAAAGGATGCCTGAAATCTAATATGACCTGTTCTTAAGCTGTTCAGTAAGGATCTTCCCCTGAGCTAGCCCACAGTAACAGCTGAGATCATCTGGCCAGCAATCAACACAACACAAGTTGTAGGCAGAACAAATGACACAATAACTACCTTGAAAAAGCCTGTTAAATCTGAAATGCGCTGTCTAAAAATCCATGTAATAAATGCCAGAATGCTTTAAAATTTTCACTGCTGACTGCTAGTGTTTTCTACCCCATAAATAAGAATAGTGGCATTTTACTATGGCCATGGTCTCCTAAGGACATAGCCACAACAAATTTTCTACACAGCTGACAGCACTATTTGATAAAACAATGCCAGTCCTCTATAAATAGGATTACCTATTTAGAGATTTTTACTAAGAATCCTAATGTGTGTAAGAGAACCTACCCCAATCAGAACAAGTATTTCAGATAGCTGTCTGCTTTCATTTAAGGACCGTCAAGGAAGTAAGCCAAGCCAACCAGCCTCTCTAATTCTACACCATGGAAATGACCAAGACTCATCTTAGGACTTGGCCGAGCTGAGCTCTGCGTTGCTAACCTTGTATCTATACCACCTCATGCTAACATAAGAGTAAGAAGCAATGACAGGAAATATCCTCCAACAGAACCGCTCTATGTTCATGCCATTTCAGTAACCTTCTCCCCCATAAAAAAAAAAAAAAGTATATTTCAATGAAGAAGCACAAGCTAGACTACTAACCAAACAACTTTCAGTTGAGCTGGCCACACAGACCATTGTGCAAGTCATGAATCATGGTATATCCCGAGTTGGAAGGAACCCACGAGGATCAGAATCCAACTCCTAACTCCACAGAGGGCAACCTAAGAGTTAAACCACGTATCTAAGAGCACTGTCTGAATGCTTCTTGAACACTGACAGGGGCCATAGCCACTTCCCTGGGGAGCCTTTTCCAGTGCCCGACCCCCCTCTCAGTGAAGAACCTTTTCCTAACACCCAGCCTGACCCTCCCGTCACAGCTTCAAGCTGTTCCCTCGGGTCCTGTCGCTGTCACCAGAGAACAGAGATCAGCACCTGCCCCTCCGCTCCCCTTGTGAGGAAGCTGCAGGCCGCCATGAGGCCTCCCCTCAGTCTCCTCTGCTCTGGGCTGAACAAACCAAGTGATCTCAGCTGCTCCTCCTACATCTTCTCTAGACCCTTTGCCATCTTTGTAGCCCTCCTTTGGAAACATTCTAATATTTTTATATTCTTCTTATACTATGGAGCCCAAAATCACACACAGAAGAATGTCTCACCCCAGCCTGCTCCCTCTACACCCCAGACTCCCTTTACCTCTCCCTCAGTTGCCTGGAGTCCTTTCCATCCATGTTCTACCACAGTTTCCCTCCCCAAACCAAATCCAGATCCATTCACAGATTCCCCCTCCTGCTGCCCTTGTTCTGTATGCACGCAACAGTCTCTTTTATAGCAAACTCGCTATTCAATATTTAACTTTGTAACATGCTTTCTTGCAGATGCACATGGGCACTGGCAGAATTCACGGGAAATGCCCATTACTACTGCAGAGGGGCTGTGGGAGGTGAGTATAGCAGAGGAAGCTGGAGCTGTGACTGAAAGTAAATGGTAACCAAATCTAACCTTTCAAATTAAGTGTTTTACACTCTTTGAACAAAGTTTTGTAAGACACCTTTAAGACACATATATCCACATTTATTCCTTTTTGAACAAAGCTACATAAAATATACACCACGTTTTAATGTGGAAGAAAAGCATGACAGTTTCAAATCAATATTAACTGGAAGTACCGAAAAGGGTGTTTTAGGGTAACAGGGAAAGTCCAATATTGACTGGTGGAAGCAGAAAGATCATAAATCCCTCAGTCCTATTTCACTCCAATCCTTTGTGCTGAGTAGTCAAGCGCTTTAGCCTGAAACCAGCTTCTTGGCTATGGAAGACACTGATGCACCAATATTTTCACATGTTCTCACATGATATGCAACAAATGCATTATACCAGTATTTCTGCATATATAAAAATTCAGTACTGTATATTGCATTCCTTTTTCTAGCATCCAATAGGTACATAAAGATGGAAAGTACCCTATGACTGGTAAGTGAAGTTTTTAAAAAGCACAGTTGCCAATAGCTTATGTTTAATCAAATGATAAACTTCGATGACAATCTACAGCAGAAGGCTGGGGTAGGGCAGCATAAAAATTTCTAGATTAAAGTAACTTTATCAAGTTACAGCAGTGTTTTTTTCAAAGATGCTAATGAGTCTAATTTTGAGTATTGCCTTGTCAGCATTCAACTACTGGAAAATGAAATTCCAGATTCTTGAATCTCAACATCTTACCAGCTCCACAACTTTTTTTTTTGTTGTTTAATATTAAGTATGTGATCCTTAGAGTTACTCCCCTTGCTATGAGCTAACATCCTTCCGCAATCTATAATTTGAATACTTTTATGGAATTAAAACTTCTATACACAGAAGTCAAAATTGAGAGCAGCCAGAAAAAGAACCAACATCTGTTTTAATACTTAGTTTTTATTACATGAGTCAGTCCTGGGTGTTAAACTGAATATACTATCTCACTTTCCAACTAGCATATTCTGGCTATCATCCAAAATAAAGCTCTATAAGCAAAGAAGTAACAAGCAGCAGAAATAATTTAACAGTTGCTATTCCTGGTCCAAGAAGCTTTATTCCCTTTGCAGAGTTCTGCTTCTCACCAAACTGGATCTTCAGAATACTGGGGATCAACTGTTAATCAAATGCAAAAGATGTTTTTCTATTGCCTTGAATACTATTACTTGTTTTGTAACTACCAAGGAAGCTACCAAGGAAGTGTTTGGTCTATAGAATGCAAGATATATGTCTTTTTTTGTGTATTAAAACTATTTGTAGGAGCTCCCAGGACACAGTCCTATTTCTGGTCTTAGAATATATATACTAAAGGGGTTGCTTGCATGACAAACAGTCCAGGATGGCAAGGATTCCCAAAGAGTTTCAACTTTGAGCTTGGAGTACTGGGATGAAAAATTTTTACATGCTGAGGACATTTCAGATAGGGAGTCTTCCCTTGAGTTTCAGATCTAAAGACAATTTTGTTCTGTTCTAACCATAAACACAGAAGCAAGAGAAGCAGGCCCAAACAGCACTTGGATTCTGGTAGTCATTCAGTATTAGACACTAACAAAGTGCTCATTAACTTCTGAAAATAAGATAAAGCCTTTGTTTTCCAAGGGTTATTTGTAAATGGTTATTCAATGAAAGAGCTTTCAATCTAAAGCACCCCACATAAACTTAACTGGTTTGTGTGGGATGCATTAGATTGAACACTAAAGAACAAATGACCAGGAAGGCTCACAGCTTTGCATCACTATTCAAGATTTAAATATCACAGGCTTCTGAAGAAAGGGGATGAACAGAAGTAATACCCTTATGGTCTTCCCATTTTACCCTGTTCTCAGTATTACTGAAACATGGATCTCAAATTTTCTATTTTTAAATCAAGCACTATCTTAGAATACCCAATTCAGCAGTTAGGTTCATTGCTTGTAGTTGCAGACCCCTTCATTTGTGAAAACAGTTAATATTACAACTTGATTCTCTCTAGGGGTGCTCTTCATGCAAAGGCAATAGTGGACTCCGTTCTCATACCCTTGAGAGTTTGAAGACATAACAGGAATATTAAGGAATATACTTTGATCAAAATGTTTCTGAAACAGCAACTGCAGAAAAAGTTTTTTTTTTTTAAGGTCAGATCTTTTTCTGTTATTATTAGAATTCTAGAAGTTTCATTTGGGGTTGTATCAAAGCAAAAAGGGTAAGAACGTAAGAAACAAAGCCCTACAAATCTGAGAAATTTATTTTTCTCTTCAAAAGAAATCAGTTGAACTTCATGCAAAACTAATTTCAAGCTTTCAGAAAGTACCTTTATAGTTGCAAGGCATACTTGTAATTTTTTTATTTTATTTTTTAAGCTTCGTGTTATTACTCTAAGCCTGCCAATAGCCATGATGTGGTTGTGGCAACTTTGTCTAAGCACAGAGGGGAAAACAGAAGCAACAGGAAAGTTACCATCCATCAGCATGTATTCTGGACTTTTTGGCCTAGAATAATAGAATTAGAAAAATAAAAATCAGTACATTTAGACAACAATGTATTGAGTAATCAATTGTATTTTTTTTCCCCAGAAATTCTGTTTAGGAAACACCTAATTATAAAACAGACACGTTTAAATAGGCAGAAGGCAGATTCAATTCATGTCATTAGTCTTTGTTGTCACAAAGAACTCCAATATAGGTGAATCCTAAGATACAGTACAAAAAAAATCTTGATCATTTTACAAATCAAGACAGTGATATTCTGTTGACTGGGCCTCAAAGACTATGCAAGTGCAGGGGGAAGAACAACTTCATATGTGGTCAGTGGTGATAAGACACTGTTAGGTAAAATTGTCTGTAAAAAAGATGAGCGATTCTAACCATATTTACACAGCTACCAAATCTCCTAGGGATTTAGCAAAATACCTCGAAGTACATCCCACAAGAGATTACACAGCTCAAGGTTCAGTCTAGCATTTCACATGTCAAGGAAAAATCCCCAGAACCAAACTTTTACCCACACAAAAAGTTAGGTTGTTGAGGTGGGAAATTAAAACACTTCTCCTAGAATAAACATGCCTGGTTTAGTTTAGCTTATGCTTGTCAGAATTTTGTGGGTAAATTTCCATAGATGGATACAAGTTTGTTTTCACTTGCAGGAGTTTCTCAAAACTTAAGTAAAATCAGCACATCTACATTGAAATATGATGGCTATGTATTAACTAATGCTGTGTCACGTTTTCTTTTGCCCCAGAGGAAAACAAATCCACACAGTTTCTCAGGTTCCCGTTTCAAATTGCATAGAACTCTAGTTTTAGTAGTGTTTTTAAATAAGTGACTTACTATCTGCAAATGAAGAGAATACAGAACTTAAATGACAAATCATTTGTTTAAGCTGGAGTCAATTTTAACAAACTGTTTCTCTAAATGAACAATGCTCATCTAGCAACCATTAAGTTGTGCTCTTTGGACATTTACAGGAACTGTTGTGACAATTTCAGCAGACACACTGACTCTGCGATAAAATTTGAACCAACCAGTTTATGTTAGCTTAAGGGAGCATTATTTTCTAAAGGGGAAGGCATTAGCTTTCTACCTGGACTTCTATCAACAGACTGACAAGTTAGATAACACATGAGAGCATCAGCCACAGGCCTACAGTGTTAGGGACCTGGAGGATCCACCACCAGCTGGTTCCACTTCTTCGCACTAAGTTTTGGAACAACAGAAAAAACAGTTAATATTCAGAAGCTTTTTTTCCCCTGGCCCAGTGTCTAAATTAGCCAGTAGTATTTTCACATACATAAACACAAAACACCCACAAAGACCACAACTTCTGTCTGAAACAGGACAGTGGTATATATCACTACAGCTAGCTGCTAACACCCATGAGCTACAACAAAAATATTTTCATTTAAGTACAGTAACCATAGAAAATATGTGCAGTAACCTATGCTTGAAGAGACTGCCTTTAAAACAACAGGAAATCAATTCATTTTCCAAGAACAATTATAAATACACTGGCGTGAACAGAGGCGGAGTTATGAAGTACAATTCTAAGGTCCTAAATCTGCCTGCTTGGGCATCTGCAGCCATTAAATGCAGTACACTAGCAAAAGTGAATATCTATTTCAGTACAGGTTAAAAAATCTGCTAGAGTATATCCATGATCTAAAACAGCAAAGCAAAAGCAGCTGCACACTTAAAAATAAAGTGATAAGACACTGCAAGAATGGCTATTTCCAGGCAAAATATGGTTTTAAGCGAAAGCCCTAATAAGAGCCTAACACTGCACTGACTGTATTATACTGACACAGTGAAGTGGATCCTACATCCTGCCCCACCTTCCTGAATGAAGAGAAGGCTTGCATTAAATTTTAAACACAGTAGCTGTCAAAAGCACAGACTCTTTTTGAGCTACAGACCAATTACATCATCTTAGACTGAAAGAAGTGATTATTTCAAGGCCAACAATACCTTTCTCCAGCATGTGTTTGCTTAATAGTGCAGACATCAGTACTGCTGACATCCAGAGTCCCTTTTATAGTAATGCTCTCATTTATAACATGGTCCAACTTTTTTTTGATGGCGGCATGAACTATATTTAATACTGTAAATACAAAAGACAGGTACTAGGGCAGCTTTTGGTAATACTCATCTCCAGCAGCATTACACTATAACTTGAAAGCCAACTGCTACAGGAATTATAGCTAATGAATTTTTTAAGTGTGCCAGTAAGTGCTGAAAGCATAACTGCTATATTTGTTTTTATAATATGCTGTGTAATTAAGTTTACAAGTACTGAAAGAATCCAGAGAACAATAGAACAGAAACAAGTACTCGCACGCAACTAAGTTGCACTGAAACATGACTGCTAATACATTTCCCCAGTAAGCCCAGTTCAAGGTTGCACAGCTTTGCAGACCTCGTGACTAGTGTACCATGAAGGGTGTCTTCAGAACACCAGGTTCCTCAGCTGACACAATCAGAACATGTTAATCTACCAATACTCTCCCTCCAATATGATTATGCCAACTCTGGGAAAGTCAGAAGCCTGAATATTAATTAAAGGTGGTATAGAGACAAGTGAAGAAAAAAAAACTACCTTCTTAACCAAGTAGCTTCGCTACACTGGAACAAGAGAGATGGAATCAGTTTCTCCCTCCCACTGCAAACAGTTTCTCTAGAAGTCTTTCAGTTATTTAAAACCGTAAGTTGCATCACAGACTTCAGCTAAAATCAGTTACGAATGCCTCAATATTTTAAGTTGATACAACTTGCCCTGTACACTGCTCATGGAGAACCCTTCTTTTGAAATGATATCTTGTTCCCTATTCAAAACACAACATAATGAAGTGGTATTATTCTCATCATTGGAAATAAGTTCTTACTGTATAATTATTGTTCAAGACTATATTTAAGTAGGTAAAAAAACTAAAAATACAAATATCATTAAATGCCTGTGTGATAGTCTGTTAACTGGCTGGAAAGCATCTAACAGACATACCTTCTACAAAATCATTTTCGCTATACAGCTGTCTCTCTCCTACTCCATCATCTTCATCTTGACCATCTTCTTCATCTGGATTATTGATAACTTCTAGGCCAGCCTCAATAACTTCCACCAATTCATCTCGTTTATCCTTTCTAACAGGCTTCTCTTCTGGATGCCGAGTGAGCCCCATCTCCAACTGGAATACTTTCATGGATGTAAAGCTTTCAAAAGGAATGACGCCATATTCACTAGGCAGTTTGGCTCCCATGCTCACCTCAGCTTTGTCAATCTGGGAATGAAGAAACTCTAGGAGATCATTTGATGCTTGTTCTTTGGTGCCCTGGTAGTTCACACCATTGACCTTGGGGCTCTTTTTTTCCTGCAGAGATTTCAATTTATCACTCATCTCCTGAAGCTCTTGCTTTAACTGGGCAATCTGACGTTTCAGACTGGTAGCTCGGTTTTGATAATGCTCTTCTTGTTCCTGCAAGAGAGCTTGATAGTACTCTTTACCCATGTTCTCACCTATAATGCCAGGTAGAGATCCGTTACTATCTGTTTGCGGGGCACACTCGAGCAAATACATGAGCAGGACTAAACTGAATAGAAAAGCAAGGCCCACCAATAGCCAGCGAGTCCTGGCTTGAATTACTAAGCCTCTTCTGGGCATTCTCATATTATTTCTGTTTCCAAACCAAAAAGATAACTTATCTGCTCATGCCTTCTGGGGAACATCACTCCAGAGTTCAAATCTCAGAAAGTGGAAGAAAACATGACCTTAATTGTTACTACAGCTCTGATAAAGCAGCAGGCGAGCAATTTTCAACCTTTTCCTTGATCAGGTGTCATCGCAGAGACATAAATCTGAAGTTCCTACATCATCCATGACCATCAACTGTATGTTCGGTTGACTCCATACAATTTGTTTAGGATTTCCTACCCCAGACAAAAAAAGCTGCAAAAGGGGAAGAAGGAAGACACCAACACAGAATCATATTTCCATTTCCTAACAGAAATAGTTAAAAGGTTTTTAGCCTACTTGAAATTCAGCAAGGAAGATCTGCAAAAGTCATTTTATAAGCTTTGAATCTACAGCATTTCATTTTCCCACTGTGAGAACAGTCTACAGTTGAGTAACAGTAATTGTCATTGGCTAGTCTGAAATTTTCCTCTGGCACTTGAGTATTTCATTCCACTTCTCCCTCCTTTTCTTGGAATCTGTGGTTTGAGTCAGCAAAATGAAGACAGAACCTAAAATTAAAAGAAAGGTGCATATTAGAACTACAAAGCAGCTGGTCATTTCAAAAACACATGAACGAAGTTATAACATACGGATGTGAGGGATTACAGTGGGAAGGGGTGGGAAAACTGGACAAACAAAACATTTCTTTCCATTGCATTACCCAGTGATTCCCTTTGACATAGTGTCTGGAAAACAGCAGTATGAACAATCTAATGAAATGGATTTTTCACATAACTAGCTATGAGCTAGCTAAAGCAGAAATGGTTCTTCTAGACTCATCAAGTTTTATTCAACTCCCCCATTCCTTTTTTTCCCCTCCTCTCTGTGTGAAGAAAAGCAACAAAAGAACTTGTCCTTCCTACTCCTCTAAAAAAATCAAAGAACTATTTTGAAGCAGCAGCAGAAGTTTGCATTTCCATTTGCTTTTACTTCAGTAAATATATTTTAGGGAATAATTATTCACACATGAATAAAGTATTGCAGACTTAAATATCAAAGTTGACAGAAACAGCATTTCAGAATAGTGCAAACTCAACGGAATTTGGATTTCAAATCCAGATTCCCAAGTGAGGAAAGGGAGCCTTAGCCAATCATATCACTAACATTTCTACCTTTCATTTTGGGTAGGCAGAGTGAAGAGGCATTGACGTTTTGAATTTGTCATCTCCTTACAGTACTGACCAAGCAGGCTATGAGCAAAAGACCTGTGAAAAGGTCAGTTTCATAAGATGGCAATACCAAAAATGACAGTCAGCAAAATCATTCATGGGCCTATTTCAGTGACAACATAACAAGACAAGAAAGGGGAGGAATGCATCAGAAGGAAGCTCAAAGCATGTTATTCTACCTTGTAAAGCTAGTAAAATACCGTTTAAAACTTGGTTACAGAAAGTAAGTGAAGCTCATTAAAACTTATCCAAGGGATCTATTAGCTCTGTGTTCATTTTGGACTATGTTGTATAATCTGGGGGAAATGCTGGAACTTGAGTAACTTCAGTTTTGTCTCGGTATCCTTATTCAACTAGAAAAAATCGCTTACTCCAATTCTCTTTATACATGGGTTGACCAGATTGCTATCTGACTGCCACCAACCAGAAACCCTGCCTCCTGCCATTCTTGCAAATAAAGTCAGTGCCACAACGTGCTTCATGCATTTATAATAGGGTTTACATCCTCACAACATCTCTCTGTTATGTCCCTGCAATATTTCTCACTTCCCATTTGGCTTCCAGCACCAGGATAGTGCTTCAGGGAGTACCAAGTACCATGCATCAGTGGTAGCATGATATTCAGCATCAACATTTGTAAGCAAGCTCCAATACTAAAGCCTGAAAGATTAAATTACTTATACCAACAACACTGGTGATTGCTGATCCTAAATTTGTATGCATATCATACACACGTTTTGTGAGAGCTGTGCACCCTGTAGTCATCCACATGAAGCCTATAGTGCTGCTTGAAACCATGTAGTACTTCTAGTGCTAGAATCCACATCCATGACCCAGTATAAGGATAAATCAGTTCCTTTATGTAGAGATTCTGTACACAGCAGCTTAAAAGCAATAGTTATCCAAAACTGAAGCATTTTCTACTCATGTGAAGCTACTGGACACTGGTACAAAATAATTAACAGTTATGTCAACTGAACTTCAGAAGACATCATTTTAAGTCCAAGTAAGACAGAAATTAGTCACTCCTCACTGAACACACACATTACACAAATGCATGTTAAATGCCTATAGTGATCAGCACCAGATGTATCCTCAAACTACTGAGCAGGGTCCAGATGGGGTGAGTCAAGGCAGACAGAAGAAAAAATAACCTACAGCCTAAAACTAGTTAACAGAAGTGATGTAATATCCCAAGCTTTTGTTAGTACAAAGTTGCCTGTATGATGTTTTTGCACATTTCCTCCTGAATTCTTATTCTATTAGAAAGCAAACCTGAAGCCACAATTAGTAAAATGAAGAACCATACACTTCTTTAAACTTACATTAATGCTAGACAGTAGCAAAGCCATTCCATGCAGAAGCTGGGACACCTTCAATCAGTCAAAGCATATTGAAAAAGTGATCAATGCATAAAACATTGACAAACCCAGTTCCAATTATTTTTTTTTTTACTGCACAGCCTTATTACTTTTAACTGTAAAGAACAGTATTTTTGCATCACTGTATACACAAACATCTATCATGTCACACCACAGCAATCAGCTTTTCAAATTATGAGATGCTTTTGGTACTGGGGACAGGGTAGGAAACAAGGCTAAGCCTTACAGCTCAGTAGAACATAAAGAGTGCTTTGCATTTCTCCTCACTTCCATAGGATAATTAAAGAAAATGAAAGCATGCACTAGAAACCAGGGGCTAATATTTCTAGTGAAGGGTGTATCTTAATGGGCTACCATTGTGCAGCTCAATGATGAGCAGTGCATGCAGTTGCAAATCACTGCCAGATTCGGTGCATCAAAACCTCTAGCTTCCAACCACTCAAGTCATGCAACCTCCTACCACCAAGGCCTTTAAGCAATCACTAATTGATAAGTGATACATAGAAACTCCTGAAGCTGGGGTATCAGCATGAGGTCTTTATTCAGTTCTCTAATCTATGCCTCGTGTTCAATTTTGGTGAGTCACTAAGTTTCTTTAGGTCTTACTCTTTTCTTAGAAAGAAGTGAAAACAGATTGCCTGATGTGGTGTCAAGAGGACAAAGTGTACTAGGAGATTAAGACTCCCTCAGACAATAGCAAGGGGCTATGAAAGAACGACTGTTCTTAATTAGCTTCTTTACTGTGGCCAAATGTACATCATTATGGTAATCGTGGATTAAGTCAGTATGCCTACACAGGGACTAGCCATTTCCATTGCATCATCGACCCGAGAACAAAAGATTGAGTAACTGCAAATGTTTGAGCCTTACCTACTGGCACTAGAGGTCTGTTTCATGGTGCACTGCCTTTAGGGGTACTTAAAGGAGAGAAACAATAAACCCCTTTCTGCAGCAACAGCAAGTATTCATGTTGGGCTGTAGAGACCTCACCAATTCTTTTCCTTGCAGGCTTTTAATTATCCCCTCATTAGTAGAAACTCTTTTCTAGTGAGCTAGTAACAATCTTAAGACAGCAGCCTTTTGCACAGAGATAGACCTTGCCTATTTATCTTTTGACAGTTTTAGTGCAACACCATAAAGAACAGGCATTTTCCCCACTTCTGCTTTCCCTGCGGCCTTTAACTGCAAGGAATGTTTGTGCAACTGGTTATATTAAACATTAAGATTTTAAATTGCACATGGAGAGCTGAAGGCGCAAGTTAGTTTGTTAAAGCAGTGGGGACTGAGTCAAATCAGACATCCTGCGTTTTTATTTTTTTGGTATCATCAATGCTGAGAGAGTCAAAGGAATCAGATATTGAGATTTTTCCCTTCAAAGGGCTTGAATTTTTCTCGTTTATTACCTTCAACTGTGCTGCACTCCTTGGAAAAAGTTCCAAAGCTCTAACAGTTACCAGTAACAGGACTGAGCACTTCCCCCCACCCTATCTTCCCATACTTGCTCTACTACCCATAGAAGATAAACAGAAACACCTTAACAATATGCTAAGACATCATCCCCATGAACAGCACCTTAAGTAGAGTGGTAAAGTTTGTAATTGCCATTGATTCTACATCTCTTAAGCAGCTTAACAGTCTGGGAAAAAAGACAACACTAATTTCATCTTGCATCCTTCAAGGAGTGAAAGAAGTCAGTAAGAATCTCAATTCATATCCCATCAGAAATGAAAAGTTTACAATCCTTCTTTCTCTATCCTTTTCTCAGGAAAGCATTAGTTTCACATATTTACAACCCAAATTTGATACGAACTAGGTCTGACACAGCACTATTTTAAGAATTCCAGTAACTACTTCCAAGCTGTAGAAGATTATTACAGGAGAAAGCAGGCTGTGAAACATAACCCCAGAAATTAGCAAAAGCATATAACATCCTAAGTATCACATTAGAAAAGTTAATTCAGTGTAACATGGTGCATTCTGAAGTTTATAAAAAAAGAATAAGGTTACCTGAAAAAGCAACCATGCACTAGTTCCTGTGCTCAGCATTCCACTGTTTAAAAATCAAATTCCAAACCTTTAAATTGCATGTTGATATTTCACTTCATTTCAATTCTTCAAAACAAGAATATTTGCCATACTGCCTGTGATCACCAAAGAACGAGACCTCTGAGGCTTATACAATGCTCATGAAGATTTGCAAGTTTTCTAGAAGCAACTGGTTGTTATTCTTTCTGCATTTCCAGGGCCTTATGTATATTCAACTATGGAAATGTTTCTGTTCCTTACAAGAGAGCTCATTGATTCTCTAAGCACATGGGAATAGACCAGCATGCTAATTGAAAATGCTTTTAAATTTGTTTTTATTGTATTAGCACTCTGTTTTGGTTCCTTGTTGCAGAGGATGAGTACTTCTTTCTAAACAGGGGAAACATTCACACTTAGAGCGGTAACCTAATTCAGTATGCTTGCTTCATGCCAGGCTGTATGGACATTCCTCATTTTAACATGTTCTACTTTAGGCATGTCCTTTTCATTCAGCATGCCCTAGATGGTCATAACTAAGCTGCTTATGAAATTCCAGCTGATTTTCATAGTTATTCTGTTTGTAATTTCACCCAGATGCCACAGACATTCACTGTCTTAAATCCCTCCACACAAACATGCTTCTCTCCTTGGCGAGTTGTATAACGAAAACTTAAGGTCCAATATCATCCCTTCGGTATTTCATTTTATTCTGTTCTCAGTGACACCCTTCTCCCAGCATTGCTTGTGAACACTGGAGAAACACTGCATGATCAGTTACTTTCTCACTTGTTGAAACCAACACAAAAAGTTGATCATCTCTGCTGTCAGAGAATCTTCGCATAAAACCCTACAATGAAAAACCTCAAACCATACCTCCAGTATACAGAAACACACACTGTGTGCTTAGATAGTCCACTGAGGTAACAACCTCAGCAAAGACAAAGGAAGTTGTTCAACAGCTGTGTTGTACACTTCTAGTCAAATGAGTACCAAAGTCAGTTTTCTCTGCTGTTGGGAACATTAGTAGAAAGGTAACAGCAAAGAAGAACGCATCCAAGAGGAGTTAGGGGCCACAGTTCCCTGAGAAAAATGAGAACTAATCTTTCATCTGGTATCTGACCCTCCCTGGGCTAACCGTGGCCAACATGTTATTATCCCAGTTGTGGTCTGACTTGCTTCCAGCTACAGCTCTGCTCCGGGCTGCCCCAACACGCCCACTCTGCTGGACAGGAAAGAAGTTGAAAACCACTGTCCATTTATGGGAAGATCTACACTCAAGAAAGCCAACAGGAAACTGAAAATAATGAAAATATTTTAGACCTTACGAGTTCAATAGTAAAGCCTGAAGAATTTGAAAGTTGTGCACATCACCACCACTGCCCATTTACACCAGGCAGCAGCTCATTGTCAACTTTTTGAAAGTTCAGTGCATAATACAGTGTTCCAATCCACCGCGACATGCAAGCTTAGTTTAAGCACAGACCTTAACCTCTGCTGCTCACATTATTTGACTGGCATTCAAGTGATTTATTGTCTTCCTTCTAGTTACCTCTTACAATTGTCCAAGTTTCCTAGTGACCTCTCATGTATCTTCCCAGCACTCCCACTGGAAGTCACATTACCTTGGCATGCTCACATGGGTAATATTGTATAGGACAAGACCTGTAACAGCATACACCAGCACTCTGAACAGAACAGCACAGTTTCTGCAGAAAGTTGTTTCTCTAGACACTGCAGATCCAAACCAGAAGTCTGATCTAACTCAAACCTAAAATTCTTACAAACTTGTCAGCATCACTTGGCTGATAAGGAAAGTGGTTGCATTCAGCTGGAGTCCATTAGCCATGCCACAGACTCCCAGCAGTAGATGCATAATCTCAGCATTACTGCAGCAAGCCTCCCCTGACTGCTTGTCAGCTAACAATCCACAATAATGCTGAGCTATCAGTTTAGCACCACTCATTCACTCACAGGTGTTTTTGGTCTCCTAATTTCTTTGTTATAAACTCTCACTGGCAAGCACTGGCAAATCCAGAGTCCCACAGGGGGCAGGGGAAGGATGACAACTCCACACTGATCACTGAAGATCTTCATTTTTAATTGAAGAGGTGGAAGAAACCCATCCAGACAACAAAAGCTACTGCATACATTATGCAAAGACTAATGAATTATGAAGTGCTTGAGCATACCTGCAATAGCCAACCTCAGGCATCTGTTTAGTTCCTAAATGGGAAGGAAAAAAAATCAGACCTTTGACACAAGGATCATTGTAGTACTAATAGCATACTAGTTCAGACATGGAAATAACTACAAAAAACTTATTTTGGTGAAGCATGACAATCACAGGATTTATTACTGAAAAATAGGCTTAAGAATATTTTCATGCATGTTCCTTATGCAAATGCTTTAACAAAAGCAACACTTTTTGCAAGCAGACATTGATCTCTGAAATAAAATTAAGACTAGCCTTCCACATGTTTCTACTTCCCTATTAGAGACTTGAGTACACAATGAAGATATATGGGGTCTCATTTCCCTCATTTCATACAGCAGATCTACTCACTTCCAACACAAAAGGCTTTATCACCAAGAAATTCTGCCCTTACCCACTTCTAATCAAGGCTCTGATGCTGTATATTAACCACATCTTTTCAGGAGATGCAACTGAAGCACAGCACACTTCACACTAACTAGAAGCCTTCTTTAAATAGAACAGAATAGAGCATGGTTTCATTGTAACAGTGGAGTTCAACCATCATAGGATTGAGACTACTTAATTTATCCTATGAAGGACAAATGAGCAAGTCTTACTCATCACACGCTTCCCAACCCTCTCCAATTTCTACTTCAGCTTCAATGAGTTCACTTTCATGCATTTTTACAATTGTCTCAAGTCAATACAGAAAAACACAGCTGTGAAGTACCTGTCCTGAACCACATACCACGGACAGAAGTTAAATCAGCATGCCAATCCAACAGAACAGAAAATCGGTTTTCCATAGTGCAAGTTCTCGCTGCTACAGCTAAAGTAGCAGAGAAAGGAAGTAGAAGATAATATCCAACAACCTAGAGATGGTGGTACTTTTGCCACAACAGTCCGTGGAAAAAAAAACCCACAATCCTGCTGTCATCCTCAGATGAAGAAAGTGCTAACTGTATTGAAACCATTTAACCCAGTTCTTACATGACCTGCTGTGAAATGACAAGGAACAAATGGCCTTTTGATAGAGTGGTTTTATCTTCCTTAGGTAATAGAAGGAAGTGAATTATTGTTTGTCCTGGCATCTGCTCTCCCTACACGAAACAGAGTTCATTACAGTTAAGTGGACAAAGCACAATGTTATTCACATTATTACTTTAATCCAAAGCAAGCACTGAACTCATGAAAAGGAGCCTATTTTGGCTCCAGTGGAGGCTAGAGCAAGCCCATTTATCTGGAACCTTCTGAATGGAAATGGAAACTTGAAACCCAAATGGCTACACCTTAACTGAGCTGTTCATTATCCTCATTGTAGATAATGCCTGGAAATAGAATCAACTCATGGTTGCTTAACTGTTTTTAATGAAGACAGGCATCTTCTTGGCAAGAAACCAGTGACAAAGTATCCTACATAAGACTAGCTAAAGGGTGTAGTTTTTTTTCCTGGTTTTATGTTATTATTGAACAGGTATCCTAAAACAATCACTAGTTCCCAAAATATAAATAAGTTTCCTATTTTATATAGCTTTTCCTATACTTTATATTAATTTGTGGGCTTTTGCATTCCCATAGGCACTATTTCCCTTTTTAAATTTGACAAAAACAAACTCCAAACTTGGAGAAGCATGTCTTCTTACTCTTATTGCAAGGGAATTAAAGTAACAGCAATACTGCATGACTAATTATTTTGCCTACCCTGTATGTTGTTACAGTTAAACCTAGAAACAGGAACAAGTACAAGTCACTACCTTACCACAAGTATCGGTGAGGCCCTTTTTATTGGCATTCCCAACATCTTGAACAGCAGGTCGTTTTTTACATGAGCATTAAGCAAGACAGGCCAAGAAACTTACCCACTTTTACCACACACCTTGCAAGAGCCTTCTTAACAACCTATCCTCCAAGAGGGACTGCAGAAGTTACATGGGCAACTACCATGACAGCAAATTGGTTTCCAGGTCAAGAAGTACACCTCCTCAGCAGCCTTACTCAAATGACAGTGCTCAGGTCTGTTCAGTGGAGGCTGCCAGTCAGAAACAAAATATTTTGGAAAGCAGTGTCTGGAAGCTCCAAGGGTAAGGGCAAGGCTGGGGAAGGGTTGTCTGTCTTCATTCAAACCCAGAACTACAGAGTAAGCAAGAGCCATCAAGCATGCCCAAAGCGATTCAAGGAAATCTGTCCACATGTAAGGCTTCAATATCATTTTTTACTGACTCCAGTGTGCTATATGAAAAGTCTACTTTGGTTCACTACCCTCAACATTTTCTTTCTAATCACAGGCTGAGTTGATACCTGCATACTTCATGAACGAGTATTACACTTGACTGATAATTCTTAAGTAATACTGTATATAGTTAGAAGAAAACATTAAGGAGTACTGATTCATTTCAATAGTGTCTGCTGCATTTTTCTGAAGCACCTGTTAATTCTTACAAATTGAAAAGGATACTAAGTAGAAACATTATTCTACCAGCTGAAAGTTGCCATCCTTCAAATACCACCTCATAACAGTACAGGCACAGTCAACAACAGTGTACAACAGTACACTGCACAGTCAATCAAGGATGAAGGGACAGCTGCATTACCAGAGAGGATAGCTCAAGCAAGACTAAATCACCTTTTTTACAGCAACTTCAGCTTTCTTCAAGAACGCACAGTAGTCTCTATTAGAGTACATGCAGCGAAACCTTTATACTCCTTTCAGTATGATAAAGCAACAGCTGCTGCAAGGAGCATGAATAAAACTTATGACATTCGGTAGTCTTCAAAACAAGATAATGCTGTAGAAGGTTTTTCGTGCAGGAAAACAGCCTATTTTAGGAGAGAAAAACAATTACACTTAAGACATCACCTTACCGTGAACAAGGAAAAGTAAAACACTCTTAAAATGTTACATCACTTTGAGCATCTGAAAAGGCCCCAGCTAAATATTCCTCCCATACAAGACAAATATGCTCCAGCAAATTGCAATAGAACTCTAAAAGGTAGCTACATATAACCCGAGTACATAGTATTTGCACAACATACCTACACATAAAATGGCATCAGTAAAAGTATATTAAAAAATAAAAAAACTGTAATGACTGAAGTTGTTAGTTGTGGGAATGGTAGCAGACAAAGTTGAAAATCATGTGTTTTTTTGGAAATGTTTTACCTAAGTGTACCCCATCTAACTATGTTAACAGAATCAAATGTTCTTCTGTTTTCTCACTTTTCTTAATTATCATCCAGTTCTCTACATATTGAGATCTAGACATTGTAGTTATGGTAGCGTAGGCATAGTAAAATATATGTATTCCAACATATGTAAACTCTTGTGCTATATTTAAATGATAGTTGCCATTCAAGTTCATACACAGAACCAGGAGAACATTTCCCATTGTGAGATGTAAGGAGAGAAGTCAAACGGTGTTCCCTTACAGTTGTAAAACAAATGTAAAATGCTTTACAACAAACCAGATCCCCCCTGAAGCTCTCAAAGACATCTAGCAGGTGGTTATCATACAGTTCTTTTAGCCCACCAAAAAAGGAGACTGAAAAGGACAGTCCTCAGCCAGGGTTTTCTTTCTGATAGTTGCACAGCTAATAAGCCAGCATTTAAAAAAAAGTAAAAAAACTAACTTGTCCCCGGGATTGAGTTTACTTTCAATACTTTTTCCATAATAAGAGCAATATTGTTGTTTCCACAGAGGTACAAATCCAAGTTATGATGAAACTGTAGCAGTTAAAATGAAGACAGTGAAGTTAAATTCTTAAATGCACCTGAATTTTGCTTAAAGAGACTTTCAGGCTTCTATTAATATCAACCTTAAAAGTAGAAACATATAAAGGCATTGATTTAAATTTCATCATAAGTTTCACTGAAAACTGAGGGCTAAATAGCACCACAGAAATGTTCTCAAAGTTATGATTTACTGATATATTGGGTATGTAGTACCCTGGACCAACTAATTTTTGCCTAGAAATCTCTTCATTGAGAGTTTGTAGAGCAATAAAACAGCTACAGTCACCCATTAGGAGACATTTCTGTGCATTCTGTCCAACTGGGAGTTTGGCTGAAGACCTTCAAAACACCTAAAACATGTTTAAAATGGAATTTGATACAGACATTTTCAAAAAAATCATTTTTTTCTTCTTAAATAAATGGGACCAACTAGCTTAAGTTCACTTGTGGTATCAGTACTGGGATGGCTTTGCTATTCTTCAGTCCATGGAACTAAAACAGGAAGAACACAACCTACAAATATTTTGAGAATAGCTAACAATTACAGTAGTAGTTTAGGTTCTGCTTCCAGCACAAGTCAGGCATGAATACATCACAAGAAATGAAAGCTGGATGCCCAATGATTGAGAAACATCTAGTGCATTCCAGAAGCACAGCTAGATGCACTTATATCATCTATCATTTTTCATTTTGACATTACAACTGAGGAGAAATACTCTTAAAGGAGTTGAAGCAGAGAAGCTAGCAGCTTGTCAGAGCTATCTATCTTGATATTCCTTTTCTAAAATGTTGGCTTGCATTGGAAAGAGCCATCTGTATGAAAAAATAGAACTCTCAGCACTTCACATGACCCTGCTTCCTCCCTTTTTGTTTCTCAAGTCCCTGGAGTCAGCCTTTGGGACACTCAGGCCATCTTTCCTCCTCTTCAAGACCAAATCACCTTTTGGAAGGGAGAGCCACCGGGAGTTTCTGTAAGCCTCTCTAGTTTTTCCACATTCCTTGTGCCATTCTTCCATAGTGCCGATATTCTACAATTGTTTTTGCTGGTTTTGTTATACAGTAGGGAAAGATTAAGTTGTTACTACAGACACTTATCACGAAGTGTTTATGCAAAGTGACATTTGACACATGGTACTACTAGCAACAAGTTGTTATGCTATTTTAACACTGATTTAGAGGATCTTTTGTTTTTGTTTTTTTTACTTTCTCCTCTTGTCACTTCAGACAGTGACTTAAATCCCTATCACTTTCCACCTCTTCATCTAGCAAGGTAGAACTAACAGAGGCTCAGCAACTTACAAGACTAAGGAACAACACTGAAAGGTTAAATGGGAAAAATTCAAGGCCACTGTATTATGTCTGAAATCCAAAAAATACTGCAGGAAATGCTTAATAGTGCTTATTAGCAGAATGTAACACAGCATTTAGGATGCGAAGCCTCAGCCCCACTGCAAAAGGGAAGCGGGGGCAGGAGCTGGCACCACGCAGTCTCCTTGCCCAGGGCAGCTCCCAGGCTCCGCTGGGCAGAGGCGAGCCCTGGCCACCAACTGCACCCAGCGCACCTCCTGCTCTGCAGACTGCACGCCTTCTCTTCTGAAGCCTCTCTCTGTATCAGAAGTTCACACATCAAGGGAAACATGGACTAAGACTAACTGATGACAGCTTAATTTCCACTCTAACAGAGCACCAGTGGCAAAAAGCGGCCACAGGGCTGCGAGTAGTATCAAGACTGCTGACAAGTGTCCTATCATTTCTGACACCACTGCTTGGGGAAGCCTTTAAGAGACAGCAGAAGTGCTACCACAACTCATCTGAAAGCTATTACCCAAACCACTCTTCCGGGACAGACTTCATTACGTAGAAGCTAATGACTTAGCCCTCCATATAATTCCAGAGACCCTTAACTATGTTCAAGACTAGCATTTTGTATTTTCCGAGTGTGCTCTAAAACACAGGTTAGCTTACCTCATATCCTCTGCTTTAATGCATTTCCACTGCTTTACGAGTGTTCCCCATTGCTTACTGTGCATTGCTGTCAATACCTGCCCTTGCAGCAGCAAGAAACTCGACCCAGACAAATTGTCCACCTATTACTTCTGTTTCTCCAGAGAAGATACAAGCATGCAAACTCCCCAGATTGCACACTGGAATAGAAGAAAATCTGCCTGGTTAGCTACCAGATAACTGTAACAGGATATCCCCACAAACCAAGCTTCAAATATCTACAAAGGGCTACTTGCAGCACCTCTATACAACAGCACCTCAGCCATCAGTTAGAAACTCACAGTGCCCTACAGCTAGACACCTGAAAGCTGGCAACCGTCCTTCCTTGTCTTTCCTTTGCAACTGGCATCTGAAAAATTATTAGCGTCCTTTTTCCCTGCAAGATTATCTGGGGCAGTCACCCTGATTCCCAAATCCTATTATATTAACATAAAACTAGCATAGCTTCATATACAACCTTTTGAAGGTGTCCTACAGTTTTGATCCTTCGTAAAAGTACTCATGTACTATCTTGCCAAAAGAGCATGATTAATAGTGCTGCCACATCAACCTCTTATGGATTGTTATTCATTTGCCACTGAAGTTAAACAGAAGAAGCCAGTATCTGTACAGGGATAAAAAACTGAAGCTGTTTAGTAATTTTACTTTGAAATATTCAGTATGTGCAAGTATTGTATTTTAAGTTTATCTTTAGCTCCTAGCTGTTCTATATTCTATTATTTTAGCTTTGAACACATGAAAACCAATCTTACATGATGTTCAGCTCAATGAAAGTACTCTTATCTGTGACAGCCACTAAGTATATGGCAGGATCCATCTCCAGAGGATTCACTAACCATGGAAGAATTTTACTTCCATTCTACAACTGGAATATCAATTTCATTTAAAAGAAACTCCCTGCAGTAAGCCAGAGAAAGAGTAAAATTATCTCCCATTTTTGGGAGAAGCTCCAAGTCTGTCTGTCCACCCGCCCAGCCCTCTCCAGCTTCAGACCAGCCATCTGCTGCCAAAGAACACTACACCAGTTCTGCATGTTACGTTTTCTTTAGTCACCTATTGGGTACTTGCACTCAAATGTGAAAATTCTTACCCCTCCATCTATTGAAATAATCAATTGATAACTTTGGTCATTTCTTGCCATAGTAGAGAAGTTAATGGGGACATCAACCACAGACACCAGAAGTGCTTGCATGCTGGCCTCTGGGTGCTTTCTGGACAGCTGCCCTAAGCAGAACCCCTACCAGAAACCCCAATACCATAAAGGAAATTGATCTTCTTCCAGAAGCTGCTTCACCAGTGACATAGTACTGTTTAATATGGAGGAGGAAGTAGGGGAAAGAAAAACAGAGACAGACAAGCCCTTTATCACCCACTCACTCCACCAGTCAAAGAGCTGCGTTTAATACGAAGGAAGAAGATTTCGAAACAAAAGCAGAGCCAGACCTGCCCTTCCTATCACCCACCACCACTGCCAACAACAAAAACCTCCGATGCCGCCACAAGGAGACACCGAGCAGACACCACAGACCAGGGAAGCAGCAGCGGGAGGCGGAGGGGCCGAGACCAAGAGCTCCGCAGGAGCGCAGCGGGGCCGAGAAGCCGTTAGGCCCGAGGTGGGCCCACTGCTGGGCCGCACTCGTGCCGCCGGCAGGTGTCACCGAGTAAACAGGCCAGTCACCACAGTTATTTCTGATTTCGGTTGGAGATGATTAAGGCAGGAAGTGGTTAGACAAAAAAAGTACGTGCAAGATTTCCTCAAATGATAGCTTCCTCACCTAAGGTATTATTCGGATACTCTGAGTTTAGCTTTGAAACGCTGATGCTCCATTAATGCTCTTTCCAACTTTCGTATTTGCATTCGCAGCACCTTCAAGGGCTTCCCAGTTTTATCAATACACTGAAAAGGCTTTATAGCACTTGATTTGTGAATGGGATAAGCCTTTAAAAACAGTTAAGGTAGGACACGGATCATGCATATATAGTCCCACCATACTCCACTCTGAAATAGCTTTCAAGCTATCATCTCCTACCAGCCTGACAACATACAAAATGGAAACAGTACTGACAGCATAGTGCCAACAAAACAAGCTTCTCATGCCCATTTTAATACGCTGTATTTTCAATGCAGCAAGGTCTTCCAGTATTAGGAAAACAAGCTCATTTTTCTTTCCCCTTGAACATTTGATCTTTAGTGACTAAATACAGCTTCCACTGACCATCTAGTTATTCTTAAAAAAAATTCTCAGTACCTCAGTATGACCAATTTAAAACACACACAACAAGGTTTAAGATACCCAAGAACTATTAAGCTAACCGACCTGTCTACTTTTTTTTAGTATATGCAAGATACCAGCAGTCCTACTTTAAAGGTACTTAAAACAGGCTTAGACGACAGCAGTAGCTACATGCACATAAAAAAGGACTCACGCTGTATCCTGCTCCAATCCTTTTACACCTGAAGACACTCGTGAGAAGAGCCACAACTTGCTGTACTGTTCCAACCTTTAATTTTTTTTTTTTTTTTAAGAATAGGTTCATATAAAAATTAAGAGCACTGAAGTCAGTTCATACTTCCAGACTTTTCTAATAAACCATACTATTAATGGGAGTGCTGGGCTTTTTTTAATCATCGTTCAAAATGAAACTGTTCTGGCAAATAGTTAGAAGTGCCCTCCTGCAAATTCTTCCTATAAGCTGCGGCTGTAACTCAGGAGTAATATTATATTCCCATTCTCCTACAAAAGCATTACATTTCTTTGTGAACATCTTGTGATTTATTGTTTCATTTTCCCCATTTCCAACACCAAGCTTGCAAGAATGTAAGTAGTTGCATATAAGATTTTTTTTTTGTTAAGAAAACCCACTATGCTCTTGAAACATTTTCTTTCCATTGGTCCCTTTGAAAACTTTTTTTTTTTTAAAGACTTAAAGAAAGAAAAGTCATGTACTTGAAACCCTGGTCTTTTTTTCTATTTTATCTCTACAGAACCAAGATTATTATGGTATATTCCTATGTTTACTCTGGGGGGCTACTCCTCTATGAGAGTAGAAGACAGGTGAGCTAACTGAAAGCAAAGTACATTATCAGTTCCAACACCACCCAAATCCTTATCCAAAGCCTGAGCATCATTCCACCTCCACAGCCCTGCTTCAGCATTATTTAACGAGAAAATACTGCAAGTCATGAAGCTTGCTTCATAATGACAGACTGTTACTGAGTTAAGAAAAATATTGTGCAATTCAGTTAAAAAAAATGGCATCATATTTCCCACACCCTCCTTCCCCCAAGTTGAGCTTTATTTAAGTTCATGCCATTTTGGTGGTCCATTTTACAAAAGAGGTCAACTGAACACTTCTGATGATTAAGAAAATAGACTGTGCAGACTGTGGAGCAGGGGTAGAAATTGTTACACCAGATATGCTTGTGGGTTTTCTTGGCAACAGACCACAGCTGCTTATCATTTAACTATGCCGTCAGATGAGGTTTCTCACTCACTTGGGAAGACCCATATCCCGGGCTGGAATTCAAAAGCAAAGAATTTAAATTCAAGAATAACTTGATGCAACTTATACCATGAAGCAGCAGCCTAAATGATAGGTTTGGGGTTTTCTGTTTATTCATTTGTTATTACCATTATTTTTTTTACAGCCTGAGGAGGACACTGAAACAAAGTCACAGAATCAAGGAGAGAAAGAACTATTCAAGCTCAACAGATCGTAATCACACAAGTTTTTTGTGGGTTTCCTCCAGGAACAGGCAAGCCAAACAATTCCTATTTGTGCCGTACAGTCCTGTACTTAAAAATCACTGTGTTCTTGATTCTACTCCCAGGTTATTGATGGTTTAGGACAGGGGTATTCTAGCAACATGCAACATGGGCCTCCCAGCACTCACGATACAGACCTACTGGCGAGAGGCTCCCCTAGAAGCCTCAGGGTATAATTGAGGCCCACAGCTAACAACACCCTGTCAGCAAAACGCATCTTCCTCCCCTGACAGATGCTGGGAATGCTTCCAAGCTGCTGTCTCTGACAGTGCTTCAGGACTCGCTATCTAGCTAATAAATAAAGGGAGGCCAGAAGTTTCCTTCCACCACACTGAAAGAGAACAGCAACTTTCGGCTAGCGCAAGCTGGGAAGGAGGAAACGATCTTACTCACGGCCCCGGCATTTACAATCCCTAAGACAAAAAAGAAAAGAAAACATTGAGTATATGACCTTAGCTCAAGGGACATTCCCTCTGCGTTAAGGCACCCTCACTTGCTGATGCAGTCGCTCTGCGTTATCCATCAGAGCAATACAACACACTTAGCTCTAATCAGTCATCTATGAGCTCCGAGATCAGCATCTCAATTTCCGCCTGACAGAGGGACTTGGAAAAGAAAAAACAACCAAACAATCTACAAAAGCCACAGATTAAAGTTAACATTAATTAAGCAGATCTAGATTATACTTCACTGAGAAGATGCAGTTTTAAGTTCAGTGTTTTGTACACTCAGCTTTAAGAATTAGCTTACAGACCCCAACCCCCTGTTTCTGCTTTTGTATTCCTATGACAAACGAGTTAGTGTCAGGATTAATAGATGGGTAACAGCGACACAATATTATTCTATGTCGTCCAGCAACACCAAAGCATTCCAACTCCCTCACGAGAGCAGAGTTTACTAAGCAAGAACCTGGCTGACACAACGCGGGAGAGGCAAACCCTGGTTACACAAACCCCGGTCCTGGCCGGGACGCGCTCAGCGCCCTCCTGCGACCTCCCGGGGCCGGGGCTTCGCGCAGCTCCCGCGCCCCGCGGCGCCCCCTCCGCCCGCCCGGGCGCACCCGGTGCCAGCCAGCGGAACCGCGGCGCGAAGAGGCGTGAGCCCCGCCGCTGAG
>VXAA01000859.1:427859-446269 GCA_013399115.1 Anseranas semipalmata
CTGGGCCCCGCCGCGGGGTGCGTCCCGGGGCAGCCGGGTGCCTGCAGCCCCGGGCCCGCTTTCCACACGTCGCGAGGCTGAAGGCACGTTAGGCTTTGGCGCGGTGTGGCAGTGTGACACACACGAGGCCGAGTGCTGATGTGGGGGGTTTAATAAACACGCCAGGGCGCCACCGGTGACACGTAGCGCCTGGATCTGACGGGGAGTGCCCGCCTGGGAGGTCTGTTCGGGAACGTACACGTACTGCGGGGCCCTAGGCCGCCTGCAATGCGGACAGACAATGGCAGACACGTGGCACGCCCAGCGGAAGGGGACATCCAGGCCGGGGCCTGTGGGCCCCCTCAGCCGGCATCCCCTCAGCCTGCCTGGGAGCCCCGGCGCTGCTGGGAGCCGCGCTCCCTCAGTGTGGGTTTGCCCCCCTCAGTGTGGGTTTGCCCCCCCTGCCCTCAGTACCCCACAGCCGCTGGTTCCGTGCGGCCGTTGCTTGTCCTTCGGCACAGCGAGCTTGTTCTCCTCGTCCACACAGCGCTGTGTCAGGGCTGATCACAGGAGCAGTCGTGCTGGCTGTGGAAACCAGCTGCTGGTAGAGTCCAGCAGCAGCACAGCCATGGTAGTTTTTCAGATGTCAACAGAACTGTACAATTGTGGTGCAGCCTTTATGGCCAAGATGCAAGATCTATAACAAGCAGATTTGATGAGAATCGTTTTCCACTTACCCTAGTGTTTATTTACAGTTCTGTATTTCCAAAAGAACAGTTCATTAAATTCTTTTTTTATTTTTCTGCAGGGCTTAACTTTAAAGGATGCCAGGTTTAGGATCCTGGGCGCTTTTCAGCCATCTGCATGGAGGGTGGTCTGTAACAACTTGAAAGGGTAAGGCCAAGAACCGTTCATGAAGCGGGCAAGATAGTAATTTTCTTTCATAACTATATAATGAAATATTTCTGGCCCTGTTCATCAAAAATTGAATCATATGCACTCAGAAGCGACTAAAGATTTATTCCATAAAGATATAAACACTAACCACCACTCTGCTGCTTGGGCCATGACTGCTTTAGTGCAATGTTTCACCTGCGTGAAGGAAAGGTAGGCGTTAAGTGCTCTCCAGAGTAGAGCCTCAGATGCTGTCAAGAGCAGAGGCTGCCTTCTCTGTCACGTTACTGGCGCATCAAGTTCGCTACCCAATGTAATACAGAACAGCCCTTTGTCTTCAGGCAGGCTGAAAATGGTTCTTTCATAAATAGCCACATGCTCTGTGCACCACACAACCTGAGAGAGGGCTGGATGTTCAAGAGCCTGATCTGTCCAGCCTAGATTCCAGGCCCTCAAACAGCATGAACAAAGAAGGACTTTCCAGAGAATACTTTAAATAAACTGTGGTTTTAATAGACAGGGATTTTCCATACATACTGGGAACTCTCTTCCTACTCTTTGCTGCCAGGCCTCACTTCAGTGCTCTGTTCCATTAACAGCTGGGTTGCTCCTCACAGCAGACTGGCATACAGGGAAAACACGTGGCTGGTGTGACCAGCCGTCAGTGGGGGCACTTTCCTGTACTTTGAAAACTGTCGTGAGGCTGGATCCTTAAAGTTAGATATCTTTCAAAATATCTCTAAAGAAGCTGACTGAGAAGAGAACAGGTTTTAGATTTTCATATTTGCACTCCTGAAACTAGGTAAACATGGGTTCATTCTCTTTTTAAACTGTATGTAAATATACTTCTATTTTAAATCTGCCCTCATACTAGGTTTCAGTATTGCATATTAGAGATGGCTTTTGAGTACTGCCCAGCTCCTCCTTGAGCTCTGTGTAGTGATAAATGCGTGGGAGTTTGCTAGACACCCGTGTTACTTTACTGAAACTGGAAACTGCCGAGTTCTGTAGACACAGCATTATCTGCAAGGTCAAGAAGATAACAGAATGGAAATAAGCACTGCCACCAAGCTGATTTCATTAACCAATACTACAATGTAGGTCTCAAACAAATGGACAGCCCTGCATCACTTGCTGGCTGGTCTACAGAGGGCAACCAGGCTGAATATTGTCCTTCGAGCTCCCCAGGTGCCACTTCTGTGCAAGGGCTGGTTGCCACTGTGTGGAAAGATCTCTGCAGAGACTTACTGGAGATTACACACAGAATACTTTTTCTTCTTTAAGTGCCAGTTTCCTCTGTTTTAAAGTTTCTTCACTTCCAGAAAGATTATTTTCTTTTTCTTCAGACTGAGAGAAGGAAAGAATAGGTTTCTTAACTTCTAGTAGTAACAGCTTGGGTATTCATAGTCATCTCTATATAAGAGGTGTACCACAACAGGAAAAAACGTTTTTACAGTTATGTTATATATAACTTCCTGACTGTTCTATCAAAATGAGCCATTCCAAGATTAGACGTTCCTTCATAATTCAGACCTATATTTATGCTGACAAATGTTGTTGTTTCTATTTGGTCTTAGTCTTATGGCCCTACAAAGGAATTCCTGGTTTGTTTGTGAATAAATAATGCAATAAAACATTAGGAAATGTCTGTTTTAAGATGATTCATTTCAGCCTGGGGATTTTCCTTACAGAGGTGCTAGCAGACCTCCCAATGTCTGAAATCTGTAAGTGTGTTTATATGGGTGACAGCTTTGAATTTTATTAAAACATTATGATAGGATGATTATTTTAGAGACATGGAGACAGACTTTTAAAACGTTTTGCTAAAACTTTGGTAAATGGTGTTCTTAAATTGGTACAGCTAGGAGGAAGGAAGTGGCTGGCAATAGCTGATTTGAAAAAGAAGAGTTTTCCAGAGCAGCATTAGCTCCAGCCTCTAGCGCTTTTTTATTTTTCCTTTTCTTTGTATTTTTTTTTTTAAGCGTATGTGTGGGCTGGAGAGGAAGAAACAATAGAAAAAAAGAGAGGAGCTGATCTGAGAACATGATGCCAAAGTGAAGGAGTAATGAAAATGAGACCAAAGGGGAAATTAAAAAAAAAAAAAAAAAAGGCAATCCTTCAACAGTAGATATTTTTGTTCTCTTATCCTCTTGAGCTGAAATGAAATGTGTATGTGGAATAAGAAGAATGGTCTGTTATTTTGCCTGAAATTTCAGAGCTTTAATTGCCAAACAATAGTCATTAGTTTGCCTTGACACAGGGCTTTTTGTCATATACTACAGCTCAGTCTTACTGATGGCACAATTCCAACAATGATCCCATGTGAAGCTGCTTTCTTTATCCTCGTTTTAATTGTTGCAAATTATTTATAACAGATATTCAACAACGCAACCCAAAGTTTAATCATCTTGATTTATATCTCTTCCCCTGAAAGTCCTCATTTTGAGCTTTTATTCCAAATTATGTTCCATAACCCTTTTGTCGCTGGTCCTGTCCAAATACATCGTGTGCTATGGGGTATGAAAATAAGGGGTCATAGAAGAGGTAATTCATTGCAGTAGAATTAACAACGCTGAACTCTACCTCAGGCACAGCTAATGATGCTGTGGTGTGAGCCTCAACCAAGTCTCTGGAAGGCTGACTCAGTGCTCTTTATTTGGGTGTACCTCCCAAAGTAGAAGGGACACCATTGCTGTTTTATCACTATTGTATCGTTATATGATGAATATTAACGGTGCTTTGAAGGTCTGCATATTTTACTTCACTGCTTTAGAGGCTGAAATCATCTCTTGAGTTATGACAGGTTTAGAAGAGAGCGCATGTGTAAAATTACTTTGTACCAACACACTAGAGCAATTTACTATGCAGTAATCTTCCTGTATTTATTGTTATTGTTCCTTTTATTTTGCATTTATTTGACATTTTGATTTTTCAGAGTTCAAACTTTTGGCATCTACATCTCTGAAGGTTAAAGGACTGCCTATATTTGTATACTGTTTTGGTATCAAACAAATGCTGATTCGTTGGTATTATAATGTACCAAATTTTGCACCCATGTGTATAAGGTTTATATAATGTTTGGGAAACGAACTGCTATAGATTGTTTTTGTGTTTATTTTGCTGCTGCTTTGGGATCAGAATTGCTAAATTACTTCCTTTTAGAAATTCCCATTAGGAAATAGTTTGTACTGTTTTGTACAAAAAATAGTTTGGCTACAGTATCAGCCAACTTTAAATTCATATATTGTCCTTCCATACATTAAAGCAGACATTAATTTTTATACTCACTCATGAAAACAGGAGGAGTTCTCTTAATTCTTATTGGAAAAGATAGACAATACAATCACAGTTTACCCTGTAAGTTAATATAAATAAGATTTAGTAACTATTTATCTTGTGTCTGAAAAAGCTTTCTTCTGGCGAAAGAAATTTTTATTTCTTGTTTCTCCTTTGGGTCCTGACAATTTAGTTTAACCTTATCAATAGCATTGGCAACTAGGAAAGTGTATGGAATAGTATATCAGAATTGTTGGGATTTAAAAAAAAATGTGTATATTTATTTTGAAATCAATATATAGTCACTGTTAGCAAGAAGCATTTTCTGAGCTATTTAATGGTAGAAAAAAATTCCAGAAATGGTACTACATGAGAAGTACACATTTTTGGTTTGTGCTGCAGAGGAACAGGAATGAACGTGAATTTCAAACAGTTGTATTAAGCGCGCCGACTCCGCTCCTCGCTCCAGCCGAAGGGAGCGCGCAGTATTCCGCAGCAGTAGCCGATCATTTTCCTGGCCCCACAGCCATATTTTTTCTGGCAGGCACAACGGGTCGTATGCCCGAGTTCCGCCGCTCATTTGCAACTGCGCTAGGGTACTGGACCAGAATAACCAGTAGCGACACCACGGAGCGTAGCAGAACTGAATTCTGTATTGGTTTATTTCTGAAGATTCCGAGACACCTTTACTATACAGCTTCTTTCCAATGACACCAAGAAGGGCTTTAGGCATTCTTCTAACAAGAGGGGACAATTTTGTCACAAATATGTTGACTACAAAGCAGCTCTGAAACAAGATCCAAGCAGCTGTATTCTGTACCTGGAATGGAAAACAGATTAGGAGGACTTTGACTAGAAGACATAATACTCAGTATTATGCAAAACATACCAAAAAGACACATTCTTTTTTTTTTTCCTTCTCAAGTATTGCAGAACAGTAACCCATTAAAACTATAAAGTAATATATTTAAAATCAATCCTATTAAAGTACCTTTTAAAATATAGAGTTCACTGTCTAGAATGCAGAAAGAAAAGTTAGATCATTCTATATATGAGGCAATATCAGTCGCATTTAGAATAAAACAGGGCACATGAAAATAAGATTTAAGCCATACAATCTTTCATGAGCACTCCTTGTCTCAGAAGATAGCTGTAAGTTATTTAGGTCTTTTGGTTATTTATCTGGTTGGGTTCCTTTTTGTACTTTTGTACAAGAATCTCATGCACCAAAGCTTAAGTTGTTGAGATAAATACCTACATTAAATGCAGTATCTTTAGAGAGAGAATTATTTGGACTTCCTTAATCAGAGAAGCTTCATGTTTTATTTGGAATATTCAGTATATCAGTATGTAATATGCTTTACTGAATAATCTGTTGTACGCTCTGTTCCTGTCCTGTAGACAAAAGAAAAAAACAACTACAAAAAACCACCACAGCCTTCCATACAAAATAAAGACTAAACTGTAGAGAGGTACAGTATGGAGATGATCATCCATGTTGACAAATTGGCAAACAGCTAGTACAGAAGAGTTGTTCATTTCTTTGTACAATAGATGGGATCAGCAACAAAGAAACTTTTCATGTGTTCACTTGTCTGTACCACGCTGGCCCATTTTTAATAATATCTATCTACTCCAATTTTTTTTTCTTTTTTTTTAAGGGCTAGCTACAGGCTTGTCTATAACTGTCCACAAAACCTTTCCCTTCCTCTGAGTCCAGACTCCAGTCAATTTATAAATTATTTTTGTTTCTGCTGTTACGGTTACCACTCATTGTTGCATATACATCAAAATGTTTTTAAGTGCAATGTCTTCGGTATTTGTAAACTATTCCTTTAGTTGTTTGAGTGGTTTACTCAGTCTTGCCCGTGATACATAAGGAAATGCTGCTTAATTGCTAGGAGGAAAGTGAGATTATTGTGCACTTCCCATTGTAATGTAGATTACAGGGTCAATATGCAGGGTGCAGTACTATACCTTCTCACTCTCATCCCCTGATCCATGTTCAAATGTTGTATGACAAGGTCTTTAACCATATTTTTGAATCCTTTTATAGCAAGAAAGATATTAGGTGCTATTCACGTTAGTACATTTTAGAGTCTAATGCTGCTATAAGCAGAGTTCTGTTATGTATTCCCTAATATGTATATGGTTATTATTTGATATGGTAACTATTACAAGTAATCTTTAACTTAAGGCCTAGCTTTTCAAAACATTTATTTCAAATTTCATAATTTCAGTAAATCATAATGGAGACTCAGTTAAGAAACTCAAAATGATTAAAGAAACATTATTTCTATTTGGTTAAAAAGTTGTCTGATGACAACTTACTGCAAACCAATTTGACTGCTTACTTTATCTTTGTGCATATAAAAATGGTGATAAAAATCTTTCCCTATAGATAAAAATATTCTCAATAGTGATTTTTTTTTTTTTAGAAAAACCCATGTCATCTGTTTCTGCTCAGTATTTAACTATTTCCAATTGTTTTTTTTATTTTTTATTTTATTTTTTTAATAAAATTCTTATAATCAGCATAAACTTAATACATTTCTATTCGCCTTGTCTGGCCCAGGCCACTGTTCAGAAAGCCTTCCTGCACAGGAAAACCAGTCAAGAGTTTGAATGGCTTCCTGACTAAAGGCTAGAATTTCTCTCTCAATTATTTATACCCTGTAGCAGAAAGAATCATTCTTCTCTCCCACCGTCAAATCAATCACCGACACTCCTGACCAGAAAAAAAGAACTTGGAGAACAGTGAACTCTGCTTGTATCTTTCTGGCTGTTTATTGAAGCTGCATTCACATTAAAATAGATAGGTGGGTAGGTAGGTCGCTATCTTTTGCATCTGAACCCAGACTGGATCTGGTTCGTCTCTGTGAAGCTCACGTCTCCGATGCAGGAGGTTTATTCTGGCATTTCTAAACCTTCTTTTTGTTGTTGGGAATGTGTTAAAATTAAAAACCCAAACGTTTCTGGCTAGCGATAATTGCCCTTTTAGAGAGTGCTGCATAAACAGATGGGTTAACTGCGAGAGCCCAGCGTCAGGAGTGCCAAGGGGTTTCCACAGCTGTAGCTTTCTGGGAGGAGATGTTAGCCACGGCCCCACAGAAGTTAGGATAATTTTCTGTTTTCATAACAACATCACAGTTCTGAATGTATACAATCACCAGCCACACTATGTTAATTAGGTACTAACCCTATCTTAACATCAGTGGGTACCTGTAAATTAACCATACCATACGGTGGTTCCCTTCATGAAGCACTCCAAGGGAAGCTAGATCGTCTGTTGGCCGAAACTTAAAGTGAAAACTAAACAATGCTTAATACGCTCCAACAACCGGTGCATTTTCAGTCCGTAAGACCGCACTACACCTTATCCGAAGTAAAATGCACCCTGAACTTCAGCTTGCTTTTGTTACGCTGCGTGCTTTAGGAGTGCAGACGCAGACTGAGAGATGGGGCTGAGGCTCCCCGCGAGCCCTGAGCGGGTGACCTGTGTGTCGCCTGGCCCTGCCGCGTCTCTGGGAGACAGGACAGCTGTCCTCTGCCTCTTCTGTCCAACCAGAAGCTTCTCGTTTCACAAGCTTACAGGGTGAGAAGGTCGGGAGCCCATCCTGCAGCATATAAGTAAAAGGAGGCATCTCTGTCTTCTCACCATGTCAAATCCTTTTGTCCCTGCCGTCTTCAGCACATGGAAAACTCTCCTGTGGGCAAATCCGTGTTCCTCCCCAGATCGGATCAAATGGTAAGGGAGTAGTGAGGTGAGAGCAAAGAGAAAGGGAGAGACCACACATATGTGCTCTTTACAGTCATCTGTTGACCCCTTCTCCAACAGATGTAGTGCTAGTGTGGTATATAGTAATTCCACAGCTACTTTTGGCACCAGCATTATAAAAGATTAAAATCATGTCCCTGCAGTGCTCAATAATAAATTATTTTGCAAATATAATTCTAAAACTAGGGCTCTAGATGTGTTATTTTACATTCTCTTCTGTCCTCCACTTACAGGAGATTACTAAATATACAAAAACCTTGCCCACTACAAAGGACATGTTTTCCAGCAGGGCAGCACTATTTCTCTTTTGAGAAATGCTCACACATTTCTGAAGAAATAATCATAATGTCCGTTAATAACAATCTCTTCCAGAGAGGGGTGAGAAAATGACAGAACGCTTATTTTTTTGTGCAAGTCTCTAATTTTATGCTTTATTTGTATGTCATCTTGTAAATACAAGAGGAGATTTACACAAAATACTAGCCTAACGTAACTTTAAATAGCGACTTGTGCAGATACAGGGCTGACCAGACCTGCCCTTAACTACAGCCCAGGCAGCAGCAGTGACCACTGTTACCTCTATGCCCTACTCAAATTTTAAAACACTGCATCTACGTGCAGACATATTCAGTAATTCCAACCATGCAGCTAGTGGTTCTTTCCACTATATCAATATTGTGATGAAATAAGCATCTTATTATACTGATATTTTGAGTCAAGATTTGCCCATTGGCTGTACTTTCTCCATTAAAATCAATGGAGGTTTATCAGGGACATAATTGGAGGTGACTGAGGTCAACACTGAGTGCTTCTTGAAAACCCAATCCATTTTTATATTTAGGAGCAAATAATAATAATAAAACAAACACCCACTGCAAACATCACTATTTATTCAAAATATGCATATTGCTTGCTATCAGTGTAATAGTTTGAACCTCTACAAACTTCTGTGCTTAGCTGATTAAGTGGAAAGTTTTTTTTTCTCGTGGCAAGTTAAAAATGCACTTAAACCACTTATCTTGTATGTTAATACACATTGGCTTATATCAGCAAGGATAGAATCAAACTCTCATTCGGATACCTAATGATAACATCATTTTGTCACTGATTTCAAAAGTCACTAATTTTTTTTAACTGCCTTGGAGATGAACACACTTTTCTTGCATTCTCTTTTCTAACAGAGAAACTTTGACAGTTAATTCTTAACATGTAAAGCACAACTTCACTACTCTTAAATTGTGCATACCATTTTTGCTTGGCCTGTAATGCAGACGAAACAGCTTCCAGATGAGGTGAAGTTGGATTATTATAAAATGTACTTGTTAGCCCTAAGTAAGGAGCTAATCATTTCAGATGAGCTTAAGGTGAAGTGTACTTGTCTGTAGTCAGCCAGGCAGAATGATTATACTTAATTTCAGAACATTACCAGAAAAATGAACTTTCATAGCAGCTCAGAAGAATATGTTTTTAGCAAGAAATTTGTTGTATTAAGTTATCATACAATCCTTTGTAAAACCAGGTGAAATCCAAAAACGCACAATGAACAGAACTATTCATCTTCTCAAAATGCATTAAGAATATATGGATCTATTATAACTGGAAGACACAGGTTGCTGTCCCATAGGATTAGAAACGAGAAACAAATACAAAACGCAGGTTGCATGAACAACTCGTCTTTACTGCAAAACTCGATAAACTCTGAAAAATATTTCATTCGCTGTCACTTCTGGGTGTCCATTAGAGATATAGTTGTGCTTACCTGCCTTCTAGTGTATAGTACCTACTTCTAAGTACTGCTTCTAGATAGGCAAGTTACAAAGTTGTGCTAGGGATGGGTAAATCTGTGCTATTGCTACTTGGTTCGTATTTTGATAATATCTTGTGTATTTTTGCTAGCAGACTATTGGGATATTTGACTTTAGACTGGCAACTGTTTATGAATAATTTATTCACGAATGATCCCACTAACTTCAAAGGGGTACTTATGAAGTTAGATGCAGCAGACTTGAACAGCTGGCTACTTAGGTTTTCTAATTAATGTTTTAAATACTTTCATACATCTTTAGAGAATGATAGTTTTTTGGGTTTTTTGTTTGTTTTTTCAGAAAGATAGCTTAAGCTGAAAAAGTCGAACCATTCAGTCAAACCCTTGTTTATGGGGATTGCTGCCTGGTGCTACCTAGGATTTGGTGCTGCGAAAATTCATCTTCTTATTTGTTTTATTATAAAACCGTAGATGTAGCTGCAGTGAGAGATACAGGGCTTTTAGGTGGGCTAAATTTTGAAACGGAGCATTTGAAAATTACAAGTCATTATGTTCGAATCTTCTAAAAATTACAGTAGAAATATCCTTTTTGAAATAAATTGTGAGGCTTGTATTATTCATTTAAGACTGAATATAAAATCAAGGCATAGAAATTTGCTTTTGCTATATACTTTTGAGAACTACTTAAAATAGGGCCATATTAGTGTATCATAGAGATTTATGCACATTTTGCATGACAAATTGTAGATAAAACAAAATGACTGCAATGTTATGTACTTCATATTTATGTTTTTTTTTTTTTTTTTAATTTCTATTATATTAAACAGGTGAATGCAGATTAAAATCTGCACAGTAGATTTTCCAAGTATCACACCTCTGGAAAAGCTTGTAGAAATGAATATTAAAATAATTTCCTTGTGCTGCTAAAATTTCCTTCTGCTGACTAAAAGGGCACATGAGATTCACCCTCTCCCCCATGTGTCACAACTCAAAGCACAGGCCAGGTAAATCACATAAGCTCTACTGATATTTAGAAAAGGCTGGCAGAAATTTTTAGAAATATTCCCTCCAACCTGTACATTTAGGTGAGTCACTTGTTCCCTTTGAGTTCACATTCCTCAGGGCAGCCGAGTGCCTAAGTATTTCTGGCACTGGTGGAAATAATCATCTGCATATCACTTTTTTGCCATGTGGGAAGTATATTTGCTCTCATTTAATTGGGAACTGAAACAAGATTGTCACCATTCTGACTAATAGAAACACAGAACAAATAGGAAACACCTCAAGGGAAATATTTACAGAAATAGTGTACACAGAAGACATAAGAAGCTTTCACATTATTTCATATTATGAATACTTGAAAGTAGCAATTTATCTCTTACCAACATTCATGAGCAAGAAGGGACTCAAAATTAGTTGGACAGGGAAATACTTAAGAATTAGTAAGTTGCACTTAATGCAGGTAATTGTGTCTGGCAACGATAATTACGAACTGTGTATGTAATTTTTATGCAGAATCTGTCAGGTGACATAGGTGGCAGTAATTATTAGTGAACTTTTCCACAGGAATTAATGGTTGAAACAACCATGGCTCATGCTGGAAGTCTAAAATACACAATACGTTCTGCATTCACTGGTTATGTCAGCATCTCTATCTCACTCACCTACCGTAGAGCAATGTAGCTTCACATCTCCCAGTTGAATACTGTTGCTGGAGACAGCTGATAAAAAGAAATCTTAATTTAAGGAAGAATTAAAAAAAAAAATCTTGATTGCATATGGCAAAAAGAATTCCCATTTGCAGACATAAAATATAGGAAAAGGACTGGACAAAATAAAAAGTTACCACAAGTGCCATTTTTTTCTGTTTTTTTTTTCTCCATAGATCTCTCAAACGAGAAAAAGCCCATATAATGGGCTTAATTGTCAGCGCCATTTATTTTAAAAGTATCCATTTTGACAGTGTTCCGAGTTGTGTCATGCCAGTGACGATCACTATTATATCACAACTGAACCCCTTTTGTGTGTGTGTATATATAACTCCGTATCTTTTTGCTGTACACAAGCGTTACACGACACAGTAATTGTCGGTACAAAGAAAAAGTCACTCTGCTTAGTGCTTGTCCGAAGCCAGGACAGAACAGAGTACGATACCTAAAAGTGAAGTTGTTTAAATCCTACCACAGCACTTTATACCCCAGTTCTTGTAACATGGAAATCTGTGTTAGGGTTTTGGCAGTCTGACTCTCTTATTTCTGAAATCACAGACTTTAATGGAAACAAAGTTGGTACACAAAACAACATCTGAAAACAGCTAAATCGGATTGTAAGTGACAGGAGCAAGCTTTGGTAGAATTGGATTATTTAGAATAACCATCACAACGTTAACAACGAGGCACTCGGGATTTACATCCCAACATTTGTAGCAAACAAAAATTATCTTTAACCATATTAGATTACAAATAAAGACAAAAGTAGTGCTGATCATTTACTCTTCCACATAGAACACATGACCCATAGTCAGACCATTCTCCTAAATATCAAGTCAGTGTTGTAAGCACATTTTTATATTTCACCGTAGCAAATTCAGATGACATTTCCTTTGTATGGGTTCATTAACAGTAGAGTATTAGACCACTTTTGCTGTGCAAGTGTTGCTTACTCATAACTTTCAAGATAATAGGTTTATTTGGAACTATGTCACGGCAGTGTCTTGTGCATGGCAGTGTATCCAATTCTGAGCTGAGAGGAGGGCTCCTACCCACCGAACATGACCGCAAACAAAATCTCCTTACTTCAATTCAGTCTAAAAAATCCTGTACAGTCCAAATTGAACTCGTAAAAGGAATTGTGATTGTACAAGATTGTACGTTTTAACATTAGTAAGATGTATATGATGGAAAGCAAATTGTGTCAGGTGAACACTCTTGATTGCCATCAGTCTATACAGCATATCTCGTATCAAGTTTATCTCCATTGTGCTAAAGGTAAGCGCAGTTAAGACTAATAATACAAACTCTCTTCTCATTAAGACAAGACAATACATTTTACAAGACTTCAAATGTTGAATCTCAAGTCCTCTATTGAGTTAATAAATGTTTGCTTCCAAACCAAGATACAGGCTTCATTAGTGCCAACATCATTGTAACACTTCTCATCCGATAGCAAGCTCAGTGGTTTGGGAGCATATTTCCCCCCTCCCTTCCATATATTTGTGCTTCCTGCTTAGATCAAGTGGTTGTATGCTAACAGCCACTATAAAAGTAGCAGTTCAAGTACATTTTCCATCCAAGAAAGCTGTAATACAGGATGGTTAATCTAAAAACAGTGACAATGAAGTGCAGAGCCATTTGCAGTAAGAAGTTGCCAAATGGAACCATATGCAAGTGGCAATCTAAAAAGTAGTACTGGAACTACAACTTTTATCCAGCTTGATATGTTTTCAGAAAGGGGAAATCACCAACTATAGCCTTCAGCATGAATAACACACTTTAGAAACTACCAATAAAAGTTTGCCAATCTAAAAGTTGTTGATTGTACAAAGAACGAGCCAATGGACTTTCCATTCTTTGCATGTTTGTTCCCCTCATGAGTCCATTACCTTTCACAAAGAAAATTTTAGCTATCAAACTTGTCCATAAATTTTGCCGCTGAGTGTGAAACCATCCAGTTAGCATATACACTATCATTTGCATATCTTGAAAACACAGAGTTAGTGCCATCGAATCTTGTGAGTGGAACGGGGCTCTCCTCAGGCCAGTTCGGGTATGACATGCCTAAAAATGAAAACAGATAATTTTTTCTGCACTGAAGAACCATAACTTCATGTGCAGACAGTAAGGCCCTTGGCAAAACTCCCTTCAATATCTTAAGCCAGTCCACTGGATTTTGTCCCAAATCAATTAATATAAATGATGTTTCAAAATCCCTGAAGCATAAATTCATATGTAGGCAAAATCCTTAAAAAAATAAAGTGCTTTCTTGATTAAAAAAAAAAGTGCGCACGCACATGCATAGTAAAAGCTAATAATTTTTCTTCCGAAAAGCCTCCAACTTTCCGTATTTTTTTTTTTAATGATCATATAGCAATATATTGCTTTGCAAGAGGAAGTTCTTGCTGTACAGGAAGTGCTCCAAGAATTAAACCTATTTGGGACAGGATCCAAAGTCCATTCCAATGACTGAGAGTATTTCCACTTACTTAAATAGGTGCCTTTCCTTTGCCTTGAATGAGTTTTTGGGGACACTCTCATACCCTCACCAGGGATCCTCTGCTTAATTTTAGAAAATCCCAGGAGCACCACTGTGCAAAGTCTAACAAAGTCCTGAGCAGTCTTGCCTTGATTCAGCATTCAAGTGTGTATTTCAAGCATGTAATTATTTGCATCGACTCCAGTGATGCTTCTCAGTTGAGGCACAAGGGATCACCAAATTGGAAACAGAGTGCTTAGCACCATGTCAGCCCAGCTGTGCAAGGAGACAACTACACCAGGGTCAAGATTATCAAAAACAGAAATCTGATTTTGTTGCTTATTATGCATTCAGCATCTGCCATCAACCTCAGTGGCAGCTTCTTCTGCTACTGCATTCTTTTTTTACAGTCTGGCCACTGAGTGCCCCAAAGTGAATGTGAGTTGGGGGAACCTATTAAAGAAAATTATAGCTAGGGTATAGATCAAAAATAGACCCAAAGCCAGGTATTAATGACAACTTTTAAGCTAAAAGACCGAACTTTTCAAAAGTCATACTGCTTGAAGAATGAAAAAAAAATCTATAGTGTTAATGTCTAAAAACATGTAGAATATTTAATCAGGAGACAAAATGTAGGAGTTTTGGCAAGAACCGTTTTTACTGTCCATCTCACCATCACAATATGAAAGCATATGTTCTTTTGAAAAACACTTGCTACATCATTCAATCAGGATTTAGTACCGACATTTTCGTAATAAATCAAAGGACGTGAAAACAGCTGAGTACTTTCAAAATGCCCACTGTTAATTCACTTTTCAAAGGACTTTACATGTTGATTTAGTCTGTATATAATACTTATATACAGTATTTCTACCTTCTGTATATGATACTCTGATTTCATTCTATGACACATTATATAGACATCTCAGCTTATGGATCCAGAATACATTAACAGCAGCTGAAATTTAGAAATCCATCTTGATAAAATAAAAATGTTTCAGATGGGTTCTATCATTTAGCTGTGGCAAAAAAAAGATATTAAAAAAAAGTCTATTGCTTAAATTAGAAGTGCAGAATCTAACATACTTTAAATGTTTCTAGTCCCCCCCAACAGGATAGTTGAATTAGATACTCATTAGCATTTCATATTTCCCCTGAGAATACTTCCCTGATCTTTTTTTAATTTTATTTTACTGTATGATATTTAGTCATTTTACTTATTTTCACATCCTTTTAAAAACGTTTATTTTAAACACAGCTGCAAAATGACTAAAGGATGCTCCTGATGCAAACTTTGACATTTACCAAAAGAAAAAACAAACAAACAAACAAAAAAACAAAAGAAGCTTCCAAGCAAATTTTGATTGGCTTCATTCAGACAAGAAACACTGTAATGGGGTTACAGAGTCTGAGAACAGTGCAGAAGAAAAATCATTTTTTGTGTTGCTAGAATCTAGTAAATGCATGTGAAATTCTACCATAGAGTTTGTTTTCAATCCATGTGGAAGGGAGGGTTCGAGGGAGGGGAGCATTATTACAGTCCACGAGAGGTGTCTCCTCTTCTGAGAGCCCATCATCATAAAGTAAGGAATCAGAAGGGGTGGAAGCCGCGAGATCTAAGTAGTCCTAAGAAGTGAACATACAAAAAGCTGGGTTAAAGTATATGGCGGTGTTGCCGGTTGGGTATTAAGGCTACACATGCATCTGGTTTCTTTGGATCAAGTAACTACAGACGCCCCTGTGTTTGTCTTTCAGTAGTACTTCTAGCACCAGACTAGGCTCTCCCTTTCTGCAAGTATAGCATCTTTGGAAGTAACTGATTTGTCAGCACACCAGACATTCTACGAACATATTAATACTTCCTTTACTTAATTCGGCACATCATTAAGCTACCCAACATCTTCTCAACATTTTACAAAAGCTATTACATAATTATGTAGAAAATTAGAGCTGTGCAAGTATTGCTAAATAAAACTTTTTGCTATTGCAGTTCTAAAACTAAACATTTAGATCAACCAAAAAAAAATTCACACATCTACATCCATGCTGCTGAATATATAAAAAATATAAATTTTCCTTTCAAAATGACTTTTAATTTGGAAATCTATTGAATTTTAACTTTAAAAAAGAGAAAGCTATCCAAATTTGTAAATTGAAAAATCTTCAGAATTTTTCATTCAGAAAGGCAAGAAAAACATGACTAGTTTTTCTAGCTCTGTTTTAGATTGGCTTTGGTTTTAATTATGCTGAAAATTTCAGAACACTTTCCAGCCTCTACATCCCAGGTTTGACACTGGATGTGCCTACTAAATTTGCCTACTAAATCTCAGCAGCAGTAGTTGACAAGTCAGAGTGATTTAGTTTAATACACAGCCTAGACCTTTCTCTTTGCCATTTTTAACTTAAAACTTATTTTTATATTCACATTCTGAATATTCTTTTTCCCATTTGCTTATTAGGGTTTTTTTTGTACCCAAGGTAAATGCCATCATGTGCTCAACTTCCATAATGGTCAGTGTATTTACTCTGTTCTTCATTTGTATCCGTGGCCAACACGCCCACTCCCCCACATAACTAGTAGATTAAAAAAAAAAAAATGTGTGTTTGTGCAAGTAGGTATGTACGCATTTTATACATAGATGCAACTTGGACTTATTTTCAGACCTCAGCATCCATTCATTCCAAGAAAGTCTCTCCAGGGTTATAAGAGTTTTAAAGTAACTCATAATGGTGGAATCATACAGCTTTCACATCTCTGTTGCTATCATCATATCATTAAATCAGATTCACAGAGATACTGCATTCTTTTAGTTCTAGGCTTCCTACTCAGGGGTTATTTATCCAGCAACGCAATTTAGGAGCACTTTTTCACAGGAATTTGCTTTTTCATTAAGGAAGCTAGACAGATTAAGGATAAGTCATCTCGTATATAGGGTTGAATTCAACAAAGCCACTATCTGAGGTAATCCTGCTTTCAAAAACTGGGACGCATTTGGAAGAAACTGTTTAAATGCTTTAAAACTTCTGAAGAATATATATATATTTTTTTTTAAGAAAAAAAACAGATCACTAATTCTTTATATTCAAACTCAGATGATCAAAAAAAAATTCCAAAACACACTTGCTCACACTTACCCTACTCTTCACCATCATTTTCTCTAGTTCCTTGCTGATCTCAGCAAATGTTGGTCTTTTATCTGGTTCTTGCTTCCAACAGCGCAACATCAGGTTATACCTGTGATCCCCACAAGGTGGAAAAAATGTATTTGTAAGAAGTGGGTCAAGCTCTGCTCAATAATTTATAGTACTCAAGTTCAACCATGGCATGAAGGCCACTCACAACTTACATCAATCTTTTTGTCATATTTTCTGTTAAACATTCCCCTGAATTAACAACTGACATTCACAAGAATGGGCTTCTATTTTCATGAGCCTCTGTGAGTTTAAATGATGATGTACTTGGCTGTCCTCGTAGGACTGCAGTCTGAGGTTTCTTTCATTATTTCCACTTTCTCAAAGGTGCCTCATGTGTAGGCAGCACGCCAGATTTCTAATTGACTTTTTTGGCATACGACTTTAAAGAAATTTATATCATTACTGATGTGCATCTTACAACTTGGAAAACTCTGCTGTTATGTCAGAAGTTGAACTTTGCTGCTTGTGCACGGCTGTGGAGAGGAGACTGGCTTAGCTGCACACGAGACACTGCAATTTATCCTTACTGTCCTTGCAGAAACACTCCCCTCAAATGTTTGTCATCTTCATTTGTTTAAACACCGGAAAGTTTCTGTAAACTTTGCTTCAAAGTGAAGTCTTTAGGAAATACCATACCTAAGACTACTTGTACAAACTAACGTTATTTTGATTGCTTCTATTATTGTTATTTTTTTTATTCTGCCTTTATTTCCATACCATACTCTACAGAAGGCAAGTTAAAAGGGAGCAGAATTAGTTTTTTAGTCAACTGACTACTCAGCATTTTCTAAGTTCTGGATGTGTAACTCTTCAACCCAGCATGCCATTCCTGTTATTTTTCTAGCTCAAGTATTTTCAAGACTAAGTGATCTAGTCACAAAACTGTTCTAACTGAGGAAACAGTTGACTGCAAGAGCTACAGAAATGCTCTTGAAGAGCATTGCATTTTTTGCCTCATCTGCAATCTCTTTCTTACTTGACTGGATAAGGTTGAGAAGGCAATTTAAGACAATGGTACCTAAAGCGAGCTCTTAAAGACTGTCAGTAAAATACTCTCAGTGAACCAAAACAAATCTAACCTAGTCAGAAAACCATGATGTGGCTTGAATTGAAACATGGTCAGCTTCCCTAACCTAAGAAGCATCAACACTGTAACATATGTTGGAGGTATAAGGTCTTATTCCCTGCTGAAATGGAACAAACAAACAAAAAAATGAAACATGAAATATTTTCTAGAGGATATTTGCCAGTGAAACTTCTACTCTGCCCTTGATTCAGAAACCTGTAATGTTTTTTCTCCATATACAGCATACAAAAAAAAAAAAAAAAAAA
>VXAA01000859.1:446348-510090 GCA_013399115.1 Anseranas semipalmata
AACCTTTAATGTTTTTTCCCCAAAAACAGAAAAAAAAAAAAAAAAAAAAAAAGAAAAAAATAGTAACTGTATTGTTTCTACAGTATTTTCTTAGCCCAGATGTGGCCAAAGCATCCTTCGTGTTAAAAATTAGGCAAGGGAGAGCACATAGTGATTATAGGCTGGTAACTTTCTAAAAAACAAACAAACAAACAAACAAACAAAACACCTGACCATAACCAGACCTGCAGGCCTCATCTCCAAGTGCTATGAAAGAACCAGTTAGAGGAAATATTTGATATTTCACACTGAGAGTGTTTTAATAAATCAACAAATTGAATGCGAATTGTCTCCAAACAGAAAAGAAATTGCAATGGGCTTATTAAGTCACAGAAAATTTATGTAAAGACTTCTGAGTCAAGATAGTTTTTCTCCCATGTAACGCCAGGACAATCAGACAATTAATAACAACAAATGTGGATGGAACATCTATGTTATTTGCTGAAAAGTACGCTGACATTTTCTTGAATATTTCAGCTACCACTGATTTACAAAATTTTCCTTCTTACCCCACCTTCAAAAGTTTAGAATATTCAAACTGTTTTCATTGATTGGCAAGTGTGTTATTCAATAGCCCACAAATATTTTGGATGTAGCTGCAAATGTTCAGTTGGTAATTTTTTTCCTGTGCTTTACTGTTCATTAATTTCACTACATTCTTTTGAGTACTACATATTTTGATTATACTTGAGATACACAGAAGAATATTTCTGTGGTATTTACTCAAACTTTTTTTTTTTTTTTAAATTCAAGAGATGTTTTATGAATCTAATCAAATCAAGAACTACTTACATTTCTTCACTGCAGTTTTCTGGTCTCTCCATTCTATAGCCTGTTTTTAGGAGGTTAAAGAGTCTTTCAGGAGCGATACCTGGGTAGGGATTGCCTCCCAAAGTTACAATCTCCCATAGCAAAACTCCAAATGACCATCTGAAAAAGAGAAAATGAGCTTTTATATAAAGTGGTAGGTTTCAAGAGCTTGTTGCAACTTTCACCTAACAAATCCCTTTCTAGTGCTTTAAGAATCCAACCAAATCCAAGACATTGCTGAGCCAGAGAGACTGTACAGATGCATATAGGCCATCCCTGTTCACAAGTACCATTCATTGCAAAGATTAGGAACCAAGAAAGTAGAGATAAAGGCTATCCCTCTTTTATCCATTTACAAAAGCTAACCCTGTCCTGAGAAGGACAATCTTCTCTAGACAGCAGAAAGAGAAAGTCCTCCACATGGTGACCCAGTGTGAAGGCTGGCTCTGTGTAGTGCTCCTGGAGGTGCCTTTTTCCATTGGCTATCCCCTACTTAGGGCTTACAGTCCTAATCAGACATAATTGTCTAAATTTACAGAAGCTGGCTTAACCAGTTACCAAGGGACCGGTTTGCTGTCTTGACTATGAGGTTGTTTTTCTTTATATGTGCAATGTGTTTATTTCAGTCACAAGCAACACCTTTGATGTCAGCATCTATGTTTAGCCCATTCAGTGATCCAGAACTTAATTTACTACTTAGAGATAACGAAAGAAGAGGAAATCTATTGTTGAAATATCAAATGGCTAAAATATAGTTTAACATAGAACAGAAAACAGAAGAAGGTGTTTTCTGAAAAGAACAGAAGAAACAGTGGCTTTTTTAACCTGTTTTATTGATGAACTCAAAGGAAAAAAAGATGTTTTTCAGTGGCTTGGAAATATTTAGATAGATTAAGTTAGTCCATCTTGGAGGGCAAGCTAGGAAAAGAGAGGCAAAAATACTTTTTCTTCCCTTAGTGGAAGCCTTATTCCAGACACAAAGAAGCTACAAATTACTGGGAATCTGCTTGACTGGTAGAACTTGCCAACATTTGGATGTTCAAAATGAAGGAAGCCAGCCAACACTGTCTGTTTCACTCAAAGGGGATACTCAATGGGATGCATCTGGAAGCAAAATTACATACAATTTATGACAAATGTTAGCTTTTGTACTCTCATTGTCGGGTAATTTCTCTGAAAACTCCACTTTTACGATTATAGGAAGGGTTACACACCTAATGGCAAACCAAAGGGAAATGTCTAATTCCCTTTGAAAATTCCATCTCAAAATTTTAGCAACAGAACTCACTGCTTTGTGACTACAGTCCAACTGGCTTGCTCACATTTTGAAGAAAAAGGGTAACCCGAAAAGTATAGCAATAAAACCTCCAAAATGGGCAGAGAAGCCAAACTACCAGTTTCACAGAGTCCTAAATGGTATGCAGCAGGTTTTCTCCTTGATGCCATTCAGTGAATTAATTTTTAATCACTCTGCACATTCTTGAAAGCTAATGAATATTTATAACATTTTAATATACTTTATTAATATACCATCCCATGCCCTTTTTAAAGTAAATTGTGCTCTGCCATCAGGTTGTAATACCGCCCATGATTAATTCAAATAAACTTTGTAGCATGGCAGGTTTTATTTTTAAAATCCACCTCTTCTGATTGAATTTTTCCAGAACGTGGAAGGAGGGATCAGATGAGTAATTTCTTAATTAGTGCAAGTTGTTTAGTAAATGAACATAGTAGAACAGAATGCTATAGAATGCTGCAATGTTTTCAAATTGTTGTACAAATTAGGCAGCATGGGAGGAGAAATGGGATATGAAAAATTTCCCATTGCACTGTTTATTGATGAATAAAAATGTAATCAGAAAAAGCCAGAAAAGAAAAAGAATAATAATAACGTGAACAGGAAGACAGTAAGCTAGCTTTCCACTGATGTCACCAACCTCTGACTCAAAAAGGGATTTTGTAAAAGCTGGCAAGTGGTACTGCTATTAAGCACTGCTAACCACTAACTACATAGAAAGAAGAAGCTGGAAAATAGAAATACAGAGTATGAGAAAAAATAGCATACTGGAGTGGCTGTTGAGTATATTAATATATGTTCAACTAAAATATAATTGCATCACCACTAACAATAAGGAATATTATAAAATAATATTTTCAGTGAGTGTGATTATCTACAACTAAAATCAGTGCTGCAGAAAAGTAGTTCATTTATCAGTGTGCTGTGCTGTTGGAATGGCAGTCATGGAACCTAGTGCTGGAAATGATTTTCTTTGCAGCTCTTTGTGTGTCTCCCTCAGTAGGGAATTAGGTGCTGCTATATAACAGTCTTAGATTACCGACATGTATAATGACATGAATAATGAAGGTGACCTCACCCGTGAGTCCAGGGCTGCAAGTGTGGCAGCTATTTAGACCTTTTGTGCAATTGTACTGATGCAGACCTACAGAGCACAATGCATGCTCTGTTAGGAATACCCGACTCATCTCCAAGAAAGCTGCTACATCTGCGTGGCAGTACACAGAGCTAATAACCCAAATCTGGGAAGTTGTACAGTTACACAGCACCAGTAGGCTGCCCTGGGCTCTGAGCTAGCTTGTTTGATCCCAGCTGGGTATCATCTGCAGAACTGTTATATCACATGTATAAGAGAGGTGCTCCTGAGCTTAATTGCAGCCCATCAGGAAAACAAACACAGAGGTTTGGGTGGTGAGGCACTGGAACAGGCTGCCCAGAGAAGCTGTGGATGCCCCATCCCTGGAAGCGTTCAAGGCCAGAGGGGATGGGGCTTTGGGCAACCTGGTCTAGTGGGTGGCATCTCTGCCCGTGGCAGGGGTGTGGAACCAGGTGAGCTTCAAGGTCCCTTCCAACCCAAACCGTTCTGTGATTCTATGAATCTATGAATGGCAGTGGATCCAGGAGATCAATCAACAATCCACAAAGAGGCACTTACATGGCAACGCAATCTGTTCTGGCCCTAAACCATAAGGCAAACTGCAGAAAATGAAAAAATAAAAAGTATGCTAGGAATTTTTAAAAAGAGCTTTTAAAATTCTCTGGGAAAAGTCACTGTAGAGAAGCAGGTCAGCACAATTCTGAGGAGGAAAAAAAGAAATCCAGAAAAGCTTGTAGACAGCCTTAGCAACTGACATTCTCCTGAGAATTGCACCTACTTTTTTCTTTTCCTACTCCAAATGAAACAGAATAAATGAAAATATTTTGTAAATTCATTTTACAGGGAATTTACAAGTTAAGCAACATGTTTTATTTCACTAAAACCATTCTGACCTGCAGAGAGAAGAGTAAAAAGTGAACAAAAATATTTTTAAAAGTAAATATTGAAAGATTCTGAACTGAAATGTCATTGGGATCAGTATGTTTTATGCCATCTGAGTTTAATGAAAATATTGCTTTAGTCAGATTCTCTTTCAAGAGGTATTTGGAAGATATCCAAAATGCTACCTGGCAGAAAATCAGGTATAAGTACTGCTGCTTTTTGCAATCCCTTAGAGGTGTTTCACTTAAATAAATAATACTTGGTTTTACAGTGCCTGCCTGGTGACTAGTCACAACCTCTATTCATCCCAGAGAGAAAGGAATGTGAAAGTATGTCATCCTGAGTTAAACGTATACGAACACTCCTCTGCCGGGCTCCTTCCTCACCAGGCAGTGAAAACAGCTTAGCTGTGGTAGTTTTGCAACCTACTCATCACAGGTGAGGAAGGAGCACGTCTTCAGGAACTTAGTTTCCCTAATCATGGAAATGAGCTTGCATTTTGGCACTGGAACTAGACTGTTCCCCTAAGGTGTAAGCTGGCTGTCATTAAAGTTAATTGGAATTATGTCATTGATTTCAATAGGAGTGAAGTCAGATATAACATCACTCCTGTCTTCCCACTCCATCCTGTATCTGCCTGCAGGTGTTACAGACAAGTGATGAACGAGAACTGGGCAGTTTGGGTACAATCATTATCAGTAGCAAAGGTTAATGACTTTTGTCTAGATCTTCAAAGGCAATCATCTCACATGTACAGATCCAACCCTTGTTGATTTCAACAGGAATTATGTACCTAAATACCTCTGATAATTTTTTGCTCAGATTTAATTCTAGAGCAAAAAACTCATGTATTACTGCCAGCAAATGGCGCCATCCAGGCTGTGTTCTTTACATCTCTGTGTAAGCGTAACAGCTTTGGCTACTAGGTAGACTATTGTATTTCCTCCCCTATCTCCTTAAACAAATGCATAAACCATAAAGAAAGCCGGAATTTACACTTACACATCACTTTGTGTTGTATAGATATGATCAAATAGGGATTCTATGGCCATCCATTTAACAGGTATCCGACCCTAAGAGGAAAAAAAAGAAAAAAGCAATTACTCATCAGAAAATTAAGTTTCCAAGTGGAAAACCAAGGTTTTTTTTTTGTTTTGTTTCATTTTTGTTTTTTTAACTGTAATAGATACTCTCTTCATATGCCAATATTTTCCAATGGACCGAATGATTTAGCATTTCATAAGAAAAAGTGATGAGAATAATCATAAAACATTTTTAAATCGCTGAATTTCATTCCTTTCATTCCAAACACTTCAGTAATCTAATTACATAAAATACTTCTTTTTCCTAGATGGTTATCAGTTTAAATCAGATAAATTCAACTAAAAAATAAATAAATTCTCTAAAAAAAAGAGCCTCATTCAAAAACTTACATTATTCAAACATGAATGTCTTTCTTCTAACAGAAAATACTCCATTGCTTTTGGGAAATGTGTAAATACACAAAATGATGGGGAATGATGATTAAAGAGGAAGAGCTATCCATTTATATCAAGGATGATGCATAAAAGGGAAGCATCTAGATACTAAGATACCTTTGGTTTCAGAACCACAGCTGGACAATCATATTCAGTTACAGGGTACTAAATTGAGTCTATAAGTTGCTACTTTCCATTGACAGGGATTCTGTGATGAAATCTGAAACATATTCATGGAAACCTTGGCTTTGCAAAATTTCCAAAATGTTTCATAACCTTTGCAGTATCACTGGCATTCATATGCCATACATTTCTTCTTATTCTCATGAAATTCATATTATATGCAACAACTGTTTCAGTAGGATTTGAAACATATCCTTTTTCCTTGCTCTCAATTGCTTATCTTTTCCCCTTTTCCCTATGCAAGCAGACAGATGCTCTGTTAAGCTCTATGGTGACGAGTGTCTCTGAAGAGAAAATATCCAGTACATCAACACCCCACCAAATAAAATGAGACTGCATTTATATAAATACATCATTCCTAAAATATCGAGCAACTGATATGGAAAACACATGCATCAGAAGATAGCTAACTCCACATGGTGAAGCCCTTTTGATGTATGATCATGTCTTCCAAAAGGTCTTTTTGTTTGCAACTTTTTTTGACTTATGAAACATTCACACAAACAGCACTACTGGCCAAAAAACAAACAAACAAAAAACACCAGGAAAAGCTAAACTTAAAATTCACAATATTATACAAGTATTTTCATAAAATTATAAAATTTTCACATGCGAAAATTTCTGTTGGCAACTCTTCTGGATAAGTCCGAGAGGGAGCTGAACCAACACTACTGATCTTATAAAAAGTCAGTAGAAAGCAGTGTTATGAACTTCACATCACAGTATGGTCTTGGATTGGCATGTAAATGTTCTGCTGATGTCAATGACAGTTGTATGCAAACACATGCAGAAAACAAGAGTTGGCTTGTTGTATTTGACAGTTGTTTTTTTTTTTTGCAAGAATAAATGACAAGTCTTGATTCATCTTCTTAGTCTCAAAGTTATTATGCCCAAGTGTTTCTTTTTAGAGTAGTGATGTGACTCAACAACAAGAGGATCTCATCATCTTTCCATCAAATTTCCTTTACAGAGTCCTACAGATGAAACGTTATGCTGATGTATATGCTGAAGTGTGCCACGTGCACTGCCAGCACACAGAACTGTATCTACACACCTGATCATAATTTACTGTGGCAGACAAAATATAATTGCTTAAAATAATCTCCGGCAGGAAGCATTAGCAGACTCCCTAATCTGTGATCTACCATTCTGATTAAGATTTGGTATCTTTCATACATTTAGAAGTATTGGTGGGAGGGCTTTGCTTCAAGTCTTCTACATAGGTATGGTAATTCCTGAAACTAGGATCTTTGTAGAAATTGCCTGTATTTTTTCAACTCCTTGGTTTTCTTTGTGTGTGTGTGTTTTTGTTTGTGTGTTTATATTTTTAGTTATAAGTCAGGAGAGAAAGAAAAATGGTGGGTTTGTTTGGATAAATGAGAGGGCCCACCTCATTAAAAATGGGCTGCCCTCTACCCGTAGAAGGGTTAATGGGTAAATCTCCAGCAATGAAAAACGGTGACTGCATTTACATTAACAAAACACAAACTATTTTTAAGCGTCCTGCCTGTGTAAACTCACTAGCTTTTAAGAAAAGTATATGATTTATTACAGAGTATTTGACACACAGCTTTAAAAAAGAAACAAAAAAACAGCAGATTTCATCCTACTCTTCATATTTTGTCTTGCAACTTTTCACAGCATGACAGCATGCCTGAGGTTGGCAGGGACCTCTGGAGGTCACCTAGTCCAAGCCCCATGCCCAGAGCAGGATCGGCTACAGCAGGTTTCTTGAGACCATTTCCAGTCAGGTTTTGAGTATCTCCGGGGATGGTGACTCTCTGGGCAGCCTGTTCCAGTGTTTGATCACTGAATTTCAGTTATTTATACTTGTGACCATTGCCTCTTGTCCTGTCAGTGGTCACCACTGAGAAGAGCATGGCTCCATCTTATTCAAGTAAACAAATATTTGTTTACTCCCTCCCAGCAGGTATTTATACACATTGACAGGATCCCCCTAAGCCCTCTTTTCTCCAGGCTGAATGGTTCTGGCTCTATCAGACTTTCTTTGCATGTCGGATCAAGGCTTTACACATTATAGCGACCCTTATTTTCACTGCAACTGACTTCTAGACATTAGAAATCAATTCTTTTTGCTGATGAGCAAGAAAGTTAAAAAATATAGGTATATTTATAAATGAGGAGAAAGAAGAGAAGACGTAATAGTGACTTAAATATAAATTTCTACAATTTTACATATATTACTGTCCCAGTAGTTAAGCTCATCATTTTGCTTCATCTTCATTTTTATTTCTTTTAAATAGAGAATTATTCACAGTTAATTATTGTCATTATTCATAGAAAATTCATAGTCATTATTCATAAAATTAGCTATTATCTTTTTCTTCTGTGCTCAGGTCCTGCAGTATAAATTCATTCTCTTGATTAGGCAATAATTATCTCTACTGTTTTTAATGTGCACTCTACCTTGCTCCTCTTGACATATGAATCTTCTTCATATACATCACGGGATAGGCCAAAATCAGAAATCTTCATTTTGCGCCCTTCTGCCACCAGTACATTTCTGGCTGCTAAATCACGATGAACAAGCTTTTGAAAGAAACCAACAATAGTGTTTATGCTTCTTGTGGAGGAACAGACTGCTGACATGTCCATCTGTCACAAGGACATGCTCAGATGACTATTACATGCTCTACCTTCATTTCTGCGAGGTACTGCATTCCTCGTGATATCTGCCATGCAAACGATATCAGATCTCCCATTGTTAAGGCTCTCTCGTCAGGGTTATCCAAATAACTCGAATTTCTGTTGCCATCACTACCCACATAGCTTGGTCCCACTTTTCGACTTTCCCTGAGAAAACTGCGCAAGGAGCCATATTTAGCGTATTCCACAATTAAATACAGCGGGCCTGAAATAAACACATACATTGATAAGCTAGCAATTAATAGAAAACCATTTTCCATTTTTTCAGAACAGTCTCTTCTAATCAGCACATTGTTTTTAATAGTCAGAGGCTCCAGACACCTCTGTTCTTCACATAAAAGGCACTGAATCAACCATGGAATATTTCTAGTTTACATTCTCTGTGCAAAGTGAGTGAGTTTCAGCCTAATTCAAATCAAAATTCAGGCTCTAACATATTCCCTCATCTGGATAATTTGAGACTGAAAAAATACAACCTTCTTAAAAATCAGATCGGTGAAACAGCCCAACTGAGAGAAACTTTAAAACAAAACAAACACCAAAATTCTTTTCTGTAGTGCATGATACTGAGCTCACAAATCATCTGCTAATTCCAGTGTTATATTTAAGGTGCCTTTCCAGAGCACTTAAAAACATTCTGTCATTTCAATCCATTAGTTTCTCCTCCTTGTTACCCACATGAATAATATCCACTCAGTGTGTTAATGCTAAATACATTTGTCTGCTCTATCAAAACCCTCCCACCCCATACACCAATGAATTAACTTGATATTTATTAAAAGCCTGTGACTCAGAAACAGTTCACTTCCTTAGGGATGAAAAGATACATTGTACTGAAAAGGAAAAAAAAAAAAAATCCCACCCTGCTGGTTCATTACCTTACTTAGACTCAGAGATGACTCAATCCTGAATTATACTGTCTACAACTAATAGTGCCATCTGCAACAGAACTGGGTGGGCAAAGAAGGCAGGCCTTAGCGCAAGGTTGCCACATATGTACTGCGATTTTAGGCTGCAAAAATCACATACTCTTTAAGGGAGAAGGACCACAATTAGACACACAAAAGGAAGAGGATGTTGCTGTGCAAATTCATTTAACACGAACAGAAATTATTCAAATAAATTCCTATGCACAGCAATGAAAATTTGCTCCACTGGAATTTCTAATACATAGGTCTGAAAATTTCTTCCCCCTTAAAAAATACCTTTCAATGACTGTGGCTTTTAACAAATATCACAGCAAGAGAGAGGCAATAGTTTTGTGACAGAGCAAGAAAACTGAGTGTCAATCTAACCATCAAGCTGTATTTTAACAAAGGGATCTGTAGTTGTTATAAAAAAAAGGGAGATCTCACTCGCTGACTCAGGCCTCAAAGCACTGTTATAGTATGAATAATAGTAAGAATAATGAAAACTCCATTAAACTTTAAATATAATCTGTATTTGGAAAGGTTTACTGAGCGATAGTAATAGCAGAATACATATTGTTAGGAAGACAACTGGTAATAGAATGATTAATTTCAAAATAGTTTCAGAATCAAGACGAGTGTAGAAGATTCCCATGTGAAGAACGCTTAGTTACACTGAATTTGCATTTCCTCTTCCCTTCAACATTGCTTGTCTTATATGTCCTTCATTTTTTCAGTCTGCAGCATATTTAAAAGGTGTTCAGTGTTTTTAATCAGTGGTCCAAACCCATTAATGAACTGCTATTTCCTTTTTTGAAGTTTTCATTTAATAATGAGCTTCTAATATTTACCATCTTGACTGCAGGCTCCATGAAGTTTGATGACATGAGGATGGTTCACCTGTTTCAAAAGGTTGAACTCTGAAAGTAGATCTCGCAGCTCACTCTGGGAAGCATTTTCTGCAGGTGTCCAAAAACACAGTTGTGGTTAGGAAAGCATTATCCAAAAGTTCTCTACATACCGTCTGAAGTATGAGATCAACAGTTTCTCCTGGAATTTGCAAGAACTTGAAAAACTCTTTCCCACAGGAGAGAAATTTCCACTGTCCTGCAGTCATTCATATCAGAACCAAGCAAATGGGACAGCTGCTGTTCTGGCTTGGTGACCTGCTGTCATCGTCACTCTGCCCTGATACAAATGACGATGTGAAGAACAGGTCAGACAGCAATCAGGACCAGAGTCTTCAATGTCTTGCAGATGCCATGAAATTATGACAGACCTTTTCCTGTGTTCTAAAGCAAATTTCTAGGGTGAATCAGAGCAAATTAAGCTTCAGAAGCACATGAAAGCCATGATTTTGCGCTGACCAAACAAACAAACAAAAGACTTGCTCAGTTATCACCTTGTGATTTAACCCTCTTCCTCCTAAATAAATTTTCTGATGGAGTGAAAATCCACCTATCTACAGGCTTACACTTGCAACACACATCCAGATTTAGAGTTCAGAAGCTAATTGTACAGCTCTGATTTTACTGGGCATGCAGACAGGTATGCAGACTTTGCTGATGTCAGTGGCAATAGTATGACGATACGTAGCTCCTAGAGGTTTTCTTAGCCTTTCAAGTATTTCGCTTTTGCAGAATTCTTACAATATTTCTCTTGGAACACACTGGGGTTTGAAGGAGATCTTATTCATAAAGACACCATAGGTCAGAGATAAACCTTTGTCTACCTCATCCTTAATGTCTTTGACACACAGGATCTCCCGGAATAGTTCCTGTAGAGTGTTATTATTGGGCTGCTTACAATTATGCACACACCCTTACTTTAGGCTAATAAAAAACAAACTCAGTTTCTGATCTTTGTTACCATACTGTATGCTTTTCTGTGAAGGTAGTAAGCACCAAAGGATACATTTACATATCCGTTTAAAATATGCGTGCTAATAGTTTGTCCTGGTTACAATAATCTTTGATTCTGTTCTACTGTATGTTGGTATTGGTCTGCTTTATATCGTCTGCTTATATTGTCTTATAGAGAATCTCCACTCAGATTTCAGTCTTCTGCCCCAGGGAGTGCAATATTAGTCTCTCACTACTGATAAGGAGTACAAAAAATACTAATTTATCTAAACCGAAAACAAACAATATGAACTTTATGCCTGTGAAAAAGTCATTTTTCTAGCTCTGGCACTGTGTAGCATGTGCAAGAATAGACCAAAGTTCCCCGGGGCCACTGCTTGTCTGTGTTCTGGAAAAAAACCTTCTTTAAATGACAAATGGAGATAATTAGTTCTGAAGCTTTAAGCCCCTTGTTTTTAGCAAATAGTGAATATCTATTTACTTGTTGGTTGGTGTTGCCCACTTTAATTTTATTCTGATGAGGGCTTTCATATCATGCAGGATTAATATGAGTAAAGTGCTAGAAATGGGCTGAAAAATTCTCCCTCTGATCCTTTAAACCTCCACCCGTAGCTCCAAGACTATTTTGCTATTTTGGCTCAGCTAATTCCCTTACCTCTCCTTGCTCCCTCCCCAGAACACAACATCAAGTTGACAAAGTAGGAAAAGTCCTACCCTGTTCTGCTCTTAACCACAAATTGTGCCAAACCACACAGACCAGGAAGAAGGTATCTTTTATGCAATAAGCAGGAGACTTTCCCTACTAACTTACTGGTTTAAGATCAGGCAACGCAGAGTCCCTAATTCTAGGATGAATAACCCTTTGCATCTGAGTATAAATCTGGTTCTATTATATGTAACAGGGAAAGGATGGACAGCATTGGCCTGATCCAAAATGACTGTCCTTTACTCCTGGCAGCATTTTATAGACCACTTTGGACTAACGCGATATTTCTTATACTTGTCATGTGTTAACAGTAAAGTTAAAACAGTAATGGATAAATATTTCCAGTAATGACAAATGTTCTCCACAATCAAGTTGGAAAATGTAATTTCAGGTGACTATGTGCAATGTAATTTACATTACAAAGGGATTCATTAGAGCCTGAAGTACTACTGTAAATGTCAGATCAATTTTTTACAATAAGGTGCTTAAAATAAAGGGTTACTCCTTCCTACTGTTAATTCTGTACTTGGTAAAAGCTAGGGAAAGCTGAATGTTAAATCATCTGCAAGTAAAAGAAACATTTTTACCACTATGTCTCGGAATCTGAACTCAGTCACCCGTTCTTGATGACTGTGCTAGAAAATCAGTAATAATGAGTGCACAAATAAATATGAAATGAAATAATGACTATGACAAATGCATTTATAATGACATACAGATTGTTACTTGAACATTGCAAGAAGTGCTTGACTAGTCTTCAGCTCTGAAAAGACTTAGTTCTAGATCTCTTCCATATGACCTGTCTCCACTGAACCTCTTGCAATGCGAGCATGCACTTCGTAAACCACTTACTCCTTTGGTAACGTGATGGAACATGCAGCATCTTTGCTCTCAAGCAGCAGAAAATGAATTTTTTTTTTTTAAACTTGTATATACATTTTTACTTATAAGCAGCAGCAAATGGTTGAGGTCATCCAACTAAAGCTAGCTGCCCAGCTAAAGGAATCTTCTTGTATCCATAAGGCTTTCTGAGGGTTCTTGTTTCCCATCTTTGTCCTATATTTTCCTAGGTGCCTGATATGTAGGGACCACATGCACTTACAGATTAGTACACAAAACAACAGAAAAGGACACAGTTTTCATATCTATTTCAGCTTTCAGGCTCTGGTGAATAACTGACCTCCTTCACCATCTAGTGAAGTCATCATTAGAAATCAGGCCCAGACATTAGATATGTAAAATCTACGTTCATATATAACTGTAAAGGTGGCAATATCCATGGATTACAAGCCATGGACTCAGCCTCCACCTGAAATGTACATTAATACTGGAGAATTTCTATTTCAGAGAACAAAAAACAAACAAAAAAAAATCATGTTTTTCTTTCAATATCATTTCATTTTTCTGCATTGGAAAGAAACAGGTATATATGGGGCTGAAAATTAAACAGAGGCAGGGACAAGAGCTCAAGGTCTCACATTATCGCCTCAACATAAACTAGGCATACATTTTCTCCCAACTTTAAAGTCTTAGCAAGAACTGAAGACACCAAGAGAAAGCATTGGGCTATTCAAGCCAGTTTGGCAGATCTCCTGGTAATTGAAAAGCTGATCAGAAAGTACAAAAGAAGATGGAATTCTCAATTAGAAAAGTAAGTAACTTAACAGGCCTATTCTATGCCTTGCCATGATTATAATATGATCTATTTTAAAAGCTCTGCCAAAGAAAACTGTGGGGGGGACAGGATCAGAAAGCTTTAAGAAGCCCTTGCAATATTTCCATCAATGCCAAACAAAATTAAATGCATTTGCCGTGTTAAGACAGAGGATCCTTGCACATCACAAATTAGAACCACTTGTGGAAGTCCCTTATTTTTGTCAACATGATGCTAGCTCCTAAAGTCAGAAATCTGTCAGAATATAACAGACTGCTCAAAGAAACGAAGGCTGTGGTACTGGTTGTTTATAGCTGACATTTTCCTTTTGTGCTAGCCCCTTTTAAAATCCATGCAGAGGTTACAACAAATAGTTTTCAAAACATTTCAGACACAGACGGGAAGGTACCTTTTAGCATTTTCACTGCCACGGTGGTATAGCCGGCTCTTCCCTTGAGCCTGAAAGCTGTTGCCTTGACAACCTTTCCAAATTCTCCCTCTCCGAGAGTTTTGCCCAGAACCAGGTTCTTCCGAGGGAATTCCCACTTTGGATCTTCCTGCAGGAGAGAAAAGAAACCCTATAAGACGAATCGAAACAGGAATGGCTAGCTACACCTGAAGCATTCATGTTCAATAGGAGATCATTCTTCAGGAATAGGTACACTTTGGTGTACAATTTTAGTTGCTCTTTTTTTTATCAATATGAGTGCATTGCTATGAAAGCTTCTGAATCTCTAAGCGTTTTGCTTGAAATCACCTCCTTCAGAAAAGGCTGTAAATGTAGCCTGTGGATAATAGATTATATTTAAAAGGCCTGGAAATTGTGTACAAATGAAACACGAAGTCATACAGTATAAATGCTTGCTTTCAGAATAACTGTGAATATGTGACTGTAGACTTCACAGAGAAGTAAATCAGTTTTACTTGTGGAATAAGGCTTTCCCTGAAGAACTCATCAGACACAACAATCCTCCTCCTAACAATAAGTGTTATTGAGCTTTGCAGTTGCAAGATGGTGACAGATGTACAAACCAGACTAGAAATGAAAGTAAACAGAGCACAAGTTCTGTGAAGACCTCAATATCCAATGTTCAAATAGATGGTGCCACGTCTCATACAAAATGGCAGTGTTTCTCTACCATATTGGTCCATGAAAATGCACCAGCTGGCAGGCATGCTGAACGGTATGTGATTTACCAACACAGAAGAAACTAGATTAAAGGTATGATGGTATGACTGGGCAAAAATTCTTAAAGTGTGGGTACAAATCTCCCGCACCAACTGACACCTACAGCCTGTATAACAGAAATCAGGAACAGATCTCAGCCTTTTTGTTTTTCCTCAGTGGAATACTATGGCTCATCACAGAGATTACAAACCTGCTGATGATTAGTTTATTATTCAATTATTATTTTATTTTAACAATGTTAAATGTAACAACTTTAACAATTATATTACTTTAATGACATTAAAGTAAAACCACACTGTCAAACACAGAGTTACATTTAGAAAAAAAAAATTGGCTTAAATTAGACCCCAATGTTACATTATATTAAAACATAACAAAAGTGGAAGAATATATTGGCTGCATGCAGTAAATTATATGGTTTATTCAATTACTCATTAAGTATCTTCAGTTCCATCCCTGTACACATAATTTCTGTTTCAATCATTTGAGTTGGATGTTTATATGAACAGATTGCATTTCTGTAACATTTTCTGCATGCATAAACACCATTCATTAGGAACAACACAGACAAGAAAAAGTGTGTGCAAAATGACATCAGACTTACTGGTATTTTAAAGGTGTCTACAGACACCTGGTTCTCCATGGAATCTAAAGAAGGCCGACGGACATTAGTAGAAGAATAGCTGATGGGATAGGATTGGGCTGGGCGCCGGAATGTCATTTCTGCAGAGGCAATAGGTGGCTTTGGAGAATTCTTGTGGTAACGATGTATGAAATAGGAAGAAAGCAACACAGAGATGATGAAGGACAACAGCACTGCCCCTGCTATGACAGTCTTGCACACGTCATCACATAGTTGCTCTGTGGACCAAGAAGAACTTATTAGAACTTTGTTGTTTCCTACTTTAGTTTGGGCAGTTCCCATGACACACACAGGTGTGACAGAAACAGAACTCAAAAACATTTTAAAAAGCTACAAGAAAACCTAACAGCTAATTCTCAAAGAAATTTGAGAATTTGTAAATATGCCCACTGCTCCTACCAATTCTTTTTTCTCTTTTGGATGCCAGCAGGTAATCAAATGCTTAACTGCCTGTGTAAAATGTAAGGATAGCTAGCTCGATCCCATATTCCTTGCCTTTATAGAGGTTAGCTACTTCCGAGACTCTTCTTTAAGACCAGCCTACCATATTCTGATCTTCTGATACCACTTATATCCCTGGAGACCTGTGACTGGATTTTGTTTGTGGACAACAGTTTACGTTACAACCATTCAGTCCAAATAAGATCGTCTTCAAATGTTAATTTTACCTCATTATGATGTCAATTGCTGGACATAAGAAAAATACTTCTCTTCATCTTTTTAGATTCTAAAGAGACTTAAAATATTTCTGCTTTGTATTTAACAAAATAGAGTGTGAAATCATTGCCTTATATGCTGCAACTGCATATGTAACATACATTCTTTCTTCCACATTTACTACTTCTCCTTTTCCATAAGCAGTTTTAGTGTCTTTCTTCGGAACCCAAATTTATTTAAATATAGATGCCCCTAAACATCATTCCTAGGGCTTTGTTTCCTGAAGGAACTGAGATTCAACATACTGTCCTTGCACTGCTTTTCATCAGATAATTCTGACCTCAGCTACATAGTTAACTTAGTTACATCTGCATGCTGTACCTCAGAAATAAGTGGAAACAGCATAATGTTTTTCTGGAATGTAGGGACAGGGGGAAGGGAAGATAAGGCTACAAGGTTTATGCTTCCTCTTTTTCTTTTTATGCCTATAGAAAATTTACTTAAAAGAGTAAATTGATGTATATTCTAAACAATTGCTTCAGAGATGCAAAATATTTCATTTTATGTTTCTTATTAGCAATAATAAAAACAATTATAAAATAATAGTATTTAATCCCCATGAATCTGTTTTGAAGAACTGTATAAAGCCTTTTATCTTTAAACAAAGGTCAATGAATAAAGTAATCCAGTCCTCCTCCTAACACAATGGGTGCTGGCTATCTGACATTTTGAAGCTGAGATTTTCAGAAACGATTAGGAGGCTGGAATTACTTGAAAGTAATAGAAGTTGTTATTCTCAGTCTCCTAGGTGTCTTTGCAGATATCAGGTGGGTCTCGCTGAAATGCAAATACTGCTGGAAAGTAAAGGATGGCCAGCCTCTTTTTCATGTGGTGATGGATAAAAATGAATTTTTACCAAGGACAGAAATAACACCCTCTGGAGATTTTCAGTCTCCAGAGCAGAAGTCAAGGTGCCTGTTCTTAAATTTTATATTACCAGGCTCTAAATAAAAATATTGCTTATTAAGATATTACAAAGATGTAATAAATAACCAAATAGATTATTTAACGTGTCTACAAGTTTAGATTGTTGCATGTATACAGATGGGAGATAGAAACAGAGGGAAAGATTACTATGAGAGCAGCAGAAAATGTTTAGACTTACCCTTGATATCATCTTTCTCACAATAACAGTTCTGTTTTGGGAAGCAGTAACAAATCCCATGTCCTGACTTAATTCCAAGATTTCCAGTGCCTTTCCCATGACCACCAATAATGTTTCCACCTAATCAAATACAGAAACAAGCTAAGATTCTCACATGTAGTTAAAGAAAAAAAACTAAGGCTTAAAGTTTTCCATGGGTTTATCCTAGTGTGCATGTAAATTGGCAGCCCAGCACAGTGCAATGATAATGACAGGGATTCCTGAGAATTAGGGGAGATTCTAAATGCTGAAATTTCTGAGTTCCTGAAATGAGAGGATCTTGGACTCCTTGAACATCAGCCCTGATTAGCTGTTCTTCCTGGAAGACTCTGGATTAAAAGTTATCTTTAATACAAATAAAATAGTTCTCTCTGCATTATGTCACTGGAATACATTCCTAATTTCACGTACACCTTAAATCATTATGTATAATCCCATTTAGTGCCAAGGTTCTACCTCAAACGATCATCTCACAGCTGTCCTGACTTAGTTTCTTCAAAAAGTATTATGGTTCTGTATCAGTGAGGTCTTGTTACATTTTAAAATTCTCCCTAAAATATCTTCTCTAGTCTATTTGTTTTAGTTTTTCCTCTATCTTGTCTTAGGTATTTTTCTTTTTTTATGCATGAGATGATGTACAGACTAGCAGTACAGCGTACAAATCCAGCAGTCTACAGCCTTGAATTCTGTTCCTGGTTCTGTTGCCAATTTCCTCTTACCTTGGAAAAGTCAGAATACTGTTCTATATATTACTTGTTCCATTGTCAAATGTAGATAATGATACTTAATCACTTCTGCAAAGTACCACGAGATAGTCTAGTGAAAGCACTAAGAGTAAGTGCCAAGAATAAGTTAAAAAAAAAAATCTTTCATTACTAAAGAATTCATTATTTAATATTAGGAAACTCTTACAGAACTACTTGATTTCGAGCAGGAGATGCTCAGGCAGAGTGATTGCAAGGGCAGGCCCAAACTGTATTTCCAATTAAATATTTTTTTTTCTGCATCTAGCATAAAAGTGACCATTAGGTGTCACATTTTTCATCTGTAAACTGCCTACAATCACAAACAGCATTGCATAAAGAGAAATAGGGAACAAGCCAGTCAAGTTCTACAAATTTAGCTGCTGTCCAGAAAGATTGTCTAAACCACAACGGGATTCAAAAGGTAAACAAGATGTGTTCAATACAGTCATTATTTCAAACCATTTTCCTCCCTCCTAATTTGATAGCAGAGTGAACAACTGTTTCTTTTACTTTGGATACGTAACAAAAATTGTGGAGGAGGATATTTTGGCAAAATGAAGGCAAACATCCTTCTTTAGAAACTGAGACTGGAACTTGAGGATCCCAGCAAAATAAACAGATTTTGACCATCTTGCCAGAGAGGCCACACCTACTAAATTATACGCAGCTCAGCATGTTAATTTGGGAAGAGACTGTGCTGAGTCACTGCTCTCTGTGCTGACACTTGTTGTTTTGAGAAGGGTGGGTGTTCCCAAAAATTCTGGCTTATCCCCCCCACCAGCCAACTTTCTCTGTTGTGAAGAGCTGATAAACTTTCCATTAGCCTTAGAAAAATCATATGCATTCATATATATATATATATATATATGTATATGTATATATAATGCATCTATCTGTGTTTGAGGACCTGGAAGAAGGGGGGAGCAGAGGATCAGTAGGCCCTATCTAAATAGTTCTTGAGCAAGGGATTTGAAAACAAAGGTTTTTTACACAGCAGGGAAAGAAGGAACATATCTTCACTGTGGGTGTACACTGGAAACATGGAGCTTCCCATATGTATACCAGAGATCCATAAATGTATTTTTCACCAATGCACTGCTGGTAGCGAAATTCCAAGAATTATCAACACTGTTTTGAATTGTGTGGTGTTTTACATACTCCTGTTTTAAAGCATTAGCTGTTTCCATTGCCCTGTGGTGGGAAAGAGCTTTCCCTACTTCATTTGGAAAGAGAAAATAACAGTAATCCTATCCATCCCACGCCATGTAGAAACTCCAGAAATTCAAAAACTAAAACCACTGCTTGTCAGACAAAACCAAAGGCAGTGACCAATTACCGCCAAAAACATAGCAAGGTAGACGCCTAAAGACTGTTATTTTCTTCTAGTATCAGAAAGGCAAAGTTCAGAGGAACCTAGAAAGAAAAGTTATTTACAAATGTTTAGTTAGATTCATGCAACCAGCCCTGACGCAGTTACTTATGACAAAAAGTGCCTTGTTTAGAATGCAGTTAGGTTGCCTCTATTTGATAGGCACAGCCACAGCACCAGATGTTTCATCTGACTGCCCTTGAATTTAATATTTATAGTGTTAGTGTGAGAAAGCAATTTTGGGACTCAAGCACATAGCCATCATAATGACAGATGAATTATAAAAACAAAGTTTTTTAGCAACTGTGTGTACTTAAAGAATATCCTTGATCTTAATGCATCTGGGGCTTTTCTATTTATTACTTGCCATTTATTTCCAAAGAAATGTCCTCTGCCAGTAAAAGCTGATATAATGGTACTTCTGCACCTCTGAGCTCCTAAAACACGCTAATTTCTCTGTCTGTAAACATACCGGTTTTGGGCACCATCCCAGGTTCTGAATTGCATCAAATCACATATAAAATTCTCCAACTCAGGCATTAAAAAGGCATACATAACATTTTGAAAGCTTCTCTTACTTGCCTGCTTCTATTATCTAATAAGACAGTATTTCTTTTGGCTTCTGTCACAAATATTTCCACTTTTGGAAACTGATTCCAGTTATTACCAAAAAAAGAATTCTTTTCAGATTATTAGAGAAGTTACTTGCATTCACTTCAATTAATTCTGCCACTTTAAGGATTGGTTTTAATGCACTCTAATGAAATAATGTGATAAAAGTCATTTAGAATACACAATCACATTCTTTCATGTGAGAAATACAAAGGTGCCTGTTTATTAATCCGTTTGTATAGAACTTAGGTCCTAGCCCATGATAAAATACTAGTTCCTCAAAGACTTCTTTTTAAAATGTACACTTGGAGCATACAATGCCAGAGCCAGAAGAATTACCCAAGAACCGTTAAGATGGCTATGTATTTATTCATGAATTAGATACTGGAGGCTGTATTAAAAGGATCCAAAAATGATCATCTCATAGAAGAGTGAAATTGCTGAAGTACAGCACATTGGTTTGCTAACCTTTATATCTTCAGGGTGATTTGTGAACTCGCAGGTACGAGTGAGTGAAATGCAGATGGATGTGTTCAAGAAAAACCACAAATGCATTTCAATTCTTCTTTTGTAAATGCTGTTCATGTGAACCTCTGCCTGTATCTTCAAATAGATAGGGCATTGGATCACTTTGATGGTTACTTGTCAAATAAGGCCAGGTACATTTCTGAAAATGATCCTTCTTAAGCACATTTATTTTAAATTGAATTTTTTACTTATTTAAGTAGTAGGTCAAAGAGACATGGTTTCTGTTTCAGTTTGCTAAAGTTTGGAAATATGGCATTAACTTGCCTAAAATCAGTATTCGTTTCAGCAAATACTTCTACTGAAGAACACTACCTGCAAATTAACAAAGGGAGCAGAATGAGAATTACTGAGAAAACCTTATCTTGCCATCACCAGCAGCCAAAAGGTGTTAGCTGACTGGTTTCAAAAATAACAAGATGAGTCCCCATAACCTTAACACTCTTATGATTCATATGCAGGCATGAGAATGCACAGATAGTAAATATGTGGAACTTGTAAAAGTATCTGGGGTTAAGAAAGTAGAACTTGATAAACAGCAATCAGCTGTGACACAGAAAAGTGAATCCTAAAACATTTCCATACTTGTGCAGTCCTGGGGGCACACAGCTGGATCTTTGCTCTCAACCACATCACAGGTGCCATCTGGACAAGTCTTGATACTTGGGGTGCATGTGGAATAGTTTGTGGTGATTCCTGTTAACAGAAAAACAGACAGCTGTACAGATACCATGAGGCTTTGAAGGAAAGCTTATTGCATCTTCCTGGTGCATGGTGACACACCAAAACAGAGGTCACCTTTCTTTTTAAAATAAACATCTGTGAATATCTATAAATACTCTACCATCTTCTAAAGTAACAGGCAAGACAACAGCTAAAAGCAACTGGAAGGAATATAATTTTCACTTTGTTTTCTGATTTGTGCCTTTGACAGCCCTTTGGGTATGTCACAGTTACAGTGAGTATTACTTGAAAAAGCAGTAGGAGGCCATTTGAGACTGAAGAGTGGCTTTTACAGCTAAGGACGTCTCTACACAATTTTACACACATTTGACTATGAAGGTAGTTAAAGAGAATTTGAGATACTCATGCAGTTTGAAGGCGTAAAGCATCAACACAGAAGCATTGTTCTGGAAGAGCCAGGAGTACTGCCACCTGTCAGATCTGTGTTACAGACCACAGAAAACAGGCAAAGCGGAGACACCACTTCTGTACTAACCAACCATGTCTGCTGGGCCATACTGTTCAGAGGCTCGTTGGGATGGTCCAAACTCAATTCATCGTTGCGGAGATTACCTTGCAAGCTCTAAGTCATCCACTCCAGTTACACTGGTGCCCTGCCCTGCCCACCGCCCCCAACAGGGGATCTAGTACCTTGTTTTATATGTGTCACGTTCAACCCACCAGGGACGAGATCAAGAATGACTGTTCCAACTTAACTTCATTTTCCTTCCTGCATGAAGTTAACGTTTCATTTGGGCATTATGATTCTTTCTTTTAACCACAGCTTCTGTGTAGTTTACAATACCATGTTGTCCAGCTAGAATAAATCAGTTTATTTCTATGGAAGTCAACAGCACAGTTACAACTAAACAGTAACTTGATTTCACACAACAGAAATGTACCTTTCCCACTCCCCTGTCTCCACTGGCATCTTCCTGTTAACACTCCCAGGCCACCACACTCTTCACATTCAGCATAGTGCTTACTCACAGCACAAGAGTCAGGGCAGTCCTCTTCTTTTTTTAAAACTGTTGGGGAGAGTGTTTGCTGTCAGTTCAGTAAAAGGGAGATGAATACACAAGCAAGTTAGAACAAATCAGAAGGAAAATTCCTTTCTTAGGGGTAGGAAGAAAGGAAAGATGAGGGAAGAGAGAAGAGAGAGTGAACACTGGCTGACCCAACTATCAATTTGTTTAAGTTACATTTAAAAGTCCAGGTGTTTCTCTTCTGTGAAATTAAAGATAAACAGTAAGATCATGATGGCATGGTCATCTTTGCTTGATGGCACACTCTAGACTGTAGAAATATGCTAACATATTCCTGGTAACAGAAAAAGGGGGACCATAGGTACTTACACAGCTTCATACACAACTTCTAATTAAGTGAAAACATTTTGTACTTGGGCTAATGCAGTAGCATCCCAAGAGCAAAAGTTAGGAATATGCGATTTCAGACAGCACAAGGCTCTCACAAAAAGTAAAGTCCAGGCTTTTGTTTCTTCTTCTTCAGCCCACTCCCTCTTGGCATAGGAGTTATGATATGAAACAAGGGAACTGAGGCAGTTATCAGGTAGAATTTTAAGATTCTGCACAAAGTGAGACAGTGGTTTGAAGAAAAATGATTAGGTTTCCATTGTAACCCTCCTCTGCTGTGGCTGTTAAAGAATATTTCTAACACTCCGCCCTTATTCAGTAAAATGAAGCCAATACAATTGCATCATTAATATTGAGCAAAATTTAAAAACAAAATAAATAAATAAGAATGACAGAGGAAAGTGGGGAGAAAGATGATTAATTAAATATACTTATGCCAGAGAACTGTGGTTTCGTAATATATATATATGTATATATGATGACCATTAGGAATTACATATGGTGCACCACTTTATGTGCATTAGTTCTTCAAATTAACATCTGTTGCAGTTGGGTCTGAATCAAAACTCCAAATAAAAACACAAACCATGATCTGCATCTTGTAGCTCAGGCTCATGTTCCTTGTTAATGCCATTAGTCTATGGATCATCAAACTAACTCATGACTTAATACCGGTAACACGTGTAAAAAAGGAGATCGTTCTAATTGACCCAGGTACTTACGAGTTCCTTCTAATACAATAGTGAGAAGAGTTTTGGTATGTTTCCTGCTCTGCTTGTCTGTAGCTTGAATAGTGTATTGTATTTCTTTGCATTCAGGTCTGCGTAGCACAGAGGAATCATTCACGTAAAGGCTTCCATATTTGTCTTCTCGCCCTTGAAGTATGCTGACAGCATAGCAGCTTACGTTAGGGGACAGTAACTTGTAGGTGATGTTCACACCACGGAATTTCATGCAGTTTTCGATGCAGATTTTTCCTATCTAGGCTCAAACACCAACAAAGAAGTCACAGACAACAGAAACAAAACTGTACATCAAAAATACTCTGTGCTTCCCCAAAATACCTTAAAGAAAATGGAAAATAGTTCGCCTTGCACAGTTTAGCATTTATCTTATTTTTACATGATTTGATGTTTTATCACCAATACAGAACCCAAATCATAGAATCATCTAGGTTGGAAAAGACTTTCAGGATCATCAAAGCCCAACCATCAACCTGACCTACCAAGTCCCATCACTAAACCGTGTCCCTTCGTGCCATGCCCATACATCTCTTAAATACCTCCAGGGATGGGGACTCCACCACTTCCCTAGGCAGCCTGTTCCAATGCTCAACCACCCTCTCCATGAATAAATTCTTGCTAATGTCCAATCTAAACCTCCCCTGGTGCAACTTGAGACCATTTCCTTGCGTCCTATCACTTGTCACCTGAGAAAAGAGACTGACACCCACCTTGCTGCAACCTCCTTTCAGGTAGTTGTAGAGAGCCATGAGGTCTCCCCTCAGCCTCCTCTTCTCCAGACTAAACAACCCCAATTCCCTCAGTCCCTCCTCATAACTCTTGTTTTCTAGTTCCTTTCACCAGCTTCATTGCTCTTCTCTGCACATGCTCAAGCAACTCAATATCCTTCTTGTAGCAAGGGGCCCAAAACTGCACATAACATTTGAGGTGCGGTCTCACCAGTGCTGTGTACAAAGGGACAGTCACTTCCATAGGCCGGCTGGCCATGCTGTTTCTGATGCAGGCCAGGATGCCATTGGCCTTCCTGGCCACCTGGGCACACTGCCGGCTCATGTTCAGCCGGCTCATGTCCAGCAGCCCCAGGTCCTTTTCTGCCGGGCAGCTTCCCAGCCACTCTTCCCTGAGCCTGTGCCGCGGCATGGGGTTGTTAGGACCCAAGTGCACCACCCGGCACTTACCCTTGTTGCACATCATGCGATTGGACTTGGCCCATTGATCTAGCCTATCCAGAACCTTCTGCAGAGCCTTCCTCAAGCAGATCAACACTCCTACCTAACTTGGTATCGTCTGCAAACTTGCTGAGGGTGCACTCGATCCCCTCATCCAGATCACTGATAAAAATGTTAAACAAAACTGGCCCCAGTATTGAGCCCTGAGGGACACCACTGGTGACCGGTTGCCAGCTGGATTGAACTCCATTCACTGTGACTCTCTGAGCCTGGCCATCCAGCCAGTTCTTCACCCAGCGATCCACAACATCCACAGCCTCACCTGCTAAGCAGATCCTTCAAAAGTGATTTATCCAAAACCTTCAAATGTGATTTATTCTCAGTAAAAACAAGAGGCAAAGGACTACCATTGTCTTCTCGTTAACAGTGGAAACACCAAAAGCCTTGGCCCAGAGACCCAGTGATATTTGGTGCCTATTGCTGGTGGTAGGCAATGTTCAGTGAGAATATAACCCTATGATTTGGAAAAGTCTGGGTTCAGTCTCTGCTCTGTCCCAGGCTGATCTATGAGAAAAAATTTGTATTTGCTTAAGAAAGCAAATGGTTCAGTGTGAATAAAGCTGAGACTCTTTTCAAATAAGACAGAAATAGAAGTTGCTAATGCATAACTTTTGTAATATTACAGTCAAAAGTTTCTGGTCAGCATAGTTTTCTGAAAGCCTTAAAAGGAATAAGAACCTCATTGTTTCCCGTTTGCAATTTTTTAAACATTTCCATCTAAAAATGAAAATACGTGGATTTGCCATATATAAACTTCTGCCTGCCAGAATATCTGTGCTAGAGCACTCTTCAGTCTGAAACAATCGATCTAAGAAGCACAGGAATGTAAAGCCCTGTCTCCTGTCCAGCTCCTATAGGAACTGATCCAAAGCTCACTTTGTTTTTTCCATTTACTAGAGTGGGATTCGGAACAGATCCAGAGAAACTGGCTTTCCTTGCAGGGAAAACCACAATGCAAAGGGCGGAGTATTATTTAAGGGAACTTGGTGATGGATTCTTTTCAAAGGCTTCACAGTTAAGATGTGTTTTCAAGTAGCACTACTCTGCTGGTAAAAAAGCTGATGTGTACATCTTGGTTTTAGCATTTTTATTTAAGAATGTAAAAAGAAAAAAAAACTTTTTTTTTTTACTAAGCCCTCTTCCTATGAACCTGGACTATTTAAAGTCAGAGAAGAAGCTCCTGCGGTCCTACAAGCATACTCTGTCATAGGATAATCCTACTACATCTAACAGTCCCATTCCCATCACTAACTGGTCACTTGGCACCATTTGTTTAGCATACAAAACTACTAAAGCAATCAGAAGCGAGGCCACTTCTGGTAGTTAGCTTCCTTGCTGTCTCCTCCCGTCAGCACGCTGGGACTGGCAAGAAGAAAAAGAAGTAAAGACAAGACTGCAACTGTTCTTAAATTCTGTCTAGACAGGTCCCATTCAGAACCACGTCATCTTAGGTTTGGTGTTGCATTGCAGCTGGCATTATTTTGCAACTGCTCCCATGATGCTTCTTTGATGCAGTAGAACATAGCGATGTTCCATGGTATTAACTTTATATACAGACCAGATTAAAACTGTCCTTTCTCACTTTCTACTCTGCCATAACTGCTTTGTCCAGGCACCCTTTTATCAACAGAAGTTTCCTGCAAAGGGGATGGATATGACATAAACTTGGGGTTCCTGAAGAGCAGATTATCCTTATAGCAGAGCATGGGCCACATTTTGCCTTCTTTGCATTACTTAAAGAGAAGCTAAAAATGCCCCTTCTCAAGAAGTTTCTACAGGAAAGGTGAGCTTTCCCTTTTTGCCTGGTTCCACTAGAGAAAGACCAAGCTTGTAACTTTGCTCTGCCCCGCAGGTTCTGGAGTCAGCACAGATCTCAAATGCAGCAGAGCACAGCCCCAGCGGAAGGAGGTAGAAGCAGGCAGCTCCTCGTTTTCATCACAAAGGTGGAAAATAGCCTGATAATCAGGGTTGACATCAAGATACAGGGGAGGAATCTACAAAGTTGCATTTTTTTAAGACACCCAACAGTTAACACAGAAGTATCATTATCAGAAATAGCAATGGAAAACTCCATCTTTTGAGCTCCAGAGTTTAATAAAGTCTGGATAATGATAATGTTCCTCTTCACTGAATTCCAGGGACTTCTGGACATATAAGCTCCTTAAAAATCTCAGCCTATATTATTCATCATTTATCTCAGTAAATGTCAATAGGGCTTTAAGTCCTTTGATAAGTTAAATGCCACTGGGCAAGCCTGTACCATCGGGCCATGCTTCTGTTATTCAATTCATTTAGCTGCTCAAATAGACAAATGGCATCAGCCCAGCAGTTAATCATTTCTTCACGCTCTTGTGTTTTCCTTAGGGCAAGAGACAGTTCAGCCTTCATATTGATTTGGCCCAGTACTTTTCCTCACTGCTCTGGCAGATCACAGCTAATTATGCAGACAACTTTAATAATGTGAAGTGCTGGGGACTAAACTGCTTACATCGACTTGTGCTCCAAACCCAACCACACTGTAAATTCAAATGCAGTCTCAGAAGTGGATGACACTTTTACTGATCAAGAAAACCCTCTTCAGAGCCAGGATGAGTTTTGCATGTTGCTGGTCGAGAATCTGAACAAAATCTCTTTGTGAATTTGCATTTAGGCAACACAAAAAGAGATCTCTTCCCGCAGACTTCGAGTTCTTCAAGCAGGAGTTTTTCCCTACTACTACTGCCACCCAGTGAAGCTGCATGGTTACTGTAAAGTGCCATTGTTTCCAGAAACCCTAAAATTCCATTTCAAATGTTTGACTGTCCTGACAAAACACAAGAATGGTAGTTTTAATATGCCAACGTGTTTTTTTTTCCATTCAGGAACTAAAAAATATATACTTGCAGTCTTCAAACATACACATTCAGACAATTTAGGGCATGCACAGATAAAGATAGTTTAACCAAATTTAATTTGGATGATAGAGAATAAATTCATTAATTCATAACATTAACGTATGTATACACATATGTAATGTCTGCTTGCATATGTCCATGGACACAAAAAAAATCAATTAATTTATATATATTCATATATACCTAATAGTCAAGTTTCCCCCCTTTCTCACAATTACAGTCATGTTGTTAGGTACATGCAGTTGGGAGCCATTTCTAGATGCTAAGAACTAGACTATGAGTATCTTATGCACCTATGTTATTTCTTCTAGGGGGAAAACCACTGGTTTCACCCTATCTCCAAGCAAGAATTTTCTACATCAGTGAGAATAAATCTTTCACAATCTAGTGCTACAAAACAAGCAAACAAAAAACAAAAACCCCACAAACAAAAACAAAACAAAACAATAAAAAAGCCCTAACATCAAAAGTATTTTGATCTGTACCAAAAGTATAGAATATGCTCTGAAGTTTCTAACAGACTGCAAATTTAAAAGTTGCAGGAACAAGGAACCACAAAGTGTCATAAAGCAGTTGTTTTCATCGGGAGCTCACTAATGTAAGCACACTTGGAATCTTTTTCATATTTAGGCTATTCAGTGCAGACTGTGGGTAAAATATCTCTTGACTAAGCAGCAGCATTTTATTGGTCATGTAAGGCCGTTCTGTACTCTCAAAAGGTATCAGACCGTAGTGCATTTCATCAGATTAAATATAAAAACATGATTTATATCCAACGTTCCTTCTTCTTTCTTTTTACAACTAGCCAGAGGCTTAAGGATGAATAAAACTGAATTCATCCTTAGAAGACTTCTAATGAATTGGTTTTCTCTGCAATTGGGATGATCATATTTTAGTCTCAGTCCTTCTCTCTGTTGCAAATACAGCAGCAGTATTACAGCTTTATTTAGTTATGAGGTATACTTTTCAGCAGCTCCCCCAAAACGGCTCATCATTGATGTTTTTAATATTCACTTTCATAACATTAATTATATTGAACTAGTTCCTTATTAATGTACACGTTCCACAGGAATTACATTGCAATTTTCACCTGATTAATGTCAACCTATTAGAAGGTGTTTCTGGAAGGCATTATTAATGGCAGTGGTGGTGATTAAACTAAAATGAGGGTTAAATCAGGAAGCACATTAATTACTAACTAGCCATTATCTAGAGAAAAGCCATTAACATACTGGAATATATAGAGCTGGGAGTCCAATAGCTAGGACAAAGTACATTTTTTGCTGTTGATATTCTTCCACTTATTTATGCCTAAGCCACTAATGGTTTCAAGTTCCTCTGATGATAATACACGTCTCTATTTCTGTCTATTAATATTTCCGCATATGCCCTCTATTCTGCTATCATATGATGAGAGAGCTAGTGTCCAGTCTACCAGATATCCACTGTGGCTACATCCAGCAACAGTCATATTGATATCACATTTTTCATTGATTCTGCTTAAAACAGTTACAACCAATGTTTTAACCATATGCCTATTGGAGAACACATTTATGTGTCAACTGTTGGAGAGTTCCTGAAAGCTATCTGCAAGGCAAAAAAATGTAGAAATGAGCTCAGCTGTGCCACAGAAGCAGGTAGAAATGACCATGTAATTGCTGAAAATAAGCAATTAGGAGTCAAATAGTAGCAACAATTATGTCAGTATGTAGCCAAATCAGTGAGGGAGAAACCAGAAACAATTTTAGAATACTCATGTTTCATATCTAATATGTAATTTCATAGTGTACCACGAAACACAGATAGCTAAACTTCCCCTGCATACAAATGGGAGTTGGAATCAAGAAATAGAACCTAGATTTCCTGCATTTCACCTCAGTGATCTACCTAGTAGCTCTAACAGAGTGAAAGTATAATTAATACAGTTCTTACTTGTGCAAAACGTTCAGCATTTCTGTTCACTGTGAACTGGTAACTTGTGTTTGGAAACTGAATGCTGACAGGGAGAATGGAGACGTTGAAATGAAGCATCACCGATCTCTCTGGGCCATGAAATTCTGTGTCGTTCACCAAAACATCCAACTGGAAGGAACGATGCTCCGTGACTGAAATACTTTTATTCAGCACCAGTTCTGCAAAAGAAAAGATTAGTCTATTATAAACCCACATTATCTGAGATTGTATTTTTCGATATTGTACTCCTCCCCCCTACCCCCAATTTATGAATATGAAAGTTATTCCTAGTAGAAAACAAAAGGAGGTGAAGTAAACATGAAAATGTGCTCCTATGGATTTATGCTCTGTGCTATTCAGGCTGTTTGAAGAGATATGAAGAGGTGATCTTCCCTGCTAATGACCATGCTGAGAACCCTATAATCAAAACCTCTTGCTTATCTGTACAATGATCATCATCCCATACACTCCCTATCCCACAGATGCACCATTTTTTCAGTATGTGTTTAAAGCTCAGTGTTTCGCTCAATTTGAAATTTCTCAGCTTTGGGTAAATATTTACCAAATGCTTGAAAAAGTTAAATAGCAATTATTACAAACAACTTCTTTATTTGAAGAAAGAGACCTTACTGTACTCATGTTGAGTTCCCCTCACTTGGCTGCCATTTGGGCTGAAGTGGATTTCATCGAAAATGTGCTCCACCCGAAATGTTTCATTTATCCATGGATCATCAGTAATGATGGTTCCTGTGTATTTCTTTCTGCTGCTTTCAAGGGGATAAATAGGTGTGGTGTCTGCATCACATACAGTTAGCGTTGCAAGGACAGTTCCCTGGAAGGAAATCATAAATGACATTGCTGAATGATCTTGAAGCTTTCTTCCCTTGATATGTATCTTGGAGATTAATATATTACTCATGTAAAACTGTACAACTTTCACTCAGGTCCACTTTTATTCAAATTCATTTTAAGCTTCAGGATACTAATATTTCACACTTACTTTTTTCAGAAAATATACAGGAGCATTTTAGTAAGGCAGGTTAGTGTTCACAGTCGCTTTCAGGGCCCAAGGAGAGACAGCTTATCTGGCCTTAATATTAATTTGCGGGTACAGCAATCTCTACTTAATCCAGTTCGAAGACTGACACTTGAATAAATTAGTGAGGAGCCACATGCAAACCTCAAACTGGACTGTCCCCAGCTTGTGCAGCTAGAGTACTCAATTAGTGTACTCATTTATTTTTTTTTTAACTGATAAAATACTTTTCCAAATAATTACCTTATGATGCAGACAAGAGCAAGCTTTTTATTAAGAAAAACAAAACAAAACAAAACAAGAACATAAATGACACCTTAGCAATCTTCTCCAAATGTGATCTAGATTTTGTTTAGGTCATTGCCAAATAGGAAGAGTATTAGGCAACGGAAGCACGCTGGTTTGTGCTTGACATTAAGGACAGCACTGTAGGGCTCCCAATCTTATAAGCATATGGTGACAAGACTGTATACACACTGAAATTGAGGGACATGTCATTTGGGTATACAGGGCAGACAGGTACACACACTAATAAACATCAGTCTCAGAGAAGTATTAACTGCTTACGTAGAGGGGAAAAAGAATTAGAAGGCTCAGAAGATGGCAAATCACCAAAGTACCAAGGTACCAGTGAAAAAGACATTGTAATATAATCATTTAAGTCTATAACCAAATACAATGCCAAGCTTTTGAGGTAGAAAATGAGTGCGTGTGGACAGCTCTCGAATTTTATTTTATATTTTATTTTTATATAAAATAAAATCAATGTTGTTCTACAACACTAGTAACAAAGCAGGCAAGTAACATGTACTTAAAAGACAAGGAAATACATTCACGCAGGTCAAACTTATTACCTGAAATGACATAAGTGGCCTGAGTTGTCTGTCTTGTGCTTAGCCTACTAGATTGCTGTTTTCTACCTGGACATTGAATCCACACAGCCTTTAATATTTTTTATTAGCAATGCTGTTGTTTCAAGCTCATTTAGTTACTAGACAAGACTGACAGTTTCCAAATATAATACTTTTTTTCCACTGCAAACTTACCGTGAAACTCACTATATTCTGAGCACCTTGCAAGCACATAATTTCAAAGACAATATTTTAATTTCTAAAACAGCTTTATGAGACCTTCCCTTTTTTCATCCAGAGCTAAGTGAAACTCCCAAATTGAAAGTTTTCAAAAAGTAAAAAGGAATTGCTTTATGTCCAGGCAAATGTTGTGTGTTCATAGGCTTGTCAATGCTTGTTGTGGTCTGGAGGTGGCAGCAAACTCCCCAAATCATTATTCTCCCTTCCAGACACAAACAGGAGAAAAACATACTTTGAAGGGAAACTTAACTGCAAATAAAGGCTGATGTTCTGAAACAAAAGTCCTCTCATGAAAGATGCATTGTCTAGGCCCATAAAGAAGTGCCTTATCTATACCACTGATGTATTAAGGGTTCTGATGGGAAGAGCCAAAAGCCCACTTGGACAATTTTCTACTGAAGCAATGGGTGTACGTGTACATGGGCACACACAAAGCGTCCAGGGATTCAGTCCACTTGAAAGATCAGCTTGGCACAGTAAAGGAGAAGTGGGAGGAGACCGTTAAAGCCAGATCCTGGAGCTCTCCTTTAACAGCCTGAAACAGGAAACATTAACACCTTTGCAGGTGCAAAGTTTGTCTGCAGGGACAGAATTAACACTGGAGAAGACAAGCTCTCCTGACTTTTTGTTACTGGTACAGCATCCTAGTAACTGTTCTGAATGTATTTCTCATATCTTGTATAGATTCTCACATGCACCTGTTCTTACAACACTCAATTTTAGTCACTTGGTGGAAGCAAGCCTGTAACAAATACAGGGCAGAGCTCTGTATGGAGAGATAGAATAACCTGACCACAGTCTTAGCAATGGCCCATCCTGACCTCACAAATTGCTCACGTTTGTTTACACTGTTCAATTTCTGACCCAAACTCTTGTTATTTTGTGGTCTGAATAATATATAACAAGGAAGGTGTGGGAGAATTCTACAGACTCACCATTTTACAGTCGCAGCTCTGAAGAGCACAGTGTGATCGTGCGCTTGATGCCAGTAACCCTGCCTACAACCACTGTGCTCCTACTTCAGAGACCAGATAAAGGAGAACATTACCTCTTTTCTGTTGAATTCCACAACAGCATCTGCAGTATCAGTGCCATTAGGAAGGAAGGGAGGAGAGTCATCTTCATCTAACACATTCACCAGGAAGGGCACCTCAACCTGCATTTCCCTGAAGCCCTCTCTCACGGTACATTTGGCAATCAGCTCGTATCTCTCTCTCTCCTCTCGATCTAGGCGCTGTGTCACGCTCACGCCGGTGGTGTTCTCATTGTATCGAAAGGGCACACCTTCAGCTGAAAAACACAGCCACAGTATAATACAGACAATCACTTCCCAGTATAGGACTTTGACAGTTTTCTTCTTTAATATTATCCATTTGGACATCATGACTGCACGATAAAAGGCAGACTCAGAAGTGAAAGAGAAGAAAGTTGTGGGGCTATGTTAGGGTAGACAGAAAAAATGGAAGATCCTACAGTCTAGAAGAAGCACAATTTAAAGCTCAGGATATTCCCAATCTGTTCTTGCCAGACGCACACTTCTAAAACCAATCTTTTCCTCAGGGAAGGAGACAGTCCTCCTTCCCAACCTTTCTGTATAATTCAAAGGCAAAACGCTCAGGCTCAGATCACATTTGCAAGGCAATTTCCTTTAGAGAATCAATCTAGAGGATCTACTACAAGAGAGATCTTAACAGTGCAGCTGTTTGCATCTATTGCTGGGACCTGAGTGATTCAGTTCCAGTTTTACCTGCCAGCAGTTTGTAGGAAATGCTGAGATTCTGGCACAGATGATGAACTGAGGGTAACTGGAGCTGATGAAATGTGCCAGGTGGTTTATTCTCCTTGATATGAAAGGAGAGATCCATTTCTGTGAAGCAAAGCTGCCTTGCTGTCAGTGAACTGCAAGCTGGTGCAGTAGCATTGATCAAGGAGAGTAAAACTGTGGTGCGAGTAGCAGAGTCACATTCCTTCTCTTGGAAAGGGTGGGATGAAAGGAAGACATACAGCATCACTTTTGATAATGGCATCCAGCTTCCTACAGCTTCAGAAAAAACACACCAGAAGAAATATTTTATGGAAGACAAACTGTTTCTTTTACACTTTTCATGCTCTAGCCCATTATTCCACAACCAACCACATAGTTCTATTATGTAACAGAACAATGCTTGAACATATCATCTGCTGGTTCAAAGACCTTAAATCTTACTCCTAATAACCCCAGAAAGCCAAAAGCCTATTGGCGTTACTACTGGTTTTACATTATAGAACCTCACTGAATGATATCATTGTTGTGCCTGTAAGACACCGACATGCAACAAGCCACTACTAGTAACCAGCTTTTTGATAGGACTGTTTTTGAAGGGACTAGAGCAGAGTGGGGTTGCAGTGGGGAAAAAAAGAGTGTGCAAAATGGTGATAAATATTGAGGACAGACCCACAACTACTATTGGTCATTTAAACCACAGTGTTTTGTGAATTTATACCAGTTGAGGATATGGACCAATTTGTTTATGTTTAGAGGACTATCTGCGTCATCATTCTGAAATAGAAAGAGCTGGACAAAAGATAACTGATGTTAAAATCTACCCGCGACATCTACTAACACACCCTCAAGCCTTAATTATTTTGATTACCAGTGTTTGACCACAGACGGAATGACAGTATCTGTGACAGACCTAATTCACTTGAAAAGACTCTGTAGGTCACTGTGATATGAACAAAACAAGAAGCCCCAAGACTCAAGTTCTGGATAGCTATTCTTCCCTTGCTCTGTTACAAACAGCTATCTGATATTCATGAACACTGAGTACCAATACAGTGAAAATGGGTGAGATACCAAGCACTAACCACTAAAAAAATAAAACAGTAAGTGCCTGAAGTTGAACATTTAAACATCAAGGCACCTAAGTCAAAGGGTAGTGTTGATATATGGCCCTGAAGCTCAACAGTTACTACAGACCCTCCAACAGCAGAATTTCTGCAAGTGATCACAGCAGTTTGCCATTAGCTCCTCACCCATTTCCTCCTCCACCATCTAATGATACCTAATTTCCTCGTAGATCAAAATCACCCAAACCAATTTACTGCTAGAGCATAAAAGAAAGGGAAAAACCTGAGATAACTCATTTCTGTCATTGAACAGTAAGCTTCTTTAACAAAGCCAAATCTCAAGAGAGAAAGAGAGGTACACTTAACCACTTCTTCCAAGAACTGTTTGGTGTTACATGCAAATGTACTTTGTGAGTCCACATTACAAGTGTTTGAGGGGCATTTATATGAGAGTTAGAAGTAATCTAACTACATCAGCCTGGGCACTACGCACCCGACATTGACACAGTGGAATTGGCTCAATTTGCATCAGTAAGTGAACAAACTGCAAATCTCATTATAAAGCTGGAGCTTATTGCAGCTGTAAAACGCAGAAAAATGATTTGAAGTAACGCAACGTTCCTGCTGCATTGGAGCCTGCAGTGAAAGCAACTGGATCTGTCCCAGGTTACGTTTACTTCAGTATGCATCTCCTTGCATTTGCTGTGGGTTTTGTTGGTTCTGGTTCCTCATTTTAAAGAGGTAGGTGTTTTTTTCCAAATTCAATGCTTATATGCTGATGGATAAATCTCATGATCCAAACATACTTTGCTTTAACAACAGATACTTCAACAAGAAAAGCTAGTCTTCTTGTACTTACACAGCATGTTAAAGTCTTCTCTATCTAGGCTCTTGCTGAGGTAGAGAAGTCCTGTTTTTTCTCTGATTTGAAACCAATGATTTTCATGGGATCTTGCTCGAGAAACGATAAGATTCTGGCACAGATGAAAGTGGGCCACTTCCCCATGTGAATCCCTCAAGGCGTGGATGCGCAGGAGCGGTGTACCTGCTGGCTGATCAATGTAGACGTTCTCCGAGTACTCCTTCCTGGGGAAGTACAGACCAAAGGAAGCTGCAAAGGAAGGCACACAACAGCAGAGTTGCTCCCAGTTAAATGATTTTTGCATTGGCATTTTCTTAAGGCATTTCTAAAGAACTGAAGGCTTCATTTTCTAAGGATTAAAGCAGCATTAAAAAAAGATGAGAAAAAGGCAGATCCTCATCTGGTGTAAATCAGTATAGTTTTGCTGCACTCAAGCCAGGGACATAACCACCAAAAACCTGGCCCATGGTTTATGTTCAAGTTACAAAATCATCTACTTTTTCAAAAAAAAAACAAAACTGCTTTGCTGTAAATGTGGCCCAACTTAAGCAGAACACTTAGTGAAGCTCGGCTTGCCAGGTTTTACTTAAGTTCATATATGTAGCTCTCATCTCTTCTTCCTTTATCTCACAGATGATATTCAGAGAAGGAAAAAAAAGGTAAAAACCTAAACACTTTTTCTGCTGAGAGAAAACACAGAAAAACACAGAAACGTATCAATGGCTCTCAAACTTTCCCTTGGATTACACAAAACCTTTCTTACATAGAAGTCCTTTTGTGGCTCCCTCCCTTTCTAAACAGGCCAACACGATACTTTTCCTACAGAAAATTGGACTTGTTTAAAGAAAACTAATATGAAAGTCATAAGTACTTTAAATATTACAAATAGGAAAGCTCACAACTGACTTGCCTGAACAGGGGAGGGAAATATACATTTATTTTTAATACAATGAATGTGACTGACCGGTTCTCCAATTTTTTTCCTCTATCACATTATAGACATTTGCATTTAGTAGGACTCAGCTGCCCCTTGGTACTTATTTCTTCAGACAGTAGCATTTTACCAGGTCACTTTGCACCTGCCTCTCCACCCCTTTCCCATGCCTCCCTTCCAACTCTACTACTTGCAAAGCTGATCACAGTAGAATAGCTGATACATGTTGAGGGAACAGTCAGTAAAAATAAACATGAAAAGCAGGGTGTAAGCAAACTTGAGTGAGTTGTTGGAAACACTAGAAAGCTTGACAGAGCTCTGGACTGTATTATGGTCATCAAACAGGACTACTTCAAATTTAAAAAAGAGAGCTTTGTTCTGTTAAGAATAAGTAATGTTTGGTTGGGATTTTCAGAAACACAAGAGACAGGCCAACATCTGTAGCCACTGCAGCTAGCTGAAAGAGCACTAGTATCTTCTTTGGGTGCACAGGCAGCCCAATGTTGGAATTAATCTCAAAGATATCCCACCTGTAATTTATGTACAGAGTTATACTCATGTGCACTGAAATACTCAAACTGCCAACCTTGTCCTTCATCTGCACGGACAGCCTGTACTTGCTCCCATACAACAGAACACTTGCATTTTGCAGAATTTTGCTTTGTTTAATCTGATTTGACTAAGGCATATAAAAGTCTCACACATCTGCTCAACAAATGAAAATAATAACAATTTCCATATGGTACGAATACAAGACTATCTTAGCTAAAAATCAAGCCAGATACAAATGCAAATGATGGTAACGCAGCAGTAAAATAGCAAATATAAAGCCAGAACATCTTCAAAATACCATCAGGCTGTAGCACTTATTTTATATTATCATCAGACCCCTTCACTATTCTAGTGAATGGAGAGGACCACAAACAAACTGTAAATGAGAGACGTCTAATTTCATTTGGAAGTACCACAGAAACACCACTCTACCTTGCAATGCTTCATGACATCATCAGTATGCCTGGATGCAGTTACTTCCATGTGATTTACAGGGCCCCATTACTTGTTCTACATATACTTTGCAATACATGAATAAAGTGGTAAAACGATGCAGTAAATGAATTCACTCCGAAGTAATTAATTCAAAGGAAAGCAAACAATAATCTTTGAGAGTTTTAGAAAAGCAATTTAACCAGTGACTCCTGAAGCCCCCTATCTGGAAGAAAACAGTTACTTCTGATTCTGGCCCCATCACCATCTTTTTTTTTTTTTTGTAAAGTGGATTCCTGAACATTCTTAAAGCATTTCAAATTTCTTTCCAGTCTTGCTGTCTCTCTCTGTCTTTTTGGAAGTGCAGGAAAGGATGGGGAATATGTACCACTAGAGTTCCTAACAAACAGGTTCATTATGAGCGGGATAAGGTGATACCAAAATAGCAAGCCCAGTCCCAGTGCAAATGAACAGGTTTCCTTGAGATATTTTCTATAAAATCATGATTCTGCAGTTATGAAAACTTCCTCACAAGTAATTCAACACCAGCTATTCACTGCTCAATAAAAATAAATAAATAACATTTTATAAACACTTAACTGATGCGTGCAAATGAGGCTTATACAACATTAGCAACAGGATAGAGAATTTTTTATTTATTTCCTTATTTCTAAGACTGAGGTGAACAGTTCTAACGTGAGTGAGGAAGGATGAAGGGGACTGCTCAGCATCACAAACATCATACAGTGCAAGAAGCAGCACTGTAGTAGAGACAGGAAAGCATCTCCAGTAAAAGGTATAATTAAAGAGTATATATAAGCAGTATGGATCTATAAAGTGTGAAACTGGACAAAAAGAAAAAAAGGGAAAATGGTTGTAATTATTTCCTCACCTTAAACAAGTGTGTTAATCTGTACATGCACATGTATACAGACAAGATTACTGTCTGTCTATATAGTAAATGTAGACTTAATAGCAGGTAGAGAGCCTTCACTGAGATGTGCACACGCAGAGTCCCGCAACCACTGCTGCACATAACAGGGAACAGTTACATTGCAGAGCGCGTTTGGATCAGACCAAAGCTTTTGTAGTGAATCCCTGGACAGACCCCACTCATGTTGCTCTGGCTCTTCTCGCAGAATGGTCTTGGAGCACCTGAACTTGACTCCTTCAGCCACATTCAGCCAACGGAGCCAGACCAGAGCTGGTCCAAAGTAAAATTCTCTGCAATGTTGACAGTGTAGGCATCAGCTCCTTAGGGCTGGCAGCTTTGCTCTTGAAATCTGGGTCCACACTGCATGCTAGTGTGTACACAGTCTTGTTTAGCTTAAACTTCATGAATAATTATTACAGACATTGCTACTTAAATGTGTCAAGCTTTGTATGCAACTACACCTGAGCATCCCGACTGCTTGGCATTTGGAAAAAAAAAAAAAAAAAAAGTTAGCAGTTATGCTGCAGACTCCTTGAGATTCTTTGGCATATGTTCACAGGACCAGTCTTCTCCATTCTCAGAAAAAAAGGGAAAAAATCCTATAATATAAAAATTTGATTTCTCTGTAGATAACAACCGCAAAACAATGCTTTGTATTTTGAAAAGAGAGGGGGATTCTGTCATAAAATAATTTAGAATTTGTATCAGTAAATAACCTGAATTTTCTTTTTCACAAATATAAAAGCCACTTTAAGAAACTTGCTGCCATCTTGCTAAGTAGAAGCATGACTTTTTTTTTCTCTGATTCAAACCTAAAAGCTGAAGAAATAGAATTTTATCAGAAGTGTTAGTTTTTAGTACAGAGCATGCTTGTACATTCAGGACAAGACCTTCGGATAGTTTTAAGTGACACCTGTGGATCTTAAATACTTCCATGTTTTACTTTGAAAACAGGTATTTCAAGTGAAAAGATTTTACAACACTGGAGAAACTTACATGGTTAAAATAAGAAAGTTATAAATTTGATTTAGTCATGTTATTGTATTCATCCAATGCTGCTGATCTTGAAATTACTGGGATTTTGTAAAGTGGTTTGTGCTACTTTCTAATTCCATTTCAAGCACTGGAAGAGATGAGAGGTAAGCAACAGACTGCCCAGGTCGCAACCACGTTCTGCAGTTAAATCTTTGGAGGTTGATTTTGAAAGAGACTTCTGAATCAGAAACGTAGCACCCACTTCTCTGAGTTGTGTTCATTCCCTTAAGCCCTAGCAAGTTAAAACCAGATTCAATAAACTTGCCATCTGCCAAGTACACTACAGGAGAAAGAGGTTCTAATCCTGGCCACCGTGCCTTGCGTCCTGAAAAGAAATCGATCTCAAAAAATTTGTGCAAGCTGCCTATGGAAGCCAGATGCAGTTTTTATTGAATTTGCCATTTAAATAAAGGGGAGTTGAGATGGTTAAGCCCCAAACTGATGTTTAAAGTGCTTTTTCTTAGGAATTTAAAGCAGAGAAACATTTCACGTCATAACCTTGAAATATATCATGGGAAGGTTTTGCTCTGTAACATACACGAGTAACATACTATGTATAGGAGAGACAGAGAGAGGGGGAATTATTGGAGTATTTCAGCATCTCTGAATATTTTTTCTAACAGAATTTTTCATCTTACCTCTGTTCTGCAATCAGTGCAGAAAACATTGCAATCTCTGATAGATGAGCAATATAACATGATAATAGCATATCAGTAACACACAGATGAGAAAAGTGATCGCGTTTAGGCGGATGTAATGCTACTGACTAATAGCTCCTACAGGAAATAGATAGAGTTATGACAGCATTTTTCCAGTTCAAGGAGAGAAAGCAGATAAAAATGAGAGTGGAGAAATGAGATTATATATACTTTGAAGCCTTGATGTAAACAGAGCTTTTGAAATAAGGCAATTTTTCATGTGTTTTTTTTTTCAATCATGAATGATAGGTGAATAGTGCCTTTTTGGAAACAATTTGATTTTTTGTACAAAATCTGTTGTAGAAAGCTTTTCATGTTTTTCATTTTTTATGCTTTCCACTATAGGTTTGAGTAGCATAGGTGGACTACTCTTGATGAAAACCAAATATAGCAACATTATACTCTTAATTAACATCAACCATGAGGAGGAAAAACATAATTTAAATTTTCAGTCACAAAATGAAGAGGCATAAAACTTTTTTATTAGTAAACAGGAAGACTTCAGTGTGAAAGTCTCCCAAACAGTGTTTGCAACCATTTTTATCCCGGTCACAGGCTTTGCTCTGGGAAAGGACATGCTTAGGCAAATGAAAAACAATCTCAAGTCCATGTGGATCACTTGCAGAATCTCAGTCCTCAAAGGACATAGGGGATGGTGAGAAGAGAGGCCAACCAGCACACAGCTGGGCCACTGCTCAGAAGCATCCTGTCACCCTGGTCCATGAGGCGAAGAACCTGTCCACAGCATCCTCTTCTACAGAGGAGCTGATGCAGGTTGTAGCAGCCAACCTCATGGCTAAAACCACAGAAGGAGTGAAAGCAGTGTACTGTTTAAATTCGAGACCTGCCACTTGAGGCACATGGTTTGGCTAAGCAGATGTCTTACATAGCTCACAGAGAAAATTCAGAGCTTAAATGACTGCTGTTTGGTTTAAGTTACACCATGTAACTGAACAAAAGGCCCAATCTTGATTTAAAGACTTCAAATGACTGAAATCTAACATCTCTCTTTAAAGTTACTCTGGGTTTAATTATTCATATCATCAGAAAAATGTCTCTCTAGCCTGAATATTTGCTACTTTCCACCATTCGTGTTACATGTTTTCCAGTGAATGAAAACCTTCACAATCTCATGGTGTCTGCTGGATTAACAGGCATTTAGAACACAAGCACTAGTTTGTGTTTTTAAGAGAACATAAGGAAAAACAATTCAGCAAAGTGGCAATGGAATGAGGATTGTTTTTCACTCAACAAGTAACAGACACCTGTGCAATCTGTGTCTGACAAAGTTTGTTCAGAGCTCCCCAGCATTTTGGAGGACAACACCGCAATTTATTAAGAATGGAACTGACCTCATGCAATCAAAATCCCTCATCAAAAATTGACATGCATCTCAAAGAAAAGGGGTATGTTTTCAATGCAATGGTAGCCCTATCATTGTAACATATAGGAGATAATGATATAACAGATGAACACAGGAGTCTGTTGCTAATAATCCCCCATTTGTTGCACAGCATCAAAATTCAGCAAGCAATTATCTGGCAAGGTTAGTTTTGTGTTCCTGAAATAATTATCTTTACTTTTGATGAGTAGCCATTATGTTCCATTACTAGTATTAATATACCCAGTGTTTGATTCATCAGAGAACAAGAGCAGCAATGCACTTGTATATTTTAAATTAAAGGATTCACCCACTTAAAGTCCTTCCAACCCCTACAGTATTAAGTAGGAAACTCGCCCTTATAAACCAAAAAGTCAGTCATTTAGAAAAAAACACTGTCACTTAATGGAAGGATAGCATGAAACAACAGGGCTAGAAACAACACTATGTGGATTGAATACCCTGCAAGGTATGCAGGACAATATGTGCCATTTAACACAGGCTGATCCATCCCACAAGAATAAAAATGCTTCTGCCAGCATTTAGATGAATGGCTCTTCAGTCAGAGATGGTTTAACTGAGAGAACAATCTCCACCTTTATGCAGGGAATCACTCCAACCTCTCCTTTGGTTCAGCAGCCGGATTTTAAATGAAGAACTCCTCACTGAGCTATCCATCATTGCCCTGGGACTCATTTAAAAGGTAATCACAGGAGAAGAACTATTTCCAATAGACTGGGCTACACATCACCAGAGGTAACTGCTCAGAGAACTAATATTCAGCAGGGCAAAACGTAACAGCGTTTTGTTAATAAATAAACAAATAATAATAATACAAAAAAACAAAGCACCCTGAAAAGCTGTTTGAACACCTCTGAGAGGGACCAGCCAACAAGGAGCGGCTCGGGAGCTCAGCTAACATCTGCAGCTCATGCCAGAGCACGAGCTAACAGCTTCCATTTTAAGCCAGGGTGCGAGTCTCAGCGCCAGAAGCTGAGGAGCGTGGGGAAGAGCTCGGTGCATGCAGCGCCGCTCGCTTGTCGGCTCTCCCCAGAGCCAGAAGGGGACACAGCAGCAGCGGGGGGGACCCCAGGCTGCGGCAGTCCCCTCTGCGTGCCTGCACAGCCAGGCATCAGGTGCACAGCCACCACTCAAGGGAGACTTTTTTGCACAAATACAATTATTAAAATATTCACCTGGTTTTATACAGAGAAGTCCAGTCAAATTCTGCCCTTACTTCCGTGAGTTTAGGCTGCAGCATTACTGCCCTCGGTATAAATTGTAGCACATTGGAGAGTCACCAGAACAATGACAAACAGAAGAACTGGCAAACACCTAATTAACTAGCAAGCCATTAACGCAGCTCAGCAGCATGACGTTATTTATTTTTAGGTATGTTATTTTAAGCTGATCATTACAGAAATTGTGACAGATGTGATGCAAAGCAGAGAACAAACTGTTTTAAAGTGAAAGTGAAATGAATTCCTGTTTTGTAACGCTGCTCTTCTGGATCCCAGGTGAAAGTGGACCACGTAAGGATCACCGTAGAGCTACATGGAAAATATTCTGGAAGTAAACTCCAAGTTTATAGAGCTGCATAATTGCTGTTTCACCTGTTGTGTGCATTTATTTGTAGCACAATTGATAGAGAACAATAGAATGAATTTCAATGGCAGCAGTATCAGCGGAATACACGTGTTTTACAGAATATGATACTTCCAGAGGGAACAGGTCCTTGCAAACTGATGGCAAACAGAAACAATACTTAACTAGAATATATTCCAGACCTAATAAACTGGTCCGCTTTAAGTTAATTGCCTCTCTTGTGACTTTCCTCACTAGATTCCCATGCTCATATTGAAAACAAACCTGGATTTTGGACTGAAAACATAAAAATTATGTAGATACAAATATTAGATAGAAAACCTCAGTTGACTACCTCTATTAATCTGCCAGTAAGGAAAATGAGAATTCTACAAGACATTAATAAGATCTATCTGCCAAAGCCAAGAGATGTATCAGATAAGAAGAATGTTTTCTTACGGTGCCAGGCATTTTGAACATAAATTTTAAACAGTCAAGACAAAAGACAGACCCTAAATTTGTCAAAAAGAAAGTATTTCAATTGGATTTATGAGAATTGTCAAGATTTTGATTTTTGCCTCAACCCAAGATTGACAAATATGCATCTTCCAGAAAATGGGACAGTGAATTCTCTAAAGCTCTACAATTTCACTGATGTCCGCTTCAGACTGAGGTCAAACCTGTGCCTACACTTTCTCATCAGAGCCTATACTTCTAGGTAAGTTTCAGAAACTCACTTTTGAATTTCTTTAAGTGCCAAAAAGGCTACAAGCTTCTTTTCTCTTGCTTTCTTACAGTTTGTTATTATTTACTTTAGCAGGAAGGCAAGTTTTTGATGCTTCATTGATCTAAACACCAGTGTTACTGAAACTTAAACCATTCTTCATAGAAATGAACATGCACAGAAAGCTTCTGTAAGCGATTGCGGGGGTTCCTGCAAATTCTTCAGATACTGATTCTGTCACTCCTTATTATTTATGTGATTAAATAATAATTCTTTTTTAAATGTGGCTTAATTGCTTGAGAATAACTGGATGTAATTTGGCTCAGTATGTGTACAAAGCTGAAATGTCAGACAAGGAGACTGACTGACAATTGTATCGCAGCACCAGTTACATTAATAAGTGATTAATAGAATTGATTTCCATCAGGGTCAAATTTAGGATGTTTACAAGGCAGTATGAAAAATGAAGATGACTGTTTCATTTTTATACGGCTCCATTTCAGTTCTGTAGGGTACAATTTATCTGGTTATATACATCTGGATATCCAATGACTTCTCTGTATTTTACTTTGGCAACTAATCCTGAGTTCAAGAGCACTGAAGAAAAGATCTTACAAAGACATCCCATGCTAAAAGCTGCAAAACTTAATGCTTTGTTTGGCTTTGCCTTCAGTGGGTGAGAGGTAAAAATCTTCACTTAATGCCTGTGAAGGTAGAGTACATGCACATACATACATAGATATATATGTATCAAGATTATAATAAGATCCTAAATAAAGTATTTGTTGGATTACAAATTTGTGAAAATATACACACATGCACAAGAGCGGCATTGTCAGCCATTCATTTCTTCTAAATGTTCAGCTAGAACAATTGGCAGGACTACCTGGCGGTGTCTCAGTCTATTAACACACACAGAAGCAAAAGGAAAAAACAGCTGCACTGCAATGTCCCTATAAAAGGATTTCCATACAGCTCAGCAGTCATCTGCAGGATCATAAAGCCTATGGTTGTAAACATAAAAGAAATATTGATCCACAAATCCGTAATGTTAAGACATTATTCCTTGTATCACCTGATCCTGAAGTAGCATCTAAATGTCTAATAATTATACAAACAATAAAAGAAACAGGATTAATGATAGGTTCCAATTTTATCCCCACGCATAAACTACATAGCCTTTTCTAACTTAAATATGGAAGGTTACTTTGAAATATTTTTAAAAAATGATTTTTTCACTTTTGCATGAGAATGCAAATCAATTTTTTTGTAACTGAATAAAGGAAAACTAAGAAGAGAAGAAATATATTTTTTAAAAGACTGGCTCAATCTTTGGAGGCAAACAAAGGTTTCAGGCATCAGAAACAAGAAGGCATCTTTACTGAGATTGCTGTAGGTACTTCCTTATCACTGGGAACATCTTGTACAATGCTATGTACCACTGTTTGTTTGTTGTTGTTGTTTTAAAACCCATGTGTTGGAACAGTAATGGTTCATAACATATTCTCCCCAGAGCAGGAAGTGGATAGGGCTAGGGGCCAAGCTAGCACCACTGAAGACCTACAAATACAAGCTTTGAGAAGTAATCAGAAGTTCTTAATTTTAAATGGTCCTCCCTTTTCTGTATTACATAGATTTATAGAAAGGAGCTGAGATTATCAAGAAGAAAGGCAAAACTGAGAATAAGAGCTGCAATGCCACAACACTCAGCTCCATCAGAGAAGGATTCTGCAAGTACCAATACTTTGGTCTACCATTTCTTTTTTGTCATATTCTTTGCTTTCACTAGTTTCAGTGAACCCTGACAGCCCAACATCATCCAGGTTCACGGTGCTCATGTTTCTTGCAAGTGGAATGATGCCACATTGTATGATAAGAGATGCCAAGATAAGAAGCTGGACTCAGTCTGCTGTTCTATTTACAATTTTCAACATAGAGCAAATTTCCTGTTCACCCTCCATATGCACTCTCTAGGTGAGTTCCAGAATGTGTTTACATACAACGTATATGTGGAGGTTGTGATGCATGAGAAGTTAGAGAAGACCATGTGCATATCACCGTTCTGTGCTAAAAACAGCACACAAATTGTAAATCTCAACCATAAAATCCTCAATTAATAATGTAGTGACATACAAGTGCTCTAAACTCGTTATATTTCAATTAGCTTTCTCATATATTTACTCCAAAAATGCAGAGCTCGTACACAGGGTAAACATTATAACATTCATTTGGAGAACAAGGTACTGAAAACTAAATAAACTTAAACTCTGCAAAAAATAAAAATAAATCACAAGACAATCTCATCCACAGAAATTGTTCAGCATACTTGAAGATAAAAACAAATAAGCTTAAATTAATTATCTTAATCTTAGTCAGAATGACATCAGTATCACAATGCATTTTCCTGCATTAAGATAAGGATTTAGATCACTGTGCTGCTTCCTTAATAAATATAAAAATACTAAATTTACACAATCCCAAGTCATGAAAATGAATGAAAAAATAACTGATGATTTATGACAAAGATTTGTATATGCACAAACTCCTGAGCTGCATTACCACTTTATCTCAAGTTTCCCCATTTCCTTTCCTCCAGCTGCACTTGATTCTGCATCATCAACATGAATGCAAGCTTTCCTGTCAATTATAAATAGATGGAGTCAAGGCATCAGGGATCACTTTCTGACATTTCAGTGCAATTCAGCTGCTAATGACCACAAACACCTCCATCTATTTCCTATTCCTAAACATCTTCACAGGGCAAGTACAATCAAGTGAAATATGTAAAAAGATTTCTCACAAATAGCTTTTTTACCTCATCGTCACTCAATTGAGGCCCTTAACAAGTGGTAACTGTTGACCAAATGGTAACCGTATGGCTTTTGGATAACTACATAACGTCTAATTCTTCTGGAGGGGATCAACAATAGTGGCTTCTCTACCTGAGCCTTGCTAAAAGGGGTCTGGTCTTCAGAGAAAGGGTGCATGCGTCACCTTCTTGTTTTCTGAAGGGTGGACGACTTCACTGCATCTTAATCAATTTTTACTTTGGATTCCCCACTGTTGCATTGGAAAACCTATTTTCTATATTTAGCACAGATGTGTAAAAATTATCCTGCTAGACCTTATGCAGTGACATGGGAAATAGCCCAGCTTGAATTGTGTTTTATCCATACCTAATATCACTAGCTTCCCTCATTTTCTCCAATTCATGCAGTTCATGAAAGAGAGAGACAGCAGTATCATTACCTCCTTACAGTAGGAGGCAATCAATGAAAACTTTTGCTGCTGCTTGTTGAAAATTTGCCAGAAAAACGCTAATGACATGAACGTGCCCCTCTCACAGGAAAGTGCTCTATTATTAAGAGCGGCTATTCTCTTTCCAAACACTCAAGGGAGCTATGAGCCTGCAATTCAATTTTTCAATCCAGGAAGTGAAATATCAGTGTAATTGTTAGCTTTATTTATTTATTTAAAGTTCTGTCATGAATTAACAGACCATTTTGGTTTGTATTATTATATTTTAGGTGATCTACAAAATGAAATGCAGGAGGTAAGACATTGTCAATTTGCTACTTTTCATTTTTAACTTATGTTATTTCCTTCTAAGGAATATACATATGCTTCAAATTAAAATAATGACCTAAAATAATATTATAACACATCTGCGCTTGACCTTTAATATTTTCTTAAGTGCATTACAGACCTGCTTGTAAAATAGCTTAAAAAAAAACCTGTATTACACCTGCCAACATAAAAAAAAAAAATAAAAAAAGACAAAAAACCACCCTATCCCAGCTGTGAACATCACTGATTAATAAAAGAGAAGAAGTTTTCCTCTGGGGACTTTTAATCATGACCGCACAGTAGCTAGTCATTATGCTCTTGTCTTAAAGCATAAATGTTGTCAACAAAATGGCAGAAATTGTATTGACAAGGCTTGGAAACAGGCTGACATAACACTAATGATAAGCATTTGACACTGACGGGTTTTTTAGACAGCTCTTATCAACTATCTTTGAGACAGAAATGAATTACATTGCATTTCTGACAAGTTATAGGAATGAACCAGAGAAGTCTAAAAGAAACAAAGAATGATACTTGGCTGTAGAAGGAACTGCCTCTAACTTTTCAAATCCATGGTACATTCACATACCCTGGTACCCAGTTCACTCTTACACAGCAGTAAACTGGAGTATCAGGGGTCTTTTTTTCTTACAAAAGCTTTGTTTTCCTTTAACTGAACTTCTGGGTCTTAGCCCAGTCCTTTTCTGCTGGGTGTACCAAACCACCATACACACTAAACATTTCACCTTTAGTTATTAAAGACTGATTTTGCTTATTTCATAGGTATCTCAGTGCCTTTTTTCACTGTAAGTTTTTACTGTAAAGTTAAATCCTTGCCCCACGCTTATATCCTCCACTGCCAAAGCAAGAGAAGGCAATTCCTTTCGCTCTCATACAGTCACTTTTGGTACAGGTTTCACTACTGAGAAAGAAGCAACGTTTCTGTTGGGAAACTTCTGATCACTTACTGTCTTTAATCATTAACAATGTCTAGTATATATAGGTCTGAACGGAGTCCAAGGTTGCACTGATGCACACAGACAGCCTTTGATATTGACATTTATTCTGAACTACATGCAAGACTACTAGAATAGTCATTCTGGTCATACGTTTTCAGTGTATAAGCAAAGTGTACGTGACAGTGCCAGAACTGAAGAAAGTACTGTAGCAGTTCAGTGACTAGCCCCTGAGCAACCCCACACAAAAAGAATATTTTTGCACAAAGTTTATTAATACAGATTTTCCTCAGATGGTGAAATCAATCCTTTCTCTCAAATTTTTCTGCTCTTTTTACAAGCTGAAAAAACCTCCAGTGGCATCTCAAGCCACAAAGAAATACTCCAGTCTCATTTCAAGCACAGTATCTCCACACACATTGTATCAAGGCATTTAGATTTTTCAGCTCCTTTGCAAAGGTACTTGCTGCACCATTTCATCTAGAGCTCACATTTTTAATTTAAGCGTCAGCACAAGACCTCATTTCCTCTGCTTCCCCTTTTTCCCTGTCAAGGCAGTAACATTCACAGGCTAAAAGACTATAATGCATAATGAAGATAGAAGTTCAGACTTCAACTGAATACCACCAAAATATAAATTCAAAAACACAGGTTTAGTCTGCTCAGAAACTTTTATCTGTGCCTTAAAAGAAAGGACACAAACACCTGAGCATGAACAAACCAAACAATGTTTTACATTATGGTTAAGACTCAAGTGCATTGACTTTTCCATGAATGCTTTCCATGAAATAGAGCTTCTCTGCAGCAAGAATGAATAGCTGGCTGGCTTGATGCTTTTTTCCCCAAGAATAAGTATGTACTTGTAGAAGCTTAATATGGTTTAAACTTAAAATGGGCATAAGTAAGAATATACCTTATCATTAATGGTAACTATTAAATTTCACACCAAAAAGATATCATAAAATACAAACATTTATAACTCTCAGATTTCTGTCTATGCTACAGCTACCAATAAAATACTTGCATTAGGGTGTACCCTTCCTTTCATAAACCTTCTCTGCTGACAGGACTCAAGACTAAAGCTAAACTTCCCTAGAATTTGCAAAGTCAGTGTGACAGTAAGAAAAGAAATTGGAAAAAAAAAAAACACACACAACTTGCTTGACTAAACTCCCAGGATTCTCATGCTACACTGGATAAAATAATACTGGAGAAGGAAATTTCAGATCAAAGTTCCTATTAGCAGATACAATTATAAAAAAAAAAAAAAAGAAGGATGAGGAGGTAGGGAAGAAGAAAGAAGTATAATATGATCTCTGCAATGTAATGAAATGTCCATAACAAATTGTTACCTGTATCTTTGTATACAAAACTTGAGCTGAATTCCAGAGATTATTCTTATGGGAAGAAAAAAAAGGTGACCTAATGCGCTGTTTGGTAACCCAGGCCTTACCGAAAATTGTGCGTGGGGTACACAACACGATTCAAAACCGTTTGGTTTCTCATACAAAGGAACTGTCTGTGAAGCCTGGTACCCTCATGACGCTGGCCCATATTCTCTGGAGGTACTCTTTGTAGGTCCATCTCCAAGTATTTCAGCACATCAGTTCCATTTAATGCTGCAAATATAGTAGTCCATTGAGAGACGAGACAATTAAAGGAAGTAATTTATATAAAAGCTATTTGATCTCCTCCAAAGGTGTCGTCCCCTCTAACAAGTATCATTTTGAGAGATAACATCACATATACAACATGTTTATACTATCTAAAAAATAAAATGCGAAGAACACTGGAAGCACTCAGCCCGCAGCCCCACTTCCTTTAATGCAAACACAATATACCTCCCTTACTGACTGCATGACATTCCACTTGCGTTGCATACTTGCTTATAAAACTGGGTGCTTCAGAAAGAAAACAATTAATGGTCATCAGATGCTTAGTTACATGTATTATAGTTAGCATTGAACTGAGGATGGAAATTTCGGTAGCAATACATAAGGGTAAGCATAGGAGTAGACCTGCTATTTGCCAATGCTTTTTGACTCATTTTCAAGCCCACCATCTCATTCATCTTGCTGGGAGAGGGGAACCTTGAAAAACCACAGACTGACAACTATGTCTCATTAAAGGGTGCACAGTGTGCTCAAAAGTTTCCTTAAACACTTCAAGCTCTAAGGATCATGTGTTTTTCATCAGTAGTCTTGGCTCTTAGACTGGAAACAGCTTGAGAAGAGCTGGGTGGAAGGTATATGCTAGCTGACTGGGAGATAACATAGTTGGCACTGCTGCACCAAGCCTGTCCAAACTTCACGAAGGAGCACCTGGGCATAGAGCACTTCAGCTCTCCTCCTCAAAGACCACTGGTTAAACACATGCTTGAGTTCATGCTTCTGCATAAATAATGCTGAGACCGTACTGGAGTATAGACTTAGATCAACTGACATTGCAGACACACCTTACAAAAATACCCATTTTTAATACAATTACTGGCCTCATCCAAAGTTGCTGAGGTCAAGAAGGCCTATAGGCTTCACCAGGTTTGAGACTCAAGGCAACACCAATTTCTACACCATGCAACTACTGACAGGATAACACAAATTTTAGCATATCTGCAGAACATGAGAGAATGGGTGACGCCTGAGGAGAAAAAGACGTATGCTTAGGGATTGTTTCATAAAAATGATCAGTCAAAAAGAATGAGAATATGCTACATTTTAAGAACTTCTGCTAAGGAAACATATTTAAATGTCTCAGCTCCCACTCCCTGGGTAATGAAATACTTTGTTTTATACTTATTTGTCCAGAATTTAGGTTCAAAACGGTATTTGGACTATTAGCACTATTCTAAGAGTTTAACAAGTTTAATGTGTTTCTCTATAGCTGCAAGCCAGTAATACTTTGTTGTTAAGGTTGGACAATATTCCCTCTCAAACCAAAATTAATGTAGCAAATCGATTATAATTTTTCAATGATCCTTATCCATTTGAATGAGCGCTACTTTACCAAAAGGCCCAGTGGAGTCAGTTAGTCTACACATCATTAAAAAGGACTTCGTGGACCTACCCAACTCTAAAGTCTTTGGCTGACCTGATTTTGCTAAAATACCACTTTTAACAAAGATCACAATGCTTTGACTCTCTAAATACAAATGCCTGGTTACATATATTTTATTTTGTATTGTACTTTATATATTTGATTGGTAAACCTCAGAAAGGATCTCGCATGTTGCTGCAATGATGATCAACAATGTAATTTTAAAATTAGATTTATTCATTATGGGTTTAATTCACTTTTCTCTGAATAAAGCCAGAGTAAATCAACTTATACAGCCGTGTGAGCAAAATATAACTCTCTTCTGGAGCAAGAGAGAGGGAGTAGAGTTATACAGCAGACCTCCACGGTCATAAGGCCATGGTCCAGAATAGCATGGATGACCTCCATGGCCATACGGCTGAGATCCAGAATGAAATGGCTCACTCACTCACCTGCAGACTATTTTTCTGTTTCTACAGCACTGCCCTAGTCTTGGCAGATTGGTTTATTTTTGAGACACCTTGTCCATCTCTCAAGCATATCCAGTTATCGGTGTCTTTTCTTCTTTAAAGGAAAATTCAGATGGCACAAACAGATGCCATTTATTCAGAAAATATTCTCTTATGTGATATATATTTCAAAAAACAGCCCTGTTACTTAGGCTAATCTCTTCTATGTTAAGCCCAAACAAATGCTAGCCAAAAGACATTTTGTTCACACAGACACATTTACAGTCACAATATTATTTCCTAGATGTTACTTTTGATTCAAGAAAGTTTAAAAACTTATATTCTGGTGAAAGATAACCTTCCTAGAAATGTTTCATTTCATGAAATGAGAACCATCTGCCAATCATGTTAAAAGAGTAGAAGTAGCAACTTTTTCATGCAGCTATGGATTTGCTATCGAAACATGCAAACATATATAAATAAAATCCACACTTAATAGACATGTAATACAAACAGCACTACGTAGATCTAAACTAGAACCAGAAACATTTTTTAAATTGCTTCTTTAAACTGCAATCATCTTTCTTCTGGAACAATTTGGATTTAATCTGTCTCTTCAAGTATACAGAATACCCTGTTTTCTAAAAACAATTAATTTACCCTGGAAAGTTCATAAGTGAAGTTGCTAGCTAACACTCAACACATCAATCATTACAGAGACCAATGTCTAATACATGGAAACAAGGCAAGGGCAAGATTAATACTGCTCAAATTTCTATTCTGATTTAAACAATTTACATGAATTTCATGTTGGTTACCCACAGACTAGAGTGTGGAGTAATACATGCTCATTCATGAGCATGAATTCACATCCAGGAAAATCAAACAAAAACAAAAGAAGTAGTACAAATACACACAAACAGCCTTTGAACCCTAATCTTTTAGCTACAGCCAGGAAGTGTTTAGCACAGCTGCTGAGATGCTGTTTTGAAGATAAAATATTCATTTAATGTGTATAGATTTTATGTACGAATACATGACTACATCCAGTGGACCTAATAAAATCGTAGTTAGTTTTTCCAATGTTAACTTTATGGAAGCCTTATTTTTCTTGTAGTTTCACTCCCCTCTAACCTCCTATGCAGCTTTATTTCTTAAGTTTTCTTTGAATTGTCACAAGACTGTCACCCATAGCATTCCAGAGCTCAGGCAAAACAGAAAACCTTCTCTTTCCATCTGAATTGGGCTTCCAGTTATCGACAGATAAAAGTGAGCGAAACTGGACTGTTTCCTAAAATAATGGACCACAATGAATTTTCCAGTCCTGGAAACACAGTTCTTGTGGCTAAATATAAGCAAATGAGGGGCTCCCTTGAAGTGAAGGAAGTTGCTCATATGCACTGTGTTAAGCTTGTGCCTCAAGGCTCTGGGACCTCAGTGCCCCAGACCTTTGCCTTCATTGGCAATACCAGCAAAAGCAGTTCTCACCCGAAATTCATTTCACCATTGCCGCCCCAGCCGTGCCAATGCATTGCAGAACCACATGCTGGCTGCAGGAGCCAGCTGGGTTTCAATCAACTCTGCCCAGAGGAAAGGTTGTACGGAAAACCCAGCCCTGCAGTTCCTAGCCCTGAACAAAGGCAATCCAGTGCAAGGAGCTGCCACAGTCACGCAGATAGAGAGCCTGGGTGAATTTGACAAGCAGTGCAACTGCAATGGACCTAGTGACTAATTCATGCCCTGCAGCAGACGAAACCCTGATGGAGAGAGTGGTTGCTCATCCCTTCTCTCTGACAGAGGTTGCCAGCCAAAGCTGGGAAAATTTAATTGTTCTTTGAAAGCTACTGCTTACAACCCAGTCTGTTCTGAGAAACCAAAATATTCTGAGTTGAAAATGGTCACGGTTTGAGAGATTTTCTGGACAATTTTCACTTGCCCTCAGTGCCCCAGGTCCCACAGAAAAGGAAGGACTGCACCAAGGGAGGCAGGAGCAGCCTGGCAGAGCATGGCCAGCCACGAGTTAAAGCCTGGAGGCTTCACGAGACCCAGCTCTCTGGATGGAACTTCACCCAGACAGTAACCATGGGACATCTCACTGGCACAGCTGGCGGGACTTACGAGAGCTGCACTGAGCTGTTTGCTGGGGACATATATGTGACTTGCTCATCCACGTGAAAAACATATGCCAAGGTCTTTTAATGAGGATTACATGCCACGTCTGATAAGAGAACATGTTACTGTATTCCCTCTTCCAAGATAATCCAGACAGGTTGTCAAGTACAGACTGGGTCAATAGCATGTATTTTTATCTTTTTAAGATTCCTCAGAAAACAGAGAAACACAGCAAAACCCCTATGAAAGAGCTGATGGCTCTTGTATTTTGACATGACTTTACTCTGGCTTTGGGATGATAAACTTTCTCACACATTTGATTAATGTAACTAGCTTAACTGATTAATCACTTTGCCTCCTAGCAGTTCCTTCCTGCTTATATCCAAGGAAACAGTCAATTAGGACTATAATTAATTCTTCCTCTCATGATGGGGTAAATTTGGAAGGTTGTGACCACATGAATGCAGGCAGTGCAGCTGGTTAATCTGCAACCCTGAGCCTCATGCTCCTAATGAGCAAACTACAGCTCTTGTACTTCAAACAACAGGCAAAATACCCAAATCCTCTACAGGCTGTTTGGATACCTCCAAAATAACATGTGGAGGAAATACAACATTTAATCAGGCAGTTACACTGAAAAACTATGAATGTGCTTTTATGTCAAAGATGCATTAATGCATAACTCAACAGAAACCATCAGAAACTGCAAGACAAAACAAAATAGTGCAAATTAGTAAAATTGATTGAACAAATCCAACTGAGTACACACAGCTAGAGAAATGAGATTAAAAGTTTTAGCTCAAAGATAACAATGGAAAGCTTTATCCCAGATATAATACAGATTCTCCATCATGATATTTTTAAAATCTAAACTAGTTGTTTTTGCAAAATAAACTCCACCACAACAACTGACCTTGGAAAGCAGAAATTCATCCAGGGAACCTGCAGCCACAAGCTGTTCAAAACTCAGAGCTACCACAACCCCTTCTGACCTTGAAGTAGAAGTGTTCAGCAAGCATTTAAGGAAGAATCCAGAGAATATTTTAGTAGTTTGACTGCACTCTTATAATTTCCAGTGATTTACCAGCATTACAGGAGTTTCTAGAAGATGTCAATCTGATAACATTAACTCTGCAAAATATACAGACCACCTCCTCCAAGCTGCCATAAGGCTGGAGATTCTTTGGTTATTTTTGTGAAGTAGTTTTTGAGAACACGTTCTAAGCATCTAAAAACTATTCCGGCTGGTCACACCATGTGAAATTTATACTACTTCAAATGTTTTAATGTATTTTTACATTGAGCGTGATTTGTTTCATAAATCTGGTGAAGGCGAGAGACATAGGCAGATTAACAAACTAGTGGGAATAAACTTCTGAAATTACGAGTGAGCTAAAAAAGATGTCTTAATTAAAATTTTCTGGAATAAGCAGAGAGGTGATACTGAGTTCCATAAACACAAATTCGCCCTCAGAGCAACAGATCTGGATCAGACTTCAGATTGAGGGGTTTGGTTTCCTGCCCAGATCAGCTGCAGAGCAATTTCATGAAATTACCACAATTCAAGAGAGAGACATGACAAAAATCTTAACCCCTCTTTCGCTTCAACCTTAAAAAAATAAAATAAAAAAAAGGCTGAATTTACATACAGTTTAATCAGGTCTGTACTTCACTCCTTGGAACATTCCAAATGGAAATATCATCAACATAATCCAAGTCAGCCTTACCTCCAGGCACTCAGCTCCCCACCCCTCTCCTCCCCCTTCTTCTTTTAATCCCAGTGAAAGGAAAAATTGCTAACAAACATGCTAAGTAACATGCCAGTTCCATATCGCTCATCATTATTTACACGGAAACACCAAATGGGTACTTAAAATAATGATAATAGTGAGCTGGTAATTTGATCACAGATTCCAGATGATTTCCAATGTTTAAGGCATTAACCACAATAAAGTTTGATTTATTATTACATTTTCTCTATTTATTCTCCCATGAATGGAATAAAACCTGTGTCACAAAGGAGCAGCTAAGTAAGACAACAATAACCTTTTATTACCCTGCAAATGTATAAACATGTGCAGCAAGAAAAGCACTGGATATACTTTTAATTAAAATCAAAAATACTTATTTTCAATCAAATAATATTTTAAATAACCACTCAAAAAAAAAAAAATCAAGTTAACTCCATGCCAATTTTTTTTTTTTCTCAAATAACCAAACAGATGTCCCAGTGAAATTTGCCATTATTCTTTCCAGGAGAACAGCAGCCATGATTTTTCCAATAACTTTAACAGAGTTCATTCCAATTCTGCTTTCCTGGACAATGTACTAGGAAAAAATGGGAAATTGCTTTCCTGAACATTTCTTATGCGGAAAATACCATTAAATCAATCTTCATTGATACTACAACAACAGATTGAGCGGGCAAGCGCCATATTCTCTGTGCTACTCTATGTATTTGTTGTTTACTTTTCTTAAAACTCTTACGTTATTGCAATTAGTAGCATATCATACACAAGATACCACTGTATAGTTAGGTGGCCACAAATATACATCTATTATTATGCCTACACAGAACAGTGTCTCTGTCTCTACTCAGTACATACTACTTCAATATAATTATTTCTAAGTTTTCTATAAGTTTTCTATCGTCAACATTTTCTGTCTGTGTTTTCCTATGCATTCTGAAAAACATTACGGGAAGCATGCTGCTGAACTCTTCCTCTTTTTTAGATTTTGATTTCTGAACTAAATTTGTAATGAATGCAAATGCCAGTCCTTCAGGTAAGGACAACTACTGCAGCTGTTCACAAAATCAGGGAGGGAACAACAACAAATACAGTGAAATCTAAGGAACAAGATATTTTGTTGATACTGATTGAATGTTACTAATAGGAAACAGAGTCAAAGTAAATGAATAGTTAATTAGATTTTTGTCAAGACGACATGTGAGGTGCACTGGAGACATTCTAGTATCAACCTAAACACCTTAGAAAATGAACGTATCCTACTAGCACATTGCTGACACAGATGTAGGCTGGCAGCTTAGCAACTGACCCCTGATTTTATCAGCACCTAGAAATGAAGTCTACCTCCTGTCAGGAAACCATGCAAATGGGAAGTCCAAGGCACTGATCACTGTTCCAAGTCACTGATCTAACAGAGACAGCAAAGCCTGGACTGGGAGCTCTAACAATTACTTGGAGAAACACCCACTTAGAGTGGCCTCCTGGATCACCCAGCACTGCCAGCTAGATCCTTTCATTTTCCTTTGGTTGCAGACATTGCCAGCTGGTTGAAAAAAAGGTGAATCTGAGCTTAAACGCACTCCCCCAAATCCCCTGCACGTATTTAGTATGGTACTTCTGCTCTCAAAGAAGGAACATTCATTTCAAGATGGCTTAAAGGCTTCTGAAAAAATACATTTCCCCCCGGGTCCAGCAAGCATCCGATGGGAGTACTGCCACTTTGGTGGCAAAGGCACTCCCCCACAATCACTCTCCAAGGTGTCCCAGTCCACATTTCCTCCTGCCCGAACCCCAACAGCATAAAATAATCAAATCATTTTCATGCCACTTGGCTGATTCCTCCTATGGTTTAATAGCAGATGAACAGTAAGAAAATAAGCGGTCATGTTTGTTTATGCAGTCACATTTGTTTGGTATTGTAAACAAAGTTGTAAAATCCCCTGCATATTTCTTTCAATCCTTTTCACAGAACTTCTGCTCTTATTGTAACATCTGACTTAGGACAAGAAAAAGCATTTTGAACACTAGGCTGATAAATATTTACTTGTCCAATCAGAAAAGCACAGGACAGTTTGAATGTACAGTTCTACAACAGCTATAAGGTATTCTAATATGAAAAAGGTTTTTTCCTTGCAAAAGTTTTAATTTAATAATGAACAAAAATTACATGGTATGGTTTCCACACTGATTACTCTTACCAAGTTCTTAAAAATATAAACACGAATCTATCATTACAGAATCCCACCCCTTCACCGTAGTACTAAATGGTCTCACCATATTTTACTGTATTTAGTCCCACTTCCACCTTGACTTTTCAGGAATCTTATCCCCATTTTACACCCGGAGAACTGGGGCACAGAAAGGTTAAGGACTATACCTAAATGGGTTTTGCTAAAAAAACTACATCCATCGGGTAAAATCTCTAACGCAGATGTGTCTGCAGTACAGACCTAATCCATCAACAAACCGTGCCTTTAAGGATATAATTTCCTTTGCAAAGAGGAGCTGGAAGCAGTAAGGGGGTTATGATCCAAATACAAAGTTCCTCTCTAAGAGCGCTTTGCATTGACAGTCCTAATACACTGCATACCAGAGGACCTAGGGGACTTAACCAAAACCACACACCCTGCTTTGTCACAGGCACCTCGTTTAACTGAGGTCTAATAAATAATAGATTAAAGCCCTGGCCGTGATATCATCTCTTCTCTTGCCATGATTCTTGTAAAATTGTACAAAAAGATGAAAAAAAAATCTCTTTATGAAAGTAGATACAAAGATATTAAAAAAAAAAAGCATTAGAGCAGGACTTTGCTCAGATGATAGCTGCTAATGGCCGGGGCATGCTCCACAGGGAGCATCTCCTGAGCAACTGGAGGAGAGTGCCCTGCTCGCACACAGCGCCTGGAAGCAGCCCGGGCCCCGTGGGGCGCTGCAGGTCCCGCGCCTCCTCTGGGCTCACCGACTGCAGAGCAGGGCTGCGGCAGGGGATGGCCAAAGACAAGGACCGCAGGGCATGTCGCACGGCTCCCTGCTGCTTGATGAGCATCACCCACTGCTGGCTTAAATTACAGGGATTCAGCCAGCACAACAGTAGTATTACTGAAGTAGTTTTGAATCGGACTCTTAGGTGTTCCTGAGTTCCAAGATTTTTTGGTACTTTTCCACCAAAATAAGAAGGGTCTGATAGGAAATGATCATCACAAACATCAGCAGCTGCTATGCATAGATGGTACTGATATGGAGACAGCTGGGTACACATTTCTGCGGTCATTTCCTTGATGAATAGAGTGCACTGTTGCACATAAAAATGGCATTGTGAGCCTCTCTGGAAACACTATAGGTTCAATCTTGATTTGACTGACTAAGACTTGCCTTTGAGACAGAATGACTCCAAAATCTGTCAATCCTTCTCCTACTGGCATTCCACTCCTAGGAATGGTGGTGGCTTTCACCAGCAACTCTTCAAACCTGTAAGACATGCATCTGACTGTGCAGAAGGTCACAACTGACAAGTCACTTAAGTGCACAGAGAACAGAGGTTTTAAAAAGAGTATCTGTTCTGCCAGCTAGGTCCTTGCCCCAGCAGGAGCCAGAAAAACACGTCCCAAGCCCTCTGGGAAAACTGAACTGCTAAGTGCTCTGGGCAGGCGATCCAGGACAGTTGGCAAAGCAGCATGCGAGTGAAAGAGGAAATCTCCTCAAAGGCTAAAAGGGAAAGGGGCAAAATGTGAGCGTGCTGGAGTGTGCTCCCACAATGTCATTATTGAAAGGGAAGCTAATGGGTCTTCCCCTCATCTACAGGATGTGTTCTCCTCCCCCCCATAAGCTATCATTTAAAGAATCAACTAGTACTAACCAAGCATGCTATTAGCTGCTGATATTTAATAATACAGGAACAGAAGCTACAGCCCTGGACTTGCCAGGCCTCTTGATTAAGGGCAGCACTGTAACTAACAGTGCCTTTGGCACTTTGACAGTTTCAGGAGGTTAGTGCACATTTCTGACAGGATATGCACATCAGTGCTTTACTGAATCACTGACCAACCATTCTGGACAAAACCCTGTGGTTTCAGAAATACATCAACGAAATTATGAAATTTGCTCACAAGGTACTGCTTCTGACCTTTAGATATGGGAGAGTGGGACAGCAGCTACAAGTCTCAGACAGTTGAATTTCCCCACTGTATCAATAAAACGAATATTCAGTAATAGATATACTGGTGAACCAGTCAAAAAACACCCAGGAATGATCGACACACCAGTACCCCTGGCACAAAGAGGGCAACTGTCAATAACACAGAGAGCTGATGAACAGAAACTCAGAGGCCCTTCTAAATTCAAACAATCTAGGTCAGTAAACAGAAAAATCTCAGAGCAAGGACACAGTAATTTCTTTCTGTAGAAACCACATTTATGCCCTGTGCCACATTCTGAATACTAAAATCGGTTATGGAGGTCTCAGCCCTCAGAAAACTAATCAAAACAAAACTAAAAAAAAAAAAAACCACACACACACACAACCCTGCAAAACCATTTCCACAAAAGCAACAATCCAAGCTACAGAAATTTTGGAAGAAGATACCACCTATATTAACCAGCTACAAGCTTTTATAAGTTGTAAAAACACAAGGGCAGATATACAAGAAAATGTATGAGCAGATGCAAAAGCAAGACTGAAACTTAGGAAAATAGTTTTCCAAGCTTCCTTCTAGTGAGATGAATTAGACCGTGGAACATCCTCATCGCCTGGGAAAGGGTGAACCAAGTTGGAGAGAATGCTGGAAATGCATACTGCAGAGAAACTTTGAAATCAGATGCTTTCAAAAGTCCTTTCCATCTTTAACACTTATTACTCTAATATTATTCTACAACTAGCAGGTCTAAAGTGTTATACAATTATATAGTTTCCATATTTCCACGGAAACACGGATGGGATATTTGTCACTGCAAAACTGCTTCTACCAGGCAAGCTACAGTAGCTCAAAGAAACAAGATAAACCAGGCAGAGATGTCAGAGCTCTCCCGCTGAGTGCTTTAGTCTGAGCACTCAGTTTAGCAACATGAAGATGTTTATGCTGGCTGCAAGAGGACTTCAAATGGCTTGTCTACAGAAATTACTTTAGAGGAATATTATACATGACATCATCCAACTACATTAAGTCAGTTCAATTACTGCTAATCAACTTAGAATATATCTGTGTAGTTATTTTTAGAGGTTTTACTGAGGTTTATTAGGAGAACATATTCTAGCACTCCCTTTATTAAGATGCCATGATGTTCAACTATTTTGAAGTAAGACAATTTGATTTTGTGTCTTTTGTGTAACATTGAGATTTCTCAACAGTTTTATCCTTTCTTACACTCTGCAGGGCTAGTTACTTCTAAGGGCAAATGTCCATTGATTAACAATGAAAACATACTGGTTGCAGAGAATTTAATTAGAGGATAGACTACAGATTGCCAGGTCTAACTATCCAGGAATTTGCTTCTCCCTTCTCATCTGAGGCTCGAGGAAAATCCTGACAGCATTCAAAGCAGTAATGTTTCTTGTTTTCAGTACTCACTCTAACATACCGTGTGCAGAGTACAGCAAGGTTCCCAATAAACACACTGGCATAGACAGTTCTACATTTTGGACACTGGATGCTGCTGGGATGCAGGACCACTGGTTTGACTGAACAGAAGCTTTACGTTTTCTTTTGTGACTTGCAGGCGGAGCAGCTCCCTGGTCTGAAGCAAGGCACAAAGCCCAGTCCTCGCGCAGTGCCATGGCTAAGGACAGCCAAGCTCTTTCCCCGCAGTCAGCGTGCCATACTGCAGTGTCAGTACTGCAGCTGCAGAGGGGCTCTGTGCACCCCTGCGGGTACTGCGGTGAGTGCAGCTGTGCACACAGCCTCGGCAGTACAGACCTCACGCTACTTGCTACTGTGCAAAAGATACTTAGTATCACATCAGCATGGCAGACAGTGTACCATACAAACACTGAATAAGAAAACTTCTCTGCTTATTATGGGAGCAGGAAAGGGGAAACCTTTTCCAGCCTCTTTAGTTTTCTCTCTCATTCTCTTTGAAGTATATCTAGAAGTCATCTTCTGCTTACCTATTCCACATGGACCTTGTCTTACCTCTCATGCCATAATAAATCAGGAGTGAATCCATAAAAAATAATATTAAGCCAACATTAGTGGAGTGAAGATAAATTAAAGAGAAGGCAAGACAAAAAAAAAANCTCTCTACTTCCATACACTTTTTAGGCTAGCTTTTATTGCTTGACCAACATTTTTTAAGGGTCTGTTTTGCTTTCTATACACATGTAACTCCCATTACTGTCAGTGGAAATTATGTATTCACATCAGTAGCAAAACAGACTGCAGGATATTTAGCTCTCTAAGGTATCCATGTCCCCGTTACAGTCATGTTTCAGGAGAAAAGCCAACAAACGTATTTGGAATTCTGCCTTTAAACAAACACTATTTTACAACAGACACAAGTACAGCCTGCTTCTTCTAAATGGAAGTAATACCCAAGAGAGTCCTACTTAAACCAATGAAAGAGAGAATTGACAGCATTCATCTTTTTCCACCATTCCAAATGTTTCAGTCTCACACGATAAAAGTGATAAGAAATATCACTGAAGAGAAACAAATAAAGACGTGATTCTCCAGTAAGCTGTATGCTGAAATGGTTAAATATTTACAGCAATGTTTGAAAATAGCAAACAAAGCAACCTTGATATTTAGATATTAGAACTAAGAGTCTTCACTATGTTCAGTGCTTTTCCATTCACAAAGAGCTTTTTACCATACTAGATCTCTATCTCCATACAATGCAGGAGGAAACAAAGGGTGAAATGGAAGAGAGTTGGCCAACAACTGTGATGACAAGGAAACCACATTTCCTAACTCCTCAGCTGACATTTGCTCCACTGTAAGACTTCTTGACTAGTCACTGTGAGGCCGTCTCAGCAACCAGAATCCCATGAGATCATGCGGGTTATTCATTTCCGCATACGAAATCTCGATATGCAAAAGCTCCCAACTCTGACAATAACCTGTTCTTTCAAGTTTCTGTTATTTTTTACTGCATGAACAAGTCTCCTCATCCCTCCTCAGATACCTACACTAGTTTTTGTTCTAAGGCATTTATATTCACATGGTTCAAGTGTTCTTATACTTCCAAGGCTAACAGCAAAAAAATGCACATTAGCGACATCGTATTCATCACCGTATGCCTTAAAATCAGAGGAAAGCACTTGAGTTCCAGTAAGAGCACATCTTTTCATTCCACCATTAATCATCTGACACCACCGTGTTTTCCCTAAACCACATTTATTTTTTTATTAAGAAGTTAAATCTAATTATGAATGCAGGGATATAAACTATATAGTGTCTTTGGGCACAGGCACTTGGCCTGCCAGCTTGCTTACCATGTGACTATAAAAGAAATTGTGGTTTCTAAAATTCTCTATTTCCTCAATGAACTTACTGCACTCTACATGCCAAATGAAATTCTGACAGGGTCTCAAAACCAACACAAAAGGTGAGATTGAGCTAATGGGAGTTTTGCAGCTGAAATCTACAAAGCTTGATCCTATCCAAAGTTATTTCACATCTATCACAAGGGGAAAATTCATAATAGACCTTAAGCTCCCTTTGAACACCTCTGTTTGAAAAAACAGACCTGTATTAGCAGTGTATTAGAAGTCACAAATGCTAGTCTAGACATTACAGCTACAGCCTCCTTCTTTAATCTTCTCTGACTCATATATATCTGCATGCACCAGGTTGTGTTTGTCCACATGGTTTTCTTGGTAAATTTGAATATGTCAAAGACCCTGGCCTGAAAATTGCTCTATAAATATCCACTGCATCAATTTTACTTATAAAAGTGATTAACTGAAGAATCTGGGCTGTTACTACCTTGAATAGGAAATAAAATGTCACTCAGCAAGCCATAAATCATGAAAGCTGCTGTTAAATACCTCAACTACACTACAAGTCGGAAGAACGTAAGCATACTATCCTAGAAAAAAAAGCAACTATACATCTTTGCTACAAAAATATACCAAACACTTGTTTTATTAATCAGCTACAAACTTTTCAGACAACAGCTAACTTTTTGCAAAGTCTGATTCCCTGATTTACCCTAAAGTGGATGACAATTTGTGGATGCACACATTCAGGGATTTACTATTTATTTATTTAAGAAGACGAGTAATAAGGATTGGACCAAGTCCTCTGAAGGCAGCAGTTTGTCATAACATCTGTTCAAAAATTGAACTTTTCTGGTGTCTGGTTATCTTATTTCCTACCACCTTTTAAAAAAATACACCCTCCCCCCCCC
>VXAA01000859.1:510101-526899 GCA_013399115.1 Anseranas semipalmata
CCCCCTTCCCTTAATCATTTAACATCCCAGAAACAAAGAGAACTGCTTGATTCTCAAGTAACATTTTGAATTTGTAAGGAATAAGTAAAACAAATTACTTTGGTAAAATTTACTTATAGTGGAAATACATCTATCATAAGATTAATTTTATCAAGCACTCTGTCAATCAGCTTGCAAAGAAATAATTACAAAATAAAAACAGACTCGGTATATCATATTGTTTTGTGTAAGGCATTTGTTAAACAGTGTAGCTACATTGTGATAATGGTTTTCACTGTAAATCTGTTTATTTCATTAGTTTTTTTTTTTTTACCCTATTTTCAACAAATCTCTTTTGCACGTAGTAGCACAGGAAAAAAGACCACTTTAATAACACAACTCCTATTCTGTTTAACAATGACTGTGAAGGGATGGCATTGAATATTTATTTATCTTTGGCAGAGCTGATAGAGGGACGTATAGAAAGTTAAAATGTGTGTTTGCATTTTAACACACACAAGCTACCATGTTTCCCACTTTTTCCACATTGGAATGATGCGCAATAATCATTAACAGAGTTTTTGATACATGGATCCAGCAGTTTTCTAATAAATCAGACAGCCTGATGAACAAAGATATCTTAAGTTGCATTGTTCTCAGGAAATTAAAAATGGTTCTTACTACATGATATGTAGCAAGAGTTGGGAGTAATTATAATCATTGCCTAGCAAAAGCAATCTACTTCATAGTTTTTTAGAGCATTCATGACTGTCATATCTAAATGCTGCCTAAGTGAATTACTTCTGTACTCAAAGATTAAGAGTGGCTGTAACAGAAGAATCTGGTCTCTGCACCTATCTTCAGAGAGGGTTTCTCAGAACAGGTGGCTCTTCTTAAATTTTGTCTTGGACACAGCGTTTTACAAGGTGTTTTGGAGAGTTTAGAGAGTAGGTTGCTCCCGTCTCCAACCAGTCTTTTCACCACTAAGTTTCCTCACGAGCAAGCAGTCTGAGCCTGAATTTTCACGTGCATCAGTCAGTCTTGCTGAATGCATTACGCCACAAGAATATCAAGGGCTGTGCTCTTGATCTAGACCGAGTCCACACTCAATAGGAATGTTTTGTTGATCCCAACCCCACATCCACAGTACACAACATCATTTCACAGAATATCCTGAGTTGGAAGGGACCCATAAGGATCATTGAGTCCAACTCCTGGCTCCAGACAGGACTACCTAAAAATCAAGCCATGTGTCTGAGAGCATTGTCCAAACACTTCTTGCACTCCAGCAGGCTTGGTGCCATGACCCAGGGAGACTGTTCCAGTGCCCGACCACCCTTGTCATGAAGAACCTTTTCCTAACATCCAACCTGAACCTTCCCTCACGCAGCTCCATACTGTTCCCTCAGGCCCTGTTGCTGTCACCAGAGAGAAGAGATCAGTGCCCTCCTGCTCTGCTCCCCCTCACAAAAAAGTTGTAGGCAGTAACAAGGTCACCCCTCAGCCTTCTCTTCTCCAAGCAGAACAAACCAAGTGACCTCAGCCACTCTTCATACATCTTCCCCACTAGACCTTTCATCATCTTTGTTGCCCTCCTTTGGACACTCTCTAATAGTTTTGTCTTTCTTACATTGTGGCACCCAAAACTACACACAGTGCTCGAGGTGAGGCTGCACCAGCACAGACCAGAGCAGGACAGTCACTTCCCTCGACCGGCTAGCAGTGCCGTGCCTGATGCACCCCAGGGTACGGTTGGCCCTTTTGGCTGCCAGGGCACACTGTTGATTCACATTCAACTTGCTGCTGACCAAAACTCTCAGGATCCCTTTCCGTGGAGCTGCTCTCTAGCTTCTTGTCCCCTAGTCTGTACATACAGCCAGAGCTGCTCCGTCCCAGGTGCAGAAACCAGCACTTGCTCTTTTAAATTTCATGTAGTTGGTGTTTGCCTAGCCCTTGAATTTGTCAAGATTTCTCTGCAAGGCCTCTCTCGAGGGAGTCAATAGCTCCTCCTAATTTAGTATCATCTGCAACCTTGTTTAGTATGCATTTAGTCTGGCATCCAGATCCTTTATAAAAACACTGAAGAGATCTGGCCCTAAAATTGAGCCCTGGAGAACCGCACTAGTGACTGGCCGCCAGCCTGATGTAACCCCATTTACTACAACCCTTTGAGCCCGACCCACCAGCCAATTGTTCACCCAATTTCTCTGAAGCAGATAGTGACAATAGCAACAATCTGGCTGTCAGGCAAAACAAGTAGCTTTTGCGTATCAGAAGCAACCTCAAGTGATGAACAAGGAAGTATGGATGGAACTGTCAAATGAAGAGAGCCAGATACAGCTTGTTTCTAAGAAAAATCACCCCTCTGAAATATCCTTCTGTGGCTTGCTATTACATTAGATTTTCCTTGTTCTTTTGCTGCAGCTGTCTTTAAAAAGAAAATAAACCAAAAAGCAAACACAGGTGTTTACTCAAGGATCAATTCACCTGCTGTTCTGCTGCTCCACCTGCCCCTGTCACCTCGCTACCCGCTCCAGCCTTACAGCTGGGATGACTCATCTTTGCATGAGTACATTTTTCAATGATGCATTTTCAGGTGTTTGTTTCTGCAAAATGAGAAGGAAGGATAAAGACCTTTCCTTAATACCGCATCACTTGTCCATTTTGCATCCCTCTTTTACCTTTTTTTAAAGCACAAAAAGCACAGTGGTTGAATCCTTCAGGCTTCTGAATGCCAGGCTAATGTGCAATTCACCCCTTTGTAATGAAAGGCATCATAATTCAAGGGCATCTGCATCATCCTCCCCCAGATAACAATTTACTGAGGCAGCGAAAGGGAAAGAGCTTTCAAAGTTTGTTGCAAAATTTCAAATCTGTGTTTGAATGGAGTTGATGGATTTCCAGAAGCAGAGTGGAGTGATCTGCTTTGAATTAGCCATTATCTTTTACATCCCTCCATGTTTCCTGTCATCACAAAAGAAGATGAGTTACCCTTTAACTTACTGTAGAATAATCTCTGACTACCAGCAAAAAGGTAGTTAATGCTATTGGCAAGGATGATTTAGGAGACAATTTCAAAGCTCGGTTAACTATAAAAACAGAAGTCCTACTAAAACAGCCTCATTCATCCTGCATAGCAAGCGTGAGGAAAGCAGTGCTTAATACCACAACTGTTTGGGAGATGTGACAGCATGACGAGAAATGGTAGTTTCTTTTCCCACCACTTTCTCACTAGACAAATGTATCCAGCTTTGCTGACAGGAATAGGTGTTAATCAACAGTTGCTAAAATATGACACCGACAGTATGACATCAGTGCCCAGAACTGTCCTGGACCAGATCTGACAGGCCTAAGTGTACAAAGAGGAAATCCTTACCTTACAGATTAATCAGACTAATCCTTACTTTACAGATTTCTAATTTAAACAAACCAAGCCAAGTAACCTGACAGCTGCTGACAGACTAGACAAACCTTTAGTATTTGGAAGAAGGCTTGATTTTAAATTTAAGCATATTTTAAGCCTCCTATAATGAAAATGTCCATTGTTTCAGAAAGCTACTTGACAGTCTCTTTTTGTGTGTCTACAAAGCAGCAAGTAAATGCCCTGAAGTCATTGAACAATCTGAAGTTTTTGCTTGCTTTGACATTTTTCTTCCTGAATGGGTTGTTCTTACACTGTTAAACATACACACTTTTTTTTTTAATGCAAAACAAACAACAACAAACAAACAAGAAACAAAAACGGAAGGGCAGCTCTGTGTTTCTTATAACATCTTTTTTAAGGCAAAAGTCTAATGACCTGCAGTATTCAGAACTGGTTAACAAAAATTTTGTTATGGACTATCATCTCCTACAACAGAGGTTCCCTGCATTTTGTATGACTATACCTCTTGTAATCCTCATCCTTTCTTTTAGGACATCATGCATATTTACCATAAATATTATATTTGCAAGCACCATTGAAATAGTTATTTAAAATGACTTCATGGATCTTTACTATGGTTGACAGACCATCTGCAACATGAGGCCCACAGTTCAAGAACCAGTGAGCAAAATGCAACACATTTTTCCTGAACATTCAGCTGCCAGGGGCACAACACAGAAACACCAACATCACTAGAGCGACCACCAGCATCACTGGATCATGTATTGACCTAAAACATAACTTAAGTACCACTGCTCCACAGAGACTGAAACCAAATAAAGCTTGGACACATTTGGTTGTGTGCTTGACAGGTTGACTCAATTTTATGAGAAACCCAGAATCCTGCAAATGCAAAGTACCTTAAATATACCTGATTCTCCTGCAGCATTTTCAAAATACAGTAATGTTAATTTAGTGAGATAAAATCAGAAAGACATTCCATGGGATGAATTTAATTTCTAGTAGACTCATGTCAGTCTGCAAACTCCCACTTTGTATATTACCGTATAACATCTTGCTACTTAAAAACAACCAAATATATTTGAAATGAAGAGCCACTGCAAAATTTCTGCATTTTACTCCACTGGATTGCTGGTGACTTTGTCTAGGGCTTGAAGACCCTGTTAAATATTTACCTAACTCTGGGAGTGATCATGATGTCTATCACTGTCCATTTGTTTCCCATAAAACCCAAATGGGTGAATTCTTTACCTAGACAACTCCACTAAAATGATCAGCAATGAGAGAGTTGCCAAGGACCATACTTAAATCACTTTTTAAGACTTCAGTTTAAAGTCTCTGAGATAAATGGGGAAATCCCTCCCTTTCACAGCTTTTATTCCAAAGTAATTTGCAAACTACAGAAATTGTCACCGAATTTAGTTTTCATTAATTAATGTTGGGAAAAATTACCATGGTAGAAGGAATGGAAATTAGTCTCAATGTACATGTTCTCCAGAAGCAAGCCTAGCATCTTTAAAAGGAAAACATAAACCAAAAAAAACCTCTATTAATAATAGTGGCAATTTCATTCTTGTCTCAATTATTTTACCATCTGCAAGCTAACTGAAGTCTAGGGGAAAAACAATCTTCATTAATTGATGCTAGAAAAGACTATGACCCCATTAAATGCACTGGTGAACCATTATACAAAAATCTTGCGCGTTCTGCTTGTGACAGTACTTTGTGCATCATTGACAGTTTCTTGGTTTCACCCTCACAGACGTCTGCTTTTCCCAGTTAAGTAGATCTGATGTCAGCAACAGAAGAGAAATAAGCATTTTAACACTAACTTTGCTGGAATTTCGCCAAGCATAAAACATATGCGCAGAAGCTGGAGTGTACTACCTGAAGTATTTTATGTTTTTCTTTTCTCTGTTTTATAATTATTTTTAATTTATTCACTCATTGGCACCTTAAAAAAAAAAAAAACACCTTTTTTCATCTTTTTCATTCTTTCTAAAGCACCAATACATTTTGGGGGGGGGGCAACACAAACTGCATATGGGCTTCTAACAAACAAAGGTACAGGCACAAAGAACTTCAGAGTTGTTAGAGGTTTAGGCTATCCATTCCATCATACATGGGTGTATCTGTGTCTTATCTAGTGATATCTAAGTGAAGTCTTAATTAAAATTGCCAAAAGGAGATGTCTGTCACAAGAAGGGAAAGATGAGATGTTTTGTGGTTTCTCCAAGTCAGCCCTGCGAGAATAATGCTCCTTCCTATCTTTTTAATTACTGAAAAAGAGTTAAGGTTCAAGGTTTTCATTCTATTGCAAAACTGATGGTGCTCACAAGCTATTCAAAAGCTAGATGTGGGGAAAAAAAGAAAAACAACAACATTCCTCCCAGACAAAAATCACGTGTCTAAAAATCACAAATGCTGTTGACAGCGTCTATACTCTTTATCAGAACATCTGAAAAGGTAATCACGAAGCCCAGTGCAATTTCATTTTCAACAGCAGTTCCACATACTTGTAGGTTTCTGTCCAAATCCCAGAAAAGTTGACAAGGTAACAATTCTGCTTTAAATGAAAACTAACTAGGAGTGAATTCAGTCCCTGGAAAGAAAGAAAAACAGTCTATTTCTTCTTAGTGATTTTCTGCCTCTATCTTGCATTTAGAATAGGATACAACATATTGTTATGCCATGCTGGCAGATACAGGGTAAACGAAAATCTCTTCAGAATGGGAAACAGGATAACATTATAGGATTGTACCATTATCCCCTATGGTTTTATTTTGTAAAACACTGTATCAGTTCCTTCCACCAGACCAGTGCTGCCAACCAACAGCAGTTAAGTAGCTCATGCCCCAAACTCCATTTTAAATTACACACATTTAAACTTAAACTTAATTTGAAAACACTGCAAAATTATGAGCGTATTGTTGCAGTGAAAGACACCAACTGTGAAACAGAACCAACAATGAAAAAATACAAGATGCAGTTATTCAAAGAATAAAAACTAGCAAAGATTTTATCAGAAGGAAAACTTTCCTTATTTAAAGGAAAACTGCAGAAGAATTCTCAGCAGCAGAAGTCAAAGACAAACAAATGGTCCCGGCAATTGCAAATTAAGATTCAGGGTGTAAAACATTGATGGTAGCATTATAATCCCAGCACTGACTTTCCACAGTCATTGTGCTATCATTAGATTCTCATTTAATCATAAGAACTGCTTACCAAACCATAAATCCAGTTTAACTCTTAAGAAAATAGATCCTCAAATCCTATGTCTATTTCAACAAGTTTTATCACTCCAATGCACTTCTCTTGCTGAAGAAAAGAGCACTGCCTCTATTCTTCTGGGTGACAAGGTTAGGCCATAAGCATATGGAATTTTTTCAAGGCCCTAATTGGAAATCCTCAGTAGCAGTGTGCAGTTTTCTCAGCATTGCCTGAGATTTGAGAACTCCGAGCATGGTATTAGAACTTGATTTTTAAAAAGACAAAGACCACCACATATCAATCATATCCCCAGGGATATTCTTGAAGACCCTGGAAACCAGAAACTCCAGAAGCTTGGCTTGACATCAAAGGCATCCAGCTCCTGTCTATTCAGCTGTTGGTGATTAACAATATAAGTATTTTGATACTGACTCTCAAATTGCATTGAACACAGACTCAAGTTATCATGATCTCTTAAAGAGCGCTGATTGATCAAACACCAGGCATTAACTTCAGGCATACAAAGATTGTATTTGTCCTATTTCTTACACCCTAAGCACAAAATCGTAAGTCAGAAGTTTCCTTCAGAGGTCATCTAGCTCACCCAAGGTAGGACTGATTATACATAACCAACTTCAATGGATTGCGGTCTTACCTGTTCTCAAGATACACCCAGTGACAGAAATCCCACAGTGACTGCAGCCTTTGTGAATAAATATTGTCAGTCATTTCTAGCTTTCTTCAAAATTACTATTTCCTGAATTTCTTGTTATTATCATTCACATTCCAAGAGGTACGAAAGCCAGAATGTACCATTCAAAACTGGACACTGCCAGTCATCATCAGGAGATGATGTCACTGTGCTAGATGGAGTTTTAGCATAACTCCATATGGTAATTCTTACATCATCACCACCACCAAGGATTAATTGGGGAAGAAAAAAAAAATTGCATCTCATTGGGATCTTTAGCAATAGAACATTTCGTAAAATAAAGAAAAGTCCTTGTTACCAGTCTCCTCATTACGCTGACGGTAACTACTATTATTCAGGCTAAACTGAGTTTGGGATTACCAACCTAAATACTTTACATACGTTTCCCTTATTGTCTCCTAGAAGTTTTCTCATGGACAAACAAACCCCGAAAGGCTAGAAGTACAGACTTGTATACCTTCTTCTAACCTGTTTTCTAACTGTCAGGTAGTTAGGATATCTATGTCACAATGCCAAGATTTCCTGTGCAGAGACAAAGGATGGAATTTTTTGGTAGAGTGAAACAAAATTCCAACCTAGCTGCATGATGCCAGGAGCCAAGGCTTTAACAAATTTTTGGAAAAAAATTGTCAAAACACAAACCAAAAATGGAGCCTGTGGCAGACAGAAAGAGAAACAAGAGAGAGAGAAGTGAGATAAAACAAGAAGTAAAAACCTTGGGCTTTCTAGTCTTATTTTCTTTAGGCATTTACTGCCCTGAAACTTCTGGTCCAGTTTTCATTTCAAATTTTATTAGACTAAAATCTAAGAAGAGAAGAATTTAAATAAGGACCCTTTCCACAACAATAACAGGCTGGCTCAAATATCTCAATATTACAAGAAAAAAAGAAGCCATTTTATAAGTGGTTTCTTTTTTTTTTTTTTTTTTTTTAAACAGAGGTTTTATGGGTAATTTATTGCAGCCCCTTAGGATCATCCTCCTTGTTGAATTAGCAGAAACTATTTTAAATTATTTTTTTTTATTTAATTTTTTTTAAATACAATAAGATCTGGAAAAAATGTATGGTATAAACTCTCTCACTACCCAAAAAAAGTCCTTAGCAAAGCAATTTAGGACAACTCTTCTGCTCTTCACCAAGGCAAAAGTTTAGCAAAGCAATAAAACTGTTTAGAATGCTTTCTCATTCAGAGCGTGTCAGCAATGCTGAATTGAAATGTGCAATAAAATTTATATTGGAGCTATATTGTTCCCCCCTCATCACTTTAAAACTTATGTGTTCAAAAGCAAAATCTAAACAAATTGCTTTTTTTTTTCTTAATTGGGATGAGTCATTGTACAGAAATCATCTCCCCCAGTCCTTTATGTTTCAACAACATCCGCAACCTCAACTAGAGAAGCCTTTACCCTGAATTGCTCAAAAGCCGTAACAAGCAATTATAATTTCTTTATATTTGCTTCTGTATTGGTTTCCAAAGATAGTGCTTCCAAACTAGCTGGATCCTTTGTATCCTGGGTGACAAAGGAAGTTTGAGATGTTACATTTAATTGTAGTCTGTTACTAATGCACCAGGAAAACCTGCCTTTTGGAGCCATGACAGTTGTTAGTCTAGGTATACACCAGGAACAGGTAAAAATGAGAAATTTGTCACCTAAATGCACTGCTACAGTTTTAACTTTGGGAGTGTCTGTGCAATTCAGTTCAGAGCATACAAACCCATTCTAAAATGCTTTGCTGGTATAGGGTAAACCTGAGCATATGCCTAAGTTTCTTGCTAAAACTGGTTCTAATACCTCAGAGACGTGAGAGGGCTCTGTTAAAGGGCTTTACAAAACAACATTCTTAATACCAGAGGCGCCAAAGAAGCACTTTGTTGTTGTCACTAATAACGAGGGACAACAACAATAACGAGCATTGAATGTTTCCTCCAGAAGTCCTATCAGATCTTCACAGTTACCACAGTACAATTTCACATGACAGAATCAAAACAATGTCCTCTACCCAAATCCACTCACATTCCCCTAACTCTCAATTTGATTTTTTTAATTCTTTCTTCAGAACAACAAAAAAATCCTTTTCCTAGTAAAACCAATCAAAATTTTAAGCCTTTTCCTGATGAAAGTTTTTGTATCCTCTCCTTTCCACCCTCTGGTATTTAGATTTCACAAACAGCACCCTTCCATCTTACAGTCTGGCAGACCACAAAGCAATGGCAATGTAATTTAGAAATATTTTCACATAATTTGCCAGTGTCTGTTTTTATTCTTTCTAAAAGAAAGCTTGATTACAGCCCTAGAGTACACACACATTTCAAACCCTTTCCTGCTTTGAGATGACTGTCATTATGTATTAATCATTCTATACTGGGTATTCCCATACAAACATGCATAATTCATTTCAAACAAATTCAGCTATTTAAAGCCATACATGAATGTTATGGGCTAAGTTTATTTAAGTCTAGCTTTTCTTTGACTTTATGTTCCCTTTTATTTGTATTAATCAGAATTCTTTTTCCCTTCTGTGCCATGCAGCAGGAACGCTGGTGGTCAGCATCTGGCTCCCAAGCACACAGCAGCAGTACAAAGGGCTGTTTTCAACCTGTGAGGTAAATTTTGAGGAACAGCGGGCAAGAATGGGGATGATAACCTACAGAATCAAATCCATTCTCACCAACATTTTGTAAACAACTCGTATTTCTTACATCCTCATTTCTCTTTGCACAAATACTTCCCGGTGTCCACTTTTAGGTAACAGGATACGGAAGGCCACCTTACCAATAAAGTCAAAAAAATTCAGAAGCCAATCAGTATAGAGGTATACTCCTAAGAAAGTCAAAGGGACAACATTCTTGTTAGGCACCAATCTCAAAGTCTCAGCTCTTGATATAGGAATAGCGCCTGAAATTATGCATCTACTCTGCAGAAAATCAGAGAAACTTCTTTGCATCTTTAACATGCTGAGATTTAAGTCTCATCTCCAAGAAAGCTTTGGAATGGCACGGACAGGACTAATGGCTGCCTGCTCTAATTCAGTGGCAAAACTAGTCTTAAAGAGGTTTCTGAGCTATGTGAAATTCTGGTCTACGGATGTCAATATGAGTTTTGCCATTTCACACATAAAGGGAACAGATAATCAAATTGTCCATATAAGAAAACTTGGTGTCTCTGAATTAGGAAAAAAAAAAAAAAGGTTTTATCCTATTATCTGAGAGTGAAATTTGTCTCACTTAGAAGTAAGCCATAATGGACACTAAAAAAAACACCCATTACAGCAACACAAGCAACTTTGTTATATCAGTTAAATATAATGTTTAATTAGTTTTCTAAATGCGTACACTGAAAAGCCATTAGACAACCATTAGGAGTAATATATCCATTTTCTTTTTACAATCACCTGATTTAGTTAGCCGAATTTCTGAAGTAATTCAGTCAAACAACATTTTTGGCACTATTATCCCAGTAAAGCTTCTAATTCCCTTTTTTGATTGTGATCACTACAATTTTCCCTCAAGCTTTAAAGTGCTGATGATCATTTTCTGATTTACCTAGCATCTCTTTTATGTTAAAAGAAAAAAAGAAAGTGCCCAGTATGGTTATGGTCCAGAAATCTGACACTATTCAGCTATTTATTTTTGAAGTGATCTTTAAGAAAACCAGTTTTGTATTCTCCATATGTGGGGGAAAAAGACAACACATCTGAAGAATAGGATGGCTGTAGATACCTTTAATGGTCCTTCTAAAACATCTGAGCTCCAAAAGAAGCAATATCCCTCTGGCTATTCACACTTCTGCTGACTTAGTATTTTACTTTTTATTAATAAAAGTTTTCTTAATAAACTTACTAACTAGCAACCTTATAAACATGAAAACTTGTCAAAAGGTTCATGATGTAGTGACTTTGCCAAAACATTATAGAAGTGGCCAATAAATCTCACTGAAGAAGGACAAAATCCAATTGTAAAAATAAAACCTCCAAACAGATCTTTTTCTACAGCTTCCTACAGTTTCTCTGATGCCTTTTTTTGCATGATGCAAGTGCCATCCCTCTAGAAATTCTGTAAAGTTTTCCAGTGCATTTTCTCCACCTTGTGCCAGCCCCATTATGCCATGGGGTTATGTTATGTGCAATCAGCAGTACATATGATGTGCAGAGTACGTCTTTATCGATGGCAGCATTCTACAAAAAGAGAAAACTAAGAGATAGGGTGAGACATAGAACAAATCTGTAGCACAGCTGTTAACTGAACTTGAGTCCTGATCTAACCAAACTAATATGCAAACCTCAAATCTATCCTCCTATGGTAATTGCTTTATTTTTCCTTGCAATGCTTCAGTTGTTTGCTTTCCAAAATGTAACAGAGTTTTAAATAAAAAAGTTCATCTGGAGAATAAACAATTTCAAAGTTTCTTTTGAATAACGTGGTGAATTTTAATACTCTGCTTCTGCCAAACCAAAGGAAAGTAAAACATAGGAACTAAGAGCAGTTCCCGACTCTGCACCGCAAACATCTCAATGCTGAAGCAATGTGCTCTGAACATACACCTTGTTCACTCCAGAGGACCCCTGTCTAGGTTAAAATCAGTTTTGCAACATTACAAATACAAATGCATGCACCCAACAAGCAGTGTTGGGCAGTTTGCTACATTCAAAAACAAGAGACAATTCCAGTCAATCTCCAGCTGGTAACAACACTCTCATTTCTGCCAGAACACTTAAGGATGTAAATGTATGAATAGAGCAAACCTGCTCTTCACCGCAGACGGACGCTAACCAACCTTTACACAGAAGGGCTCAGTGGAAAACCCTGAGATCCCATAGTATAGATTTTTCCCAACCCACGGCACATTGGTGTTTGCTAGTTCACATGATGGGGGAGACAGCAGACCAGGAGGAGTTCTGGCTTACTGACTTCTGCCACCTGTTAGTATATCCCCTCTAAACACGCTGTTTGCATCAAACTGTAAAGTTGCCAGGTAAGGTACAGAGGAGAAAACTACTGACCGTTTGTTTTCCCCCAGACAAACTACCTCAGTTCCAATCTTAAAAGGACCAGAACTTGTACTCGCCTCGTTACCAGCCTGAGCAGTGGTGCCAGGAATGCAAGTACACCAACAAACGAACAAATCCTTTCCCTCTTGCCAGGGCCCAAAGCAGGGGAGAAAGGGGAAAGCGGGGAGTGGACAAAATACATGTTTTCTCACCAGTACTGCCTGTTGTCTCAGTAAAAACAAAACAAAAAAATTAGCAGGCTGTAATATGACACACAGATGGAAAACAGAATGCTGGCATACTACCCAGTGTATATCTAGTATTCAGGTGCTGAAGCAGCACTGTCATATGAGCTGACTGCTTATGTTAATGCTACAAGAAATCTTCTCTGTTAATCAAAGCTTAATGAATGTGAGTTTTAGCATTAAAATGCTGGCCTTTTATAATCTTCATATTAATTTCCTTGATGCTGTCTTTATGTTAGTAACAAAATCCATGAATGAGGCCAAAGACGAACAGTCCAACAGAATGACTGGCAGAACTAATCAAGCCAATGTTGAATACTGCCCTGTAACACGCAGTGAGGAGACAGGCAAATGCAGGCATCTGAGGTACAGAAGGTACAGCATAAATAACAATGGAAAGTAAGGGAATTAAATACAACATAAAGATGGCTCCTGTTGTCATGATTTTAACACCTCTCCCCCCAAAACAAACAAACAAACAAAAAAACCCAGCACATTACTATTTGTGAAATGGAAAAGGCTGCAGGTTATGAGCTTCAGTGCAAAAGTTGATTTGTGGAAGAACTGGAAGGTGAAGGACCTAGGAGTAGGAATAAAGTGAGGACAGACACTAAGCCCAGAGGGACAGGGATGGCGTGGGCACCTTCCCCTGCAGTCAGCAGGAGCGCTGGGGTTAACCCTGCCATCAGCTCTGCGAGTGAAGCAGCAGCTTCACCGCACAGGCAGAAGCTGGGGACCTGAGTGAGGGGAAGCGCTGGCACCACCAGTGGGCAGCGAGGTGCCTGGAAGAGAGCCAATGCATGAGATGCTAAACCCAGGGACAGAGAAAAATAACGTAGGAAAGAACTAAAGTGTCCTAATGAGATTGTTTTTCCTACCAAAAAGAGCAGGGGGGGGTTGAAACTTCTTCTCAGCTCCTATGCCCTCTCCAAACAAGACGCGTACGATCTAACGAAGTTCCTCTCACTTTTCTCTACAGATTCCTTTTTGCCTTGCCCTACAGTCAGGATTACAATCTAAAGAAAATAAAATGAAAATCACATATTGTCTGACCAGATCACTGCCAAAATGACAGGCAAATTTAGTCTGTCTTTAGCCTGGTCCTTGACTCAACACAGTGGCCTGTGCTCCACCATTTGATCTGATTAGCACTGTTTTGGTCTAAAGATGTTAGTGCAGAGGCGATCTTTTTTGGAAGAATCACAAAGGTGTTTTTTTTTCCTAGGGAAAACATCCTTTTTCCATCATGAAACACAAATATTACACAAAATATCTAGAGTTAGGGGAGAAGAATGTCAATATTTGCACAGTTGGTTTCTAAAGTCTGAATGCATGAGTTGAGCCAGGACTTGTTGTAAATTATAACCAGTCAAAATAAAACATTAACAGTAACCCTAGGAGCATGAAAGTGCACTGCAAGAATCGGTCCCGTACAGTGCTTAAATGAATACCAGAACTAATACATTCATCAGTAGTTTCAGATCACGGTCAATGAAATGAAAGTTTTAAATAGCTTGTATTCGAGAGCACTTGCATTGAAGTTGCATCCCTGTTCTTCACATGTGGAAGCATCTTTCCCTTTCAATCTTACAAAATACGCAGTGTAATGCTTACAAACTTTATTTTACTGAAAATAGATCATCTTTTAGAAAGTATTTCTGAAGATATATCTTAAGATGAGACATTCATACTCCGTCTTTCCCACAGCCTACTTTTGAAAAATGTACATACTCATTCTGTAACGCAAATCTGCGCTTCTTTTCATTGATATCGATGAAACAACAGTAGTCTTAACCTGACAAGAGACATTCCTTTTATTTTCTGTATTTCTAGGCTGCCTCATGTTAATGTCAGTGCCTGCAGGAGACTCCAGCATTGCTCAAGGTGCAAAAGCAGCAAGGCTGCAGCCTTTCTGCTTCAGAACAAATGGTCCAGTGCACTTTTTGAAGCCTGCCAACATAAAAGAACCAGATCTGATCCTTGCAACCAACAGCATGCTCACCAGATTAATGCAGCTCACTTGGTAAAATGCAACCTTGACCAAGTTTGAGAAACCTTTGGGTTAGTTGTGAGCACACCTCAAGAACTACGGCAGTTCTAACCTTTCCAAAATGCCACAGGTTAGACAAACCAAAGATGAACCAACAGGAGCTGAGTGCAAGGGTATCGCCATATATTAACCTTGGGTGGGAATCCTCCGTGACCAGGTCTAATACAAGTGAGAGTGATTTCTTCAAAACGCCCCGTGAGGGCATGACATAGTTATCATTGAAGAAACTCCGGATTTCCCCTGGGATGGAGCTCACTGAAGTTTCACTGCGTTTCTCCCCCTGCCAGGGCACCGCGGCATCACACACAAGCTCTCTTTCTCAACTGGCACTCTTTGCACCTAGGGATTTTGCTAATATCCCCAAGACATAATGACTGATCTCACCCCTGTTGTCAACTCAGCTTTTATTACATAAATAGGAATTAGCGTCATGCATCTAAAAATGTGAAATGGTGCTTCTCCAGCAACAGACACCCATACGACATTGCTAATATGCTAGACTTCTTGCAATGACTATGAATACAATTATTCTGAAGTGTGATCTAAAGGTATACAACTTTTCTTCCCTGTGGTTTTAGTAAAAATTAAGGGGAATCAAGCATGAAGCCTCACCAATTGAAGCTGGTAGAGAGTAAACAAAATTAATATTTGTGATTATAAGTATAAGCAAATGGTATTAAAAAAGAAATCTACTTGGTAGTCTACCCAACTCAAATAAATTAACTCCTATAATATTCCTCCAAGCTGTGGGCAAATCCAAGAGTTAAGACTTTATGGTCATATTTAATAACAACAAGCCTCTCACGGAACTGATAGCCATCTGCTTAGGTCTGATACTTAAAGAAGAAAGGTTTAGATATCTATCTAGAGTAGGGAGATGACACAGAGACAACTCCCTTCCCCACCCACAGTTAGAAAACTAAAAGTAAAATCAAATGACAGTCCAATTGAAAGAGATACACTGAAGAAGAAGAAGAAGAAAAAAAAACATAGGAGAAAGCAGCTTGGGAGGGAGGTCTAGGCATCCATTTAGTACATACAATATTCTGGGGCATCACAGCATGTATAGGAGTAAGTTCTGTCCAGCTTAAACTGAAACCAATGAAAATCATTTTCAAGCAAATGCACGTGTCCTATTTAGACTAAAGAAACCATACCCCTTCAAACTGAAGATCCTGGGTAGATTAGATTTCTCTTAATTCTGCCATAAACATGAAAGAAAATGGATTTGCCATTAATACAAAGATAAAAGTAAAGCAGCATGATAGATCATCCATTAACAATACAAGTATGGCTAATTCTTCCTGACAGTGAAATGACTGTCTATTTATTTATTCTATTTATTTATTCATTTTTAATAAGTACTTAGACTTTGCATACTGTGCCTATTTTAGCTCAGACATCCTAGGTTTGAGTACCAGCAAGTTTTTATAAAGATCAGAAGGCCTTAAATATAATGTACTAACGTGAGAAAGAGGAAGGGCAACTGAAGTATTTTAGCACAGAAGAGAGGAAAAAAAGAAAAGGAAAATAGAGACTTTACAATCTCTTTGACTGACAAAGAATAGTTTAAGATGTAGTGAACTACTGTAATTAATTTGAAACAATAACGAGAAGGAGCAAGCTGTCGCACATTTCACAGAGAATCACAAGCACAGAATTAATATCGCACTTTATTCTGTTATTCCAACTGGTGGACTACTGGGCTGGCTTGGGCTTTGCCTTTTTTCAGAACTGCATTTTTGGTGTGCAGGGTCGTACTGCATTCTCTAGCAAACAACAACTTTGATTTATTCATGTAAACATCAGAAATGCGTTGGCAAACACTGCCATATGGAAGAAACAGAGATATAATAGACTTTCTGTTTGCTTTAGAAAGTTGACATCTGTGGATAGCATCATCTAAGTTACGATTCAATAACTTTTCATCTTTTGGTCATTTGCACTTATCAATCCAATCCCAATTTAGTTTGACAACGCATAAAGCTCTGGGAGGGGGACAACAGAGAAGGAACAATCCTTCAGAAACTTAAAATAGGAACATACTTGAATATCCTTCCCCTTCACATCATAAATTTAAAGAACGAGGAAACTCACATCTGTTCTAACTTAGCCTTAGAGCTTAAAAAGCAAGGAAAAAGTATTAGGGTTATTCGTATCTCGTTCGCATTCCGGCAAAGGCTTGCGGAGCCGGACCCGGCGGCACCGCTCACCTCGGCCCCGCCAACT
>VXAA01000859.1:527818-543539 GCA_013399115.1 Anseranas semipalmata
GTGCCCCCCTCGGGAAGCGCCGGGACAAGGCGGGCGCAGCCTCGCATCCCCCGCGGCCACCGCGCCCCGGCAGCGGCCCCCGCCCGCCCGCAGGGACCCGCCGGGAGCAGCGCCGGAGGGGCCGCATCGACCTGCAAAAAAAAAAGCCGGCCCCGCTCACCGCCTCTCCCCCCCGGGCACTGCAACCTGCCGGGAACGCGTTTTCTTCCCCACTCCCCAGGCTGGCGTTGCCTTGCCACAGTCGCGCTGCGCTGGAGATGCGGACGGCAGCAGTCAAACCCCGAGCGGCAGCCAACGCTCCGATCTTGCCCTGCCTTCGCACTTTGAAACGCCCAAGCAGGACCAAGGCGACACGCACAGTGAATGGTACTCAGCATAAACTGTAATTTCACCTAGCAAGAGCTGCTATCGATTACTTTACCGACAAATCAAATACGAAATACTCCCTCTTCTTAGCCTAGTAAGGTCTTCACTTAAAATACCCCAAATTAACGGGCAAAATATAAGAAATGACCCTGTAGAACTGGTAAAAGAAATAAACCTATTTTAACTTTCCTGTACGTCATCAAACGTTCCCATGCTCTTCATCATCTTTGGGAAAACAACAACCCAAGTGCAAGCACACAAAAGGGTAAGAATGAATTTGAGATGAATACTAGTGAGCACCATAAATTAATTGCATTTGAAGCTGCCTGGCAGAGAGTAGAAATTAAACTTCTAAACACTTACCCACGTGCAAAAGTGTTTGTGGGGCTTTCACAGATGTCTGATAGAGGGACCTGAGAAGCATTTTTGGGATGTCTCCATAAGCCAAGGGAAAGGCTATAGCAAAGAAAGCAACATATAAAACATTAACATTAAATCAATGCTTTGTGGAGAAATGTCTTACGTTTAGTTGAGCTTTATCTTAAATCATATTTAAAAGCTCGCACTGTATACAAATCAATATTGATGCCATCTAAAACACACCACTATCATCTGCACTGATAAATGCCAGTTTCCATCCAGGACAAAGTGACTTCTTGGAAGAATTTCAAGGACTTCCAATCTCTTCTGGCATCTCAGCAACTGAAGCCAAAGCTGTACTCTTCTGCCAACTTCAGGCTCTGCTCCAGCACATTAAGACTGGTTTTAGATGCCATCGTGTTCGTCATACAAGGAGCAGAAGTAAGGTCACCACAATAATTTTTTCATTTGATTTCCAGGCTTTTAAATTAAGCAGATTTATACGTTTTCAGAGGATCGTAGCTTACACACAGCACATATGGGAACAGGTTGCCAACTTGGATGAGAAAGGGACTAAATATTAGTGTCTTCATCATTCCAGCTAGCATGACTATCACTCTAGCATTAATGTAGTCACCGTCCTTGATGGAGCTCTTCTGCTTTATGGTCTCCAGTACCCTGGCAAGTCTTCACCACGGAAAAGTGATGGTGTATGGAGGAAGCGCAGTTTGACCTGAAAATACAGCCTTACCATACAAAATACGGCAAGACAAACAAACCGACAAACAAAAGACAAAATAATGGAGGAATTTTTCACCCAAAATTCAAACTTGGGGGGGGGGGGGGGGGGGGGGGGAGGTCAAAAAACTTTTCTTTTCAAAAGAAAAGAAAAGTCAACTATAAAAAAAAAAAAAGAAAAGAAAAGTCAACTATAAAANCAATACAGACTGAAGCATCTATCCTTGACTTTACTAGAGGAATACAAGCCTCTGTCAACACCCTCTTTTCAGCAGCAAATTTCTGCTCAGATATGCATAAAATGCATGTTCACATCATTCACCTGATTTTGTTGCCTGAAGGCCTTTTGAAAACTGAAATCAAAATCAGCGCTACTAAATGGAGAATAAAAAGCTAGGTGTCCTTAACTCTCCAGACAAGCTCAAGCTTTATAATGACACCTCCCATCACTCCTAGCAAAAATACTTTGGAAATAAATTGACACTTTCCTGCAGGCTGGTGCAATCGTGAGACTATAACTCACAGTCATTTATTTCTGCTTTGCTTTGAGTCATTCATTTGGCTCAGCGGACTGAGCTATTAAATTATTGTATTTTTTCTTCTATAAAGGCACCCTGAGATGTCTTGATATGATAACGCTTCCTGAAACTGATGCTAATTTGTTACTGTTTCATGGTTTCATCAGAAACCCTAGGTCATGCTCAGTTAGCATCAAGACAGGACACCTGAGGACTGCTACACCTTTCTGTGCTTTCCAAACAGTCACACATGAACACAAACATTTTCATAGAAGAAACTCCTCCTAGAACATTGTGACTGACATCTGATTTTTGATCATTTCAGGGCTTAAACAATTTTTCCCCCACATTATAAGGTCAGTTGTTCTAGAGTCTCAGAATCTGAAGTGCTGCTGTTGACCACTTTAGGAAAACGTTTAAAAATTATTTTTAAAAACTGCTTATTAACACTTAACTCTACTTTGTGATCAAATCATCACATTACAGCTGGGATGGCACTGAACAGATACGCTTCCTGAGGTAGGTCTAATGGTAAAGGGACAGATCAAATTTTGATCCTGACAGTCACAAAGGATTTATCTGCATGCTACATGACATACTTAATTCAAGTTATTTACATGTTTTTCCACAATACATGGGCTTCATTTTCATAACATTTTGTCTGCTCCTTTCTTCCCTGCTTATTAAATATAGCTAACATTTAAACTGCCCAGCAATCCATACCACCTCCTAGATTTTTACCCATCTGAGATCTGGAAGAGCTAAGAGCAGCAGTTCTCCTGCAGTGCTCACCCAGAAGTGCTATTAAATGTTCAGAAAGCCTTGTTACCACGAGAAAGCAGCAAACCCATGCTGAGGGATGTCTCCATCACAGCACCTGGAGAAAGCAAACAAGAAGATATTTCTTTCCCTTTAGGAGCAAATAAATCTTTCTTGTACAGAAGTAACGCCACCAACCGTCCTGATCACAAAAAGTTTAAAGCAAGAGCTCCACATCGTCCAACACATCAATTTCATGGCAAAACAGGATTCTTGTAGAAACACTGACATGGGACTGGCAGAAGTAGAGATGTTGTTTGAGGGAAAGCAGAACAGCATATCATAAGGAACTAGGGATATCATATCATATCACTAGGAAGAATCAAAATACTTTAGAGACCTGACAAAGCTATCCCTCTTGTGAGCTGGCTGCCACATGAACTGCTTTCATCAGACCCCACTGCTAGTTCTTAACAGTAACGTATCTTAAGTTCCTCCAAAAAAAAGGTAGTTTGAGTCACTGTAAATATAATATAGAGCTTTTGAAAAAACATTCATCTGTGACAATGCCTGATTTCTGGCCATCAGATTGTTTCATTGAAAGCATAAACTTAAGTATCAAAAACATCATGAAATAATAAATCATGGTCATCTGTTTTCTTGGGCAAAACAGATCACGTTGTCTGATGCCATCAGCAGTCAGTAATAACATAATTCTTGCATCATTGATTTATGTGAAACTTTCACCTTCTTGACTGTACTGCTTCAGGTTTATGTGAATGCTTGAACTTTTCCATGCAAAGGTGAAACAAGTTCTTCCAATACCTGGGAACAACAGGTGTCTTCATATTTCATTTCCTTGAAGAAGCTCATGTTGTCTTGCACCTGCCTGGTTACTTTAGCCCTGAAAATTGACAGAATACTCTAGTTCAGTTTTTGTATCATTGTTCTAAGATCAGTCCTGGGAGTGCCATGAATACTACTTATTATATCAACTAAGAGGCATATGCGCATGTGTTCATGGTGATGCACGGTGACACTTAAACATTGTACTTTCTGCACAGGTTTCAAAACTCAGATTCAAATCCCAATCTGAATTTTGTATACTGTTGTGGACGAGTGGGATTACAGAAGCGTGATTAAAACTGGATGTAAACCTCTCGCAGTGACAATGCACACCGCTCCACGCAAGAGAGCCTGCAAGATTGCACGGCTGATGTGCACGTTGCAGGGCATCCGGCGGAACTCTGCCGCAGCTGCCAATCCATTGCCACAGGAATATCCCCTGGCTAGCATCAGGGAGAGCAACAGGGCTGATGAGTCATGATCGTCTCATTTGCACGGACAGCCCTTCTTGCTTGTAACCACACTATAACACAATCCCAACAGTTGTAACCCACAAGCACCTTAGCATTGAAGCTCAACATTTATTTCATTACTCATGAGGCATAAATTTCCCTGAGGTATTAACAGGCATCAGTATGATAAATCTCTGAACATCAGTACGAGCAGTAAAGTTCTTCTGAACTTTGAAGACCGGATTTTTCTAGCTTTTAAACAAACATTTTGAATCTGCCTGGAAACATTATGAACACGCACAAGAACATTCACACATCCCCCATCAGAATTTGAATGGTAGGGGGTAGATGTTTTTCCAGAAGTTACAGTACAACTAGTAAGAGAAATATATTGAAACTGACAGCTGATAAATTAAAACCAGCTAACAAAATATAAAACATCCTTTGTTGACTCTTCTCCATGTCCGTTTCCAGTAGATAATGCACTATTATGATCATAATGATAAAAAGGTTATTTTCATCCTTGTTTCTTAGCATTCAGTGTCAAATATAATAGCCCACCTGAGAGATGTGAAACCACCATTCCCTACTTGTTCATAAAGAAACAGAGCCAATGACCAAGGCAAGCTTCTTCTCACTGCCTAGCTAACGTACCCCTACGGTGACCTGGAAGAGGTGAATGCATTAGAGTATGATTCTGTTCAAGGTAGATGTACATACTGCATTTTACAACACAACCAGAAGTATGTATATGACCCTACAAAATACCCCATTACCAACTGTATCAAAAATACATACATATAACAGCCAGATAAAGCTGTGATACTTCCTAAATGCCCAGCAAATATTTCCTAATCTCAGCTTGTTTTATTTCTTCCTTAAATCCTACACTTTGCTGCAGTGAACTTGAAAAGATGACCACTGTGTACCCTAAAGGTTTCAAACCTGAAAAGCAAATATAAGGAGTGTCAAATATGATAATTTCAAATATGATAAAATAACCAATAATGTAGAAAAACCTACTTGAAATATACACGTGCTTGAAGTTCAATACAAAATGTAATTAAATTAGACTGACAAAACCATATCTTCCTCGAGCAGTATAAAACCTGAGTTGCTTTAGGTTTAACAACAAAGCCCTGAAATCTTTTCAGCTTTATCTTTGCCACATTGCTACCGGGAAGAGGCCCCAGTCTTCTTGCACAGACATCTCTGTATGTGGGAGCTAGGAGAGACTTTCCAGCCACACTGCTCTTCCATCAGTTTCTGCAACTCAGTAGGTTCACTACATGCCGCAGTGCAATTGGCGATGACACCTGCAATCACAGATGGGGTTGTGCCAGAGCCAGCAGTCTTCAGTCCTAATGGAATACCCTGGGGGGAACCAGGTGGTTGGAAAAGCATGGCAACTGCTGACTCACCATCCTGCATGGGCTCCCGTACAGATTGTGCCCAAACAAAATCCACAACAGAGCTTCTGCAGAGCCCAGGGCTAAGGGTGCTGATGTTCTTCTTGGAACAATGACTCCATCATCACCCCTAGTCAAGCCTCTGCATTGACCTGTATACCATCTGACAGAGCTCAGGAACTGAACTGCTGTGGCCCTTCCTACAAACTTTATTGACCTCTCTTGTATGTAAAGAAGGTATAACTTCTTGTTGTGTAGGACACTTATTCACCAAACCAGATACACAAATCAGTCATGAACTCTCAAATCATTGTCTTTGACAAAAGAAAGCACTGGCAGCAGAAGTCTTAGACCCTGTTACCTCTATGCACGATCTAGCTCCAGAAGAAAAAAAAAAAAAAAAAACTTGCACATCTACACCTTTTTGTAGCACAACAGCTTTATGGTAATAGCAGGCAAAGTCCCCAGCCGATGTAAACTTCCATAGGTTCAGAAAGAAGCCATGACAACCTATACTGTTGGGGGATTTGCTCCGATACCATAAGGTGAAACGGTGACCAGATAGTTTTCAGACTCCTAAGTCATCAAGTCAAATTCTGCCGGGGAAGAGCTGACAAAATCATGACCATTATTCAGTTATGAATGTAAGCATAAAGACACACTAAAGTTAATGAAGAGAAGACTGCATTCAATGGAATAACAATTAATTTCATCACTATAGGAATTAGTATAAAAATATCAGATTCAGGACTTACAAGGGACTTCACCTCTGAGTTAACCTGTATTGGGTTAAATGATCTACATAATCTGATTTACTTTCAGCACCGTATGTTACAAAATTGTAATCATTAGAAACCAAGAAATATGATCCTGAGCTAATTCAAGAGATCTGCATACATACTAAAGCATATCTTTAAATATATGGTATCCTGGTCATAAAAGAAAGCACTCAGGTAGTCAGGTCACATGTCTTCATTTGCACCATGCTTTACAGAGGCACGTTTGCCCCTGTGTTCTATCAATCTATCAGAATGTGTTTTTCCATTACACATGCACACAGTCTCTACGTTTAAATAACACAACATTAAAAATGAAATCAAGAGTTTGCATGTGAGGAAATGTGAGAAAGGCAATTGCCCATACATTTTTTTTATTTGGTCAGTATTACACCTTTTAAGCCTTACTCAGGAACTAGAAGTCAGCATCTGAAGCAGTGGCGGAACTGGTAAATTTCTGGCATCCAACCCAAAGATTTAGCCTCAAAATAACATACTTGTGACTAATACAGGACCCTTCTTCATTCTTCCTGTGCATTGAGTAAGGTCAGAGTCCTGTAAATGCAAGAATACATAATTGCAGACAGGCTGTCAAATACTCTGCGCAAAAGGAGTGAACTCAGATTGAAAAGATAAACTTTGAGTGCTTAATGTTATAATATTGTCCCTGAATGCAAGCTTTTCCAGAACATCATTTCTTAAAATATTTTTTAAAACAATATTTAAGAATTGCACCATATGGAGCCACAGTGAGTGCTGCATAAGTTACTACAAAAGTTTAAATGATTGAAACCAACCATTCCAAAGGAAAATGGCAGGCTATTGGACAAGTTTCTGTAGGTAGATACAATATATTATAATTATACAAGATGCCAAGCACACTAGTTTAATCCATTTATCCTTAAACAAAACAATGAAACAAAAAATTACACACACAAAGAAAACCATGATTAATGCCTGCCCCTTAAATATGGAATTTGATCATAATTTGAACTTAAAAAGGACTAGAAAGTTATCAAAGTGATTATGACCAATAAAAGGAGAAATGAATGCTAAGTCATGGCCAGTCCATTAGAGATTCACCCCTAGGCAAGAGGTTCCTGACCCTCTAACATCCTACATGGCCCTAAGGCCATGTAGAAGGGAGAACACATTACAGACAAATGGACCATTCTGGGATTTTAGCAGAAAGTCTTCAGAAAGTGCTGGGTGTGCAAGTTTCTTTAGTTACAGGTTTAACACACAGGCACATATTGGATGATTTTCAAGGATGAGGGAAAAACCCAGTTCTCTCTTCCCTTAGGTCCCTATTCAAAATGTCAACTTCATGATAGCTTTTCAAATTAAACACTGAAAGAGAATTTTGTACCATTTCTTTTAGAAAAGACACACTTACCTATACATAGGGACAAAATACTGTGGAAGTTGTATTTTGGGGAGACGATATGCCAAGTGTTGCAGCTACTCCTTAACTAGCACAAGATTCTGACCGGAGTTTCTCTAGTACAAACAGCAACAACAGCACAAGATAACTTTAAACTATTGACTCTGGCTGTAATACACGTATTATAAAAACAAAGTGCTAAGTATTTTTTTTTTCTAGAGTTACAAGTCAAATCACTTTACGTATTTAGTTTTTCTGTTTTCAGAAAGAAGAAAACATTTCTGTTTTAATGAAATTTCACCTAGCTTCACACATACATAGAAATAATGTAAAATCTTAGAAGTTCACTGAGTAATCCTTTGTGTCTTGACTTCCGTGAACTTAAAGAGTAGGAATCAGAGCCCAGGGGAGAAAGTAAAGAGGAACTTTAAACGCCTAAAGCAGATAACCAGAAGTAGGTTACTATCCTATTTTTAATTTATGCATATTACAAGATGAGGTGACATTCATGTATATGTATCCTATTATCAATAGCTAGGTAGCTTCTCTTTTAAGTTAAGAGCAGATTTTAAGTAGCTCATCTGACTGCTATTTGTTTGGGTTGTAGAGCATCCTGTATTTTAGCTCAGAGAAATTTCTCTGTCCTGGAATTTCTCTGAAGCAGCATACATGAAGGAAACAGTTTCTTGTTTCTAAGTCACAACTATGTGGTAGCTCACAGTAATTCAAGACAGCTGTTTCAGTGTTGTTAGCAGGTACAGCAACATTTAACTAAAACTAAAAGCTCAGTAAATACAAACAAGGCCACACAGGTGGTGTTTGATGAAGGGCAATGGTTGTGGAGCAGGCACACCACTCATTAACTGGAAGAGATAATCTTAGAGTGCTGGCTTTTGTCTCTTAGAATCTGGCAAATACAGTTAATGAGATATGATCAGAAATTATGTTTTTTCCATTACACTTACCATACTGGAACATTATTCAGTTAACACCTGGGAGAGACTGGTTTAAGTGACCCAGGTAAACAGAAAGCAGGTAAGTCAATGCTCTATCAACTTGAAATCAGCATTTTTACAGCTCCAATATTTTTAAGTTAAACCAGACCTTTTCAGCCCTCCTACAATACATCTCATGTAAACTACGCACAGCTGGTCTCTGCACGAATAAATCAACTGTTGAAGGCGTAACAAAATATACACAACTAAGGCAGAGAGAGGACAAAAGATTGTGATTGAAAGAGAAACCGTGCAGTGAACCTAAGTCAATTTAGAGCCTTGACATGTTCCATCAACTTATGCCTAGGAAGTGCTCCCGTGGGGAAGGTAGTTTTTGTCTTAATTTTTTGTGTGTGTTCGTTCCTCAGCAAATGCTTTGCATCAGGCATCACTAAATGAAAAGGTTGTCTGGTTTACGGAAGAGCTGCCATCCCTGTAACTAGTGATAGTGGAGACTGTAAGAAGTGAAACTGTAGAGCAGAGAGTTGTAGGGATGTTGACATACAGGGTGTTGACTTCTGCAGCCAGGAAATGCAGCCCCATGTCATGCTGGCAGGCTGGCTGAAGTTGTGGTAGGGCCACAGAGGCAGCATGAACTGATAAGGAGTCCCTGTATAGTACAGTTTGACTCCCTATATATTACTAAGTACTAATGTACTATTTTGGAGGGAATTTTAATTGCACTCTGCTGACCACAATCCCAGCTTTACTGGGAAAGTATTGTAGAAGGGTTGCAATTCCTTTTTTCAAGGGGTACTGTATGACTAAGTTGAAAAGATGCTTGACATCAAAACAAATTCAACAAAAGATTATATATTGATGCCACACAAAAAAATACCTAAAACAAATTATATTTCTTTCTAAGCCGTTGGCCAGAAAATATGGAAAAGCACAGGGTAAATGCACCTAAGACTGGCTTGATATAGTCTACTAAGAAGCTAGATGGGAGGCAATTTGCATGCCTAACACAAGAACTCTTGACAAGGTTCCCCACAGATAATAGGATAGGAGATTAAGCAGTTTGCATTGAAGTAAAATGTTAGACATTAAACTGACAGTCCTCAATACACACCGTCTAAAAGGCCAGTGGGAAGTAGTGTCAGAGCTACACTAAAGGGCCATAGAATAAGACTAGAAAAAAAAACTTGTTAACTGCTCTAAAGAAACACTGGTTGTCACCTGCTAACATTTTGTTCAACAGAGAACTGAGAACAGGAATGCCTGCTCTGTCAGAAGTCATTTCCAAGTCACTGGGGACTTGAAGAAGTTACAATAAACAGAAAATGACAAGAGGCACCAGCACAAACCAACTGGAACCACAGTATTAAAGCATGAAGTTACAGAATTGCAGCTCATAATATTCAGTACTGATGAGCTTTTCTGTCAGGATCTTCTAAACTATTAAACAAAACCCCCAAAATCACAACTCAGAAATCATCTTAGAGGACCTACTGCCTTAGACATGCGACATCTTAGATTTCATCACCTGATGCTGTCCCACAGATCCTGAATTTGCTGGTGTTAGCTTAGGAGTCTTGTTCTAGAATGTGAATCAAACTATTTACTGGATGTTTTTAGACAGTCAAGGTTATTTTGCTCTATGTGTTCACTGTGAACCAATCCATTCTTTCTAAATACATCCTGAAATGCCATTGTACCAGGGTCAGAAACAAGTCTATCCCTTTAAACTTCCTGTGATTACCCATGAGACAGAACTCCTGAGAATAGCTTTCTCTCCAAGGAATGCTTGAAATAAAACTGAAAAGAAGTTTTTATTGATTATTGCCCTAAGAAACCTGCAGTGACTTCATAAAGATGATTCAGAGCTTAGGCAGATGACTTAATGTCGCTACAAAATCCTACATGAATGGGAATTCAAAATATCTCTATTGTGTGATCACACTAAAAATTTGTCCTCTGAACTTTTCTTTTTTGTACTTCCAGCTTCCTCCTTGAACTTTAGGTACTCTTTCTGGTTGTCTATATCTTCTAGTACTTTTCTAGATAATTCCTTATTCCACTGTATATGTCTTCTGCTAACAATGTTCAAGTACTTCCCTGAAGGTGGTATAACATAGACAGAAAGCCACTAAAGCTAATATGAGTCACAGGGAGATGGTCTGAACTAAGGACATGCATCAGCTGCATAATGGAGTGATGAATGGCATCCAGCAGGACACCCTCATTGCAGGACAACCTCAGTCCTCAAAGTCCTGCCCAACAGCCATCTGCCTAGTGTCAATGCTGAATGAAACATCATGATTGACTTACGGCTTCTTAGCTGTACACCAGGATCAGCCTCTCGATGAAGTGAAGGTCCCAGGGCTAAGTTGCCTTCTAGACTTCAGTACTGCACGGCCGCAGCCCAGCTGCAAGCCATGGAGCAGTGGCAGAGTGGCCCAGAGCATGCTGACAGAGCCCACAAGAATAGCCTTGCTGCTCTGAGCTGCTCAGCAAGCCTGGGAAAGCTGTTTTGCTGCCACCTCTGACCTAGTACAAATTGGCAAGAAGCTCACACGTGGCTCCCATCAGCCTGCAGTCTATACAGTCAGCATCTAACGCTAGCCCCAGGTGTTAGAGCCTGCAGCATTTGAGACCAGAATGATGATCGAGTTTAAAGGCAAAGGGAATAAGGAAATTCCTTTCCCAAACAGAATGTTTCACCTGTTCAAATGTTTATTCCCCACAGCACAGTGCAGAGACCCCAGCTTCAAAGCTAGAGAAGGGCTTCATTGGCTGCACTGGGCTCCAGTAAGAAAACCCAGCGAGTATGGCACCAGCCAGTCGAGGTTCAGAGCCTGGCTGAGGCAGTTGTGCTGCATCTCCATTGCGTGAGTGGACATGCTCTAAAGCACGGATCTGGCACTAACAGTTTTCCCTTTTGCACATCATCTACTTCACTGCTTTTGCATAAGGCTGATCTAAAGCTTAGCAAACACTAGTAGCTGTAAATATTACACACACAAAGTAATTATGGTAATACTCTTCATTTGCAGAAAGCAGATCATTCATTAGCTACCCAAAATAGCTGAATGGCTCAAGAAACTGCAGCCAACAGTAGGCAGTTAAACCATCAGGTAGCAAAGAAAAGAGCTGTGGTGCCTTAACAAGGATGGACATTTTTTCATTTATACACCTGCTGTTGCAAAAACTTTCCTACTTCCTCCCATCTAGAAGCCAGGAAAAGAGCAAACACACTACAACTATTAGAACAACATACTACTTTTTTTTTTTTTTTTTTTTNTTTTTCCCATTTACCATTAGAGACACAGGTGGACTGTGGTACAAAGTGAGCTGCCCAGAGTCAGTAGCATAGCTGGGAACACAGTTCAGAGACCACATCTACAGACCTGTTCAGTGGACCACAGTATTTAGCAGGCAGGAGGAGACAAAAGTTTCACCTGACTGCTGGAAGTTGCGGTGGAGCCCCAGGTAAGCTTTGCAGTGTACATTCCTCATTCCCTATGTTTTACAGTCCTCACAAAGAACCCCGTACTTGACATATTTGAAGACTGGATACTGGGCTGCTTTGCCTTAAGTCAGTTTGGTGTTTTCTCCTTATGTTTCCATCCCTTGAAAATCATAAGGAAAATCCCTTGAAAATCATAAAGATGTAATTTATTTTGATCCTGCAGGGGTTAGTCAGATTGCTAGGCCTGTGGATGAACTGATGACAGCCTTTGAAGGACTTCAATCACATTACTGTGTTGATGTTCTGGGTCACTAGTCTAATCGAATGCATGTCTCATGACGGAAACAAGCAAGTCTGGATGTTTTCTGAATTGAAAGACATGGTCAGTGATAGTCACTGGAACATAAAATAAAAAGGTATTCAATACTAGAACAGTATAAGCCATTGAGATGAAGAAAAATAAAATTTAATCCTGGTCCATATGCCAGGAGGAATTGTTTGGCTTATTTGATTAACTTAGACTCTGTTTTAAGACTCACACTTCAAAACCTAGCATCCAAATGTTCTACAACCCTTCATGTGTACAGCTCAGTCCATTCCCCCTGGAATGGACTACTTTCAGACTTCACTGTTTTTTTTGTTTTTTTTTTTTTTCCTAAGTATGCATTTAGATTGCTAATATTAATGGCAGCTCAACTGCTTCATGCAAGGTGGGCTGTTTCTCTTTCAGTATTTCCAGGCACTCTGCAAACTCTTTCCTGGGACATATATATAACACATTTACCACTCTAGAGATACTACCACAAGATATAATGACATACATATGTGGAAAATCAGGATATTATGAGCCAAGTCAATGTCATCACTTGTTTACCCTGATGGGTCCTGCTAGCTGCAGCAAAGCCTGCCTCAGATTTATGATGAGCAAATTCACATCCATGTAACTACCCACAATAACAGTTTGCCTATTCAAAGAATAGAGGATGGATGCATATGTATAACTGTGTTTGAGCTGAGGTGTTATCTAAGAAAACTGTAATTAAGTGTGAGATTTTTTTAGTTAGTAAATACATAAGTATTTACTAAATACATAAGTATTTACTAACAAGTGGTGATCCAATCAGCCTTATTACAGAGCATAGGAAAAGCGTAAGGAAAAGCATAGGAAAAAAATATGGATCTCTATCCCTTTCATTACAAAGAGGTTGATTTGTGGCAAATGGCAGTAGATTTCAACAAATACGTGTGAACCATTGCAAAGTAGACAGAGTCTGCAAATAATTGTCAGACTAACACTGGCCAGTAGTACCTTTAATATCTTTTCTTCCTGACAGATATCAGTGTTCCTTCTCCTCCACACCCTTATACTCTTTCATTCCCTCAGAAATGATAAAAACCCTTTGCATTTTGGTCAAAGTATTCAGTTCAAATGAAAAATTACCTCCATAATAAAGCAAGCGTTAGCCAGATCAAAAAAAATCAATTAATCAGCAAGGATTTTTATTAGTCAATCCTGTAACTAATTAAAACCATTGATTGATAACAGACAACACTGCAACAAAGTTATCTCACTCCTAACCCAGCAAAATAATCTTCCTGCTGCATATATAGATAGCATGGGATGACCTGCTTACAGATAAGTCTGTAACTGCTGACCAATCTATTTTTACTTAGTGGTAGTATTTCCCCAGCTCAGCACTTCTGACAGATCACAGCTTTGAGTCTGAGACATTTGTGAACCATCTCTTTGTTAGTCACAAATAGCAAAGTGCACATCGATAAATCACACCCTTTGTCTCCTTCTTTTCCCTCCCCCACACAGTTGCTGCTTTTTCTTGTCAAACCAACCCAGGCTGAGCACTCCTGAACCATCCCTATTAACCTGCAAGAAATTCTAAAGAACAGATCCTATGTAATGGAAAGTGACCTCAAATAATTAACATTTTTGAAGTGGTTTTTATCTGAATTTTATCCAAGGTACATAAATCATCATTCATCTTTCCTCTTCCTGGCAGTGCACTTAGACATAGCAAGTCTTAAAATGATGACATCACCATCCCATGATCCTTCATTATAAGTAATTAAAGCAGTAATATGCCTCTTCTCATCCAGTAGTCATCAAGCAGACTTACTCATACAAAATCTTAGGCATAGTGCACCTGAGGTGAACCAGGAGAGCACAGGACTCAATGTTTTTGGTGAACTGCTGGTAGTTTTGTGTGAATTTATTGCTGCTGAGAGAGTAGTGCATGTTAACATGCAGGGAGACTAAATTCTGCTATTAATCCATGAGACAGGCACTGCAGAGGTAATATTAGGTTCTCTATCCACATACAGTATTAAGGCCTTGACAAGGAAGAGAGGAAGGAAGGAAGGATGGATTTAGTTTAGTCTGTGCCTCTTCAGATTTTGGCCTTTCTCATAAACACACTGGCAAAGCTATCAGCAGTAACATCTGGATAGTATGTTCAGTGACAGGGACAGTACCCAACAGGAACTACTTTAGACTCTCAAGCTCCTTTCTGTGAAGACTAATGATGGTGGAAATTTTCTTACACTGTTCAACAAGCTTTGGTCTAAATCAGTATGCTAGGCTGGCTACCAATTGCAGAATACCAATAGAACAGTTTAGTCATTACTGATTTTAACTTCTTGTTGCATTAGTTTCATATTACTTTAACTCATTACAACGTTTCTAGATAGACACTGCTGATTTCTACATAGCAAACAATAAAACATTTGTCTTCATGGGCAATTGCAACAACGTGTATTACATTATATTTTAATTCACATCCTACTTGGTGATCTCATCTATTTATTTCTCTTCAATAATGACTCCAAAATATGGTCCATTTTGGCAGACTCTTTGAAAAGCCCAATTCCAGCAATAGCTACTTGCACATATACAACAGCCTATAGTACCACTGCCATAGCTTTATTCATATGACAGACTATTCCGTGTGTCTCTTTTTCCTGTCCCATTCTTAATTCGAGTCCTGTCATTAACAGCAGTAGTTAAACTACCAAGATCAGTTTGGTAACTATTACAGACCAAAAACTGATCACATGTAAACCTACCTGCATAGACATTTCCATTGAGTATGATAGATATGCAAGAAAAAAGGCTTCTAGTAAAGGAGAAGGAGTATGCTGTCAAAAAGTTGTTCTTTGTCTATTGTTCTGCTCATGAAAAACAATTTCTATATTACAATTAAATATTTTCATTGCTCCCACAACTTAATGGGTTAAATGGAGCTCAATGACACAGCAATCTTGGAGGACTGGCTATTCAGAATGTGATTAACTAGAATAACACCCTTACCTCTTTGGCCATCAAGACACAAACTACCTGCACACCTGCTCCACACCTAGTTTTATCTTTCAAGCCTATCTCCTCCTGCTTCCACAGGTCCTGAATCCACACGATGGCACTACACCACACCTGTGTCAAAAACTGCCCCAAATATCAGAACCAAGAACTCAGCATATAAAAGGGGACATTTATCACCAAAACTAAATGTCAGTTAGAACCTACCTTGCATCACTAAACATGAATCTTCATTTTAACCTCCTCTCCAGCTGGGCAATGCCAATAGAGGCAAATCTGAGAGTACAGGGCGGATCCAGAGGCAGGGAATTGTGTTTCCGCATGTACAATCAACTTTGACAATGTCCAAGGTATGCTTTTAGGAAAACCCGTTCCATT
>VXAA01000859.1:543601-582596 GCA_013399115.1 Anseranas semipalmata
GGAGCTGGTGCTCCGAGGGCGGACGGGGGGGGGGGGGAGCAGAAGCTATTCAATATGGTGAAAAATGATGACATGTATACTTACTTTGTCTTGTCAGTCTTTTTACAAAGGTCACATATAACAGTTCCTTCCACACGTATTCTTCTAAAAAGGTTACCCAGTCTATCCCCTATTGCAGAGAAGGATCAGCCACAATTGTCATTCCTGACTGATATTTGTCTATTTCTTAAAAAACAAAAAACACAGAAATTCCAGAGCCTGGTTAGGCTTTCTGTTCCAGTGCTTTATATCATTAATATTAAAGAATATAAGATGATGGAAAATGTTTTTCCTTACACCAAATCTGCATTTTCCTTGCTGAAGTCTAAGTCCATCTTGCTTTAGCAATTGTATTCCCACCTATCCACAGTGGGAAAATGACATAGTTTTCCTTTCTCTTTGTATCTACATTCCACCACTTAGAAGCTCTGTTACTATTTTACCCTTATTTTGCAGGTATGCAAACCAGGAAAAAAAATTACTACAGGGTTTTAAGAACAGAGAAATAACTTCCATAGAAAGAGCAAGCAAACAAACCAACTTGTCAGATAGTTTTTATATTAAATAAACAACAAGAACAAACCTTCTAGAAGAATATCATCGGAATAAAACTGACCTGGAGAGGAGGTAGTAGGTAAGATCTAATTTAGAATTCAGGATACAGTAATGGGATCTTTTAAGAGCAGGTATTATTAATCACGCTTCAGTCTCATCATCCAATATTTCAGAAAGGGAGTATTTCCACAGATATCTGTATTTCACCACTACCTGCAAGAAAAGGTTGGCTGAAGATCATTTTGCTATTAATGATCAAAAACAGACATGATTGTTTCTCTGCCTTGAAAAAAATCTTTTTTTTTTCCCCCTCCTATCATTATCATCTCTTAATTAACCCAATACAATGAGTGGCTTAATTAGTTAAATCTTCCATTTATTTAATCTATTTACCAAGTAACATTTTTCATTAAAAAGTTTTTGGACTGTGAGCCTTAAAGTGTGGTCATGTCTGTATGATTAATATTTGTAATGCATATTCAAGTACGTACTGAAGCTTATAGATAATATTTAGAATATATATATTTCCTCATTATAATTCTAATCCATTTCCTCTCTGTATGAAGAGCATTAAAAAAAAAAAAAGGGTTTATATTTCTTTGTTTGAACAAACTTCAGTTACAATTCTGGTTTATTTGCTCAGACTGCTGACATTTCCATGGTCTTTTATTAAAGACCTGATTAACCTGCAGAAAGAGCACGATGTTTGTACAAAGCTTATGTTCTCTAAGCCCACTTCACACCCACATATTGCCTTCTGTTAGGGGAACATTGGTAATGTCAGCATCCTGTATCATATGACAACACCTTCAGAGGACTGACCCCATTGTCAATACAGCATGATTTATAACACCAAGGACCAGAATATGAGTAACAGAGTGTGTTTGCCTGAGCCTTTGGTCAGCTGTTGCACTGCTAGCAGGTTCTGAGCACGCACAAAATCTTTTGACCATGCAGCTCTGCTAACACCTTTATCCACATTGTCATCCACCATGCTGGCATCCAGTTGCTGTAACAATCAACTTTCTTGCAGTAGGTTTGCTATTTCTAGACAAATTACAATAACTGAACATTCTGAGGTGTGCTGAGGATAACATTCTCCTTCCTGAGCTAATCACCATTTCCTTGTGTTAGTTGTCTTTCAAAGTGAAAGCACTGTCTGCAGAGACACACAGGGAAAAAGAATACAACTAAGAAAACTTACCTATGAGCATTTTAAAGTAAGCTGCCAGAAAGATCTTGCATCAAATCAAAAACTTACTAGTGTCTACGATGGCTAATGAAATTAAATAATTTACAAACTCAGTATTCATTTTCCTGTTACCTGGTGACTCAGGCTATGACATTCAGAAACATGGCATCTAACCACTAGATAAGCAATTTCTCTTTTATCTAAGCCAGGTGATCAACAGTTAGAGATTCTCAAGTTGATTTATTAACATTATATAATACCATGAGGTCCATACTTCAGATGCAGAATTGCTAACAGGCTATAAAGTTCAAGATATGATCCTACCAAAGTCATTGTCAACTAGTTTAAGATATGAGTGGTGAAGCTAAAGGGAAATAAAGTAATAGCGACGAGATGCAACAAGGAGAGAAGATTCAGAATTACATAATTACAGAGCCAAAGATAACTGCAAACCTGAACTGATTAAACTTCCTCTAAACAACATCTTAATTTATCAATCTATTTTGCACAGGCTAAATCACCCCAAATATCTCATAATTTAAAAAAATAGTCAGGAGTTTCAGTTTTCTGGGCTGCTGCATATTGTTTGCATTTCACTTGTGTATGATGTTTATATTATTTTTCCAACTTTGTGTTTCCTAGGAAAATGAAGCTGACTACATACTCAACCCTAAGAAAAATTTGCAGATGTGAAAATATGCACAGGTTTATGTTCCTCTGTATATTTTCTCCCAGTGTCCTCATACATGCATGAGATTTAGTAGTCAGTAACTTAGCCAGGTGTACAAGGAAAGCATGGACTTGCATCCCTCGTGAAATCTTTTCTATGAACACAACATATTACGTTAGTAGAGAAAATTTCTATGAAAATCTCTGTTATGATGGAAACATAAACACAAAATTCTGCTTGTATATCCATGCCTTCCCTTTAAGGTATACTGCAAATTCATGCTTCAGTAAACTCCAGCTCTTTTTTGTGACTCAAATAAACCAATGCCGTGCCTCCACCCTTGTCAGATAGCTATGGGTTCAACCAAAGGGCCCACCAAAGCCGTGCAGCAAAGATTCCGTACGACAGAAACATGAGACTCAGAGGGTAAGAAGAGAATTTCACGCGATTACTTATTAGGCATTTTCTGTCTCTCTGTACGCTATGATTTCCTTCTTTAAGCTCCTGTTAATCCCGTTGATTTTGTGCGAGTCTGTTAGCACCTCAGCTCAGCCTGCTTCTTGAGGTGTGAGCAGTCCCAGGAGGCAGCATTTCCTGATCAGCAAGGTACTCTTTGACAACGTGACTCTTCACAGTGTTCCAAGCATGAAGATTATACACACTGAAAATACCAGGGTGGGAGGAGAAGGTTTGTCTTTAAGGACCAGAAGGACAGCAACCTATATGATGCAATTATTTAAGGATTAGTAAGTGCAGGAGAACTTGGGGGCCGCATTTTTAAAGGTACTGTAAAAGTGTTCAACTTCCAGTGAATATGTACACCTAAAGATATTTCAAAAGCTGGTGCTACATCTTTAGAAGTATAAAACACCAAAGTAAAAGTTAGTAGAAATTAAATAGTATTTTTTTAAGCATGACCCCAGAAAATGCTAGATGCAAGATGCATCAAATATTAAACCACAGCTAAACTTGATCTTAGCCAAAAGGGCATTTACCTGGATTCAGTTTTGAGTAACATCTATATCAGATTGGCACTCAAAGTCCATACAACGACCTTTTTAAAATTCATTTTTAACATTTGGTTTTATGAAAACAAGAGAAAACTTCAGCCCAGATGCTGCCTTTAAAGGAGTGCCTTTGTAACATTGTAACACAGAAGGGAAGAACATGGGAGGAAGCACCTCAGGAGGCCATACTTGTTATTCAGAAGAAAACAGCGTTTATATTATTTAAAAGGTATAAATTCCCTCTATGATAAAAAAAAAAAAAAGGCAAGTTATTTTCACACAGTATTACCTTAAGAAAAAAAAATACAGCTGGATGTAAGCCAGGGCACAGGTTGCATACCTGTGAATTTGAGGATAAAACTTTAAGAGTTCACATAATTTGATGGAGTTGATTACTGAAAAAGTTTTTGTTTTTATTAGGGAAAGAACACGTGCTCCTGGTCCTGACTGGCAACTGAAAAGTACAGAAATAGCAGAGCAGCTACCATTGATTTCTAGAATAGGGCAGGATATTTTGTGGCATTGTGAACAGGCTTTTCTTGCCCAGCTGGTTTTACATGATACCAAATACAAAATCCTTTAGACTTTAATCATCCTGGCAAAAGAGAGAAGGGTTGGAAGAGTTTAATAGCTGATTCTTTATCTGGATGCTCTCTGTTCTAAAGATACAGGAAAATGGCTGTTTCAATCTAGTAACTTTTCCATTTCTAAATTCTGCCTCTCAGAGCAACAAAACAACAGCATTCTTCTGCTCAATCATCAAATGAAACTTTAAGAAATGCAATAGCAAACCTTGAAGGGTGAATATTAAAGCTACCTTTCTCTCTGTACAGCCAGAGTTGCAGTCAAACATGTATGAGTTCTGCTGACAGTGCCTTCATGCCGGCTCTGAGGGACAGCAAGCAAAATAACATAAGAAATATCTGTAGGCTTGTCATGTGCTAATATCCTTTTGATAACGCAAACTGTTAATCCTAACCCAGGTAAAGAGAAGAAAAGAAATTGGGTTCTTATCTTAAAGAGTCCACATTGGCCAGATGAACATTTCAAGGTCATCCAATATTGCTATAAACAAAACAAACCTGTTGGCTCTATTATATTGCTAAAATCCCATCTGACTGACAATGTTTTCACCAAACACAAGCAATTTATTTTTGTTTTAAGCTTTAATTAAGTATTATAGACTGAAGTGAAATAATTAATAACTTTAAAGTACACTGACCCGGAGAGCCAATACCTCAATCAGGTGAAGCCTAGGGAAAGGAAATGCATGAAATAAAATGAAACCGTCTGTCCCCTCAATCTCACCCAGTAAATCAAAGAAAAGAATTTTTATATTAATTGGCAATGAGTCTATGTCTAGTCTGACTGCTGACACAGTTAGCCATAATAATATAAAACATTTCTGTGGGAAGTGAAAATGCAGTTTGAATGTTAATAATGTCTGTATTTTCTGTCCTGATTGATTTGTTTGAATAGAATTCAAGCAGCAATGTCCCTGCCTCAATTGCCTATCTCAGAAAAATCACAGAAATCAAGTAACTTATGGCTTAGCAATTCATATAAAGTGTATCTCTGTATATGGAGTTCCATTTCTGAGACAGTTCTGGAAAAATGTAACAGTGATTAGGTAGGAAATTACTGCAGAACAAGTTTCAAATTCTGAGCATCTTTCCATTCCACACTGCTTACTTTTCTAACAAATCAACTTTGCTTAGCAAATACAATATGGAAGAAAAGGCTCTTTGGTGTAAGCTGGAGTAAAAATCACATGCTGTGTCCTATAAAATTTAAAGTATTCAGACCACTTTTTTAAAGAATTAAGAGCTAGCATGTTCTAACTCTCTCCTCTGAACAAGGCCACAAAACCTCAATTGAGTAATCATAAATTAGTTAAATCTCTCCCACATCTGGTTCAGTTTGCTGATACATGCAAAAACCAATACTGGTGAGCCAAGCCTATGTGTTAGGTTTGTATTTCATTATAAAACTTTTTGCACCACATCTTTTAAGTACGTTTAAGATATTTACATTTCCACTTTCCAAACAGCTGAGGAAATGTGGGAGCACCAATTCTATTATTAAAAGCAGCATTTTTAAATCTTCTGACACTGAAAATCTTAATTTCAGCGTTTTCTTCATATGCTCAGTGTGAATGACCACTCCTCATGCAGTTCAGAGGATTAGCTTTTGCATTATACATCTGTTAAAGGCCTCATACGTCATTTGAGTTCTTATTAATATGGAATAAAAAGAGCTTAATATCATCCATAAGCCACTAATAATTACCTGTTACATTACATGAGTCATTGTTTCCATATAACAAACATTTTCAAACACTGAAGTCTGACAGGCAAAATAAATCATTGAGAATGTGATGTTTTTTTCCTCCTCTCTATAAAGAAGTAGTGGTTCAAAATATAACTGCATCTGACAGAGATATGCGCAGTAGGTTTAGAAAGAGGAGCTGAGCATGCAAATTTTGGAAATTTCATTTACTAGTCAAAAGAGAAGTAGATGCCTCAAAACAGTAGCTTTCATGCCTTACAATCATGAAAATGAACCACTTGTGCCTTCTTTAGAATTAAATAATACTGTACGTACAAACATTATAGATGAAAAATCTGAAAGAAAAAGCCTTCAAAATAACAACACGAAGGGATGACATGAGAAATGCAAAGAAATCCTCATATCTTTTCTTGCTGAGGCCAAGAGATAGAAGGGACAGATCCACTAGAAAGACGATCTATACAGGAAAATAAGAAGGGAAGCAACCCTTATTGTAAAGGATAAGAAAACCTATAGATTATTTAAATTTGTCTTTGTTAAAATCAGTTTGGGAAATGAGATTTTCAGATGCTTTTCCTGTCCCCTCTTTTGGGGCTGAGCATCAACAGTACACTGCTGTGTACTTCGAGTGTTGAATTATGATCTACTACAGAAACAGTACATTTGGCATCAGAGCATCACAAATTATAAATTGGTATTCCTGAACAAGTATACAATTAAGCAGAGTTTTTCCAAACAGCTCTAGAGGAGACTTTGGATTAAAAAAATAAGATTAAAAAAAAAAAGAGTGATTTCTTCCTGACTTCCCTTAGTAATTTTCACCCTATTTTCTATGTGGTGCTGGTCGTTCACGTTAATAAGCACTTAAAATATGTCAAAGAACCCTTACACCTATTTGGAATAGATATTGTAGAATATTAGATGAGGAACAGGGTTTTATTCACACAGCAGTCATTTTTCAGTAAACCGAACTGTTCTGGGAACAAGCTGAGGGGCCTCGGTGCTGAGCAACTTCTGCATCACCCCTTTATGTCAAGCACTAGAGTAATGATTTAGTTCCAGCATCCTCCCTGAGATAAATGAAAGGCTGGCCACTCTACCAGTTTTTCATATCAACAACACATAACATTAGTCTCTGTAGGATAGAAGAGGAACAAACCACTGTAGTCACAGAAGGCAGAGACATGGCAGACAAAAAAAAAAAAAANAGCAGAGAATGCTGATAAGCCACCATGTAGAGAGAACATTTAGTTCTACATATCCACTTCAGTAGGAGAAAGTGTAGAAAACAACCATAAAGTGCATAGTAGCAATATCTTGATGCACTGGCGTTAACAAGATCAGTAAAATTCAAGGACCTGGATCTTTAAGTGGTTGTACCATAGGATTAGTACGGTTAAGCAAATAGGGCTGTGTCGCCTTTGCACTTCCTAAGGAGTTGTCCTTGGAGCTGAACGCTTCAGCTGTAAGAGGAGATATGCAGTTAGCTTTAACTTGTCTCATTAACAAAGAACAATCAAACTTTATGTGTGAGGCAAGCATAAGTGCCAGAATTCAGGCATCCAGCTGAAAACAGCAGATTTGTAGTTGCTTGTCAGCAAAGGCAACAGAATTTAGACGTACTCCATGCTAACAGGAAACAGGGAGACCATGAGCATAAATACACAGCTTTATTAGAAGCAGAAATACTCAAAGTATTTCAATATTCTCAAAAAGTACTTAACTCACATTTCCAAAAGAAAAGATTTTCACAGAAGCATTTGTCTTTTACACCTGGAATTAGTATTTTGGCCCCACTCAGTAATTGGAAAGTCTGAAGGCTAGGTCATTGTCATTGATCCATTTAAGAAAGCTGAATAAATAGTGAGATATGCAGTGAGTTATTTTCTTGGGGTGTAAGAAGTAGATACTCAAAACTCTTACACCTCACCATATCCTTTCTTTAGGATAACCAATAACTTATTCGTGCCTTCACTATTCAGAAGTGTAGTGCAGTTATTCAGAACACATGCCAATATAATCCTTAGAGCATACGCTTAAGATATGATGCACAAAATGCTTAAAATCTTTTATCTAGAGATACTATTTAGTACATGAAAAATACCTCTTGTATACAGATTTATTTAAATCCTATGCAATTACAAAGAATCTGTTATTCTCTTGATACACCCTGTGGAAATGAAGACTTTCTCAACACATTAGTTTTGTACTGGTAGAGTTCGTACTTCATGTAAATATGCCACATCAATTCCATGCCTTTTTCTCTGAAGCTCTTATTGCTAGGATTTCATTTGCAAAGTATTAGAACACAGTAAATAACTCAAGCGGGTTCTTGTCAACATGCATTAACACCTTTTACTGCTTCATTTATAAGATGTATTTCCCACCCTCTCCCTCCACAGCATTTGTATTGAAGTTCATTGTTCTACAAGTTGCATTGATGTTGCTGTGTGAAGTTCAGACTTAGCAAAGCTGCTCATCTACATATACTGCAATACTTTAAGTAGCTGCCTATTGATTTTTGCTTCTCCTTTAAAGCCATTATGGCTTCTTCTTCTATTTTTCTTAAACATACAATGTAAAGGTAGAAGACAGTACATAGATGCACAGAGTTTTGCAAAGAACCTCCTACAGTCTTAAAACTAGTCAACTCAATTAAGAGAAATGTATTTTCTTGTGTTTCATGCAGAATATGAAATAAATTCAATGTCTTAAATGAAATCCCCTTCGTTCATTAAAGAAAAAAATCAGGACACTGTGAATTAATGTATCATGTTCTAATCAATATCGCATAAAAATAGTTGATTTTTTTCCACATTTAAGAATTTCTTGAAGTACAGTAGCCTTACTGTAATTTCTGTACATAAGCATTTTAAAAGACACGTTAGAACTATTCAATTATAAAGAGAGACAGATGTATTTTTAACAAGACCTTTCTAAGCAAGCCATTTAAGATATATTACATATAGGTGCCCAGAGTCCTGTCATATATCTTGAGCATGGATATGTCTGCAAGAATTCTTGTAGTTTCATGTCAATTTTCCAAATTCCATTCATTGGTTCAATAATTCCCCCATTTTTAAAAAGATATCAGCTATTTTGGCCCTCAGAATCCTGTCATTTTAATAAAAAGTTAGTTTTAAAAAATGGCAGCATGACTCTTCGCAGACAGAAATCTTTAGAATTAGTCTTTCTTTACGCTTATCTCAATACTGATCAAAAAGAGAAGAACATTCAGACAGATGAACTCCAGCCTTTATGACTTCAGATAATTCTATATGCAGGCATTTCTCCAACATTAATATTAACCCATTGCCTTCTTTCAGTTTTTGGAAGGCTGCTTCTGATTTGATGTCTTAAGGTGTATTCATCACCTTCTGGTAGACTAAGCACCTTTTGCATTATAAGACATGCTACATTCAGTAACTTTCTGAAAGCTTTTTAAGTTGTCTGCTTTCTGTGTTGGTAGATTAACTGCCAAAGTTCTAATCTTCAACACCAGAAGACATCTTGGTCTGTCCAAAAAAGATGAGTGGTGAACATCACTAGTGTTATTTTCATGACCAGCAGGCAAAATTCACGTCCTTATTCTGGTGACTGCATGATGCAGTTGTGATTTGTCTTCTGGATAATTTCTCTGTTTAATCCATGCTTTTGAAAAAGAACGGTACAATTTTTTTTTATAGTGAAATCCAAACCTGCTGACAGGTTTTATTATGAAACCTACATTTGGGCCCTTTAAAAACTTTCACCATTATCCTAAGCTGAGTGAGTGTGAGCAGATTTATGATTTTGGTTGGAAATGATGCTGAACTCAGAGGTTTCATATCATTTAATGTGAAACCAGGCAAATCTTAGCAATTTTGGATTACTTTTATTTTGTACTTTTGCAAAAGTTCAAACATGAAACTGAAAGGAAGGCTAGAGGGAGTAAAAAGAGACAAAAGACTACATGAATCTCTGGAAACAAAGTGATACTTCACCTTTCTTGAACAACAACTGGAAGGATTTACACGGCTAGAATACTGAAGAGTAGCCAATACCATGTAGTTTGCAATTTTCACAGCATTCAGTCTTGATTTTGGTTAGACAGTATTTTTGCTCAAGGCCTCCTGGTCATCAGCTTCAAATGACCAAGGTAGCCACTGTATGTTTCTGTGGTCAGTATGATACACAGTCTCCTTTTGCTTAAGTACAGCACACTTACAACCTTGGCAAGTGCACAGAAGGGTATTACTATTAAAGGTGCCTACAGAGCATTATAGCTGTACTTTTCTCAGGGAAGATGATGGTGCCTTCATCACTGACATAACCAGCCATGGAAGTAAAATGCATGACACAGGAGATGAGATTTTTGAGCAGAAAGAAAATGGAGTGATCACACAGTGAAGAGGCAGATACTGAAGAGAAAGGATATAGGACATAAAATGCAGGAATGGGAAGACCTAAGTACATGAGGCAGCAGAATTGCACAAGTAGAATAAGGGGGTCTAACCTAGGTGGTGAGGAAGATCACAAGTGATGGTTGTAAAGACATAGGTACCACTAGAAAAGGCAAACGAGAGGGCTCAAACAGTGATCCACAAGAACCTTGTCTTCAACTTGGACATTAGAGGAGGCTGGAAAGAAACTGCATAGTATGCACACATGAAGTCACTACAGCTTAGATTTACTCAGCCACCCAACAATTAAATGCTAGTTTTCATGAGTGAGCAGTGGTTTCAATTATTTTCTTATTCTCAGTAATATTCACTGAAGCGATTCTAGATACTTTTGTTAGATATGTAAATGTCTAGTCTTCTGCTGCAATAGCTATGCTATTGCAATATTCTGCATTGAAGTAGAAACGATTTACCATTCCTCTCCCATCAGTGAGTAATGAACTCCTGGAAGGACATTTTTCTCTATAAGTTCTTTCAGTAGTTTGGGGTACAAAAAATAAAAATAAAAAGCAGAATCTGTAAACATGTTACCAGAGAACATTTCAGCTTGTCCACAAAAAGTCTCATGTTCATTTTGCATAGTATAAGTAAAAAATAAATAAATCAATTTTTTTTCTCAGCCACTTTTCTGTCAACAATAATGTATTTTCCACCATTGCTTCATTAACCAATTCAAGTACAATTTGATGAAGACATATAAGATGACTACTACAACTACTAGTAAAAGCACATTAATAATGAAATAATAATAATACAATGCTTGTTAAGGACTAAAGGATAGTCTTGAGGCTACTGAAGCTACTTTTAAAGGTTGATTTGTTAGACTTGCAATGGATTAGCTTGGTCTCTGAATTTTTGAATTCTGTGAACAGGTTTATACCTATTTCTCTTTAAAAAGGGAATATGGAGGTCAAATGTTCCGAGTTTGACAGGAGGGGATAATTTTTTGTCAGCTTCTTTACAATGTTGAGAGAATCTATATGGAAGTCAGACTTCTGATTCAGAAGCATGTCATTTTCCATTCCTAGGCAAACCAAAGACTGGTCTAGAAGTGATGTGGGTGGTGCTAATTTTCAACATTATCGTTAATAAGAAGAAAAACAAAAACAATAAAGTAAAACTGAGCAAAGACTAAACAACATCGCTGAAGGAATCTGCCAAATATGACAGGATCATAAAGTCAACCCTCCATTCAGCACTAATAGGTATAATTTCAGGCTACGCATCATGTTTTCTACTATATTTCCCGCTAAGTATCAAGACACATGCAAGCTGCAGCTAGGCAGTCTTGAAGCTAACAAAAGTCTTCGGATTTGAAAACACTTACCAGAGATTTCTTTTCAACAGGAATGAATCCTTGACTTTGCATGCACTTGGGTAGGGCAGCCAAAATAATCCCCTTAGGGAGAAGAACCAGAAAATGGGTCCATGACAAGCAATGTCTAGTGTAGAAATCACAGAAAATAAACAGTGAGGGAAGACATAAGGGATCAGCATACATATCAAGCTTTAAGTGTTGCTATTGATTAGATAATCAAAAAGGTGCCTTGCTCAATAAGGACAGCAGCTAATCTATATAGTAGTGACAGGGAAACAACCACTCATGATTGTGTACTGCCGAACTGCCTACGCACTTTCTCCCTTTCATCTCTACCTTTTGATTATGAAGTTAATAAACTTCCAAAAAGCCTAAGTCTGTATCCCAGTCACATTCCTACCTTCTAATTAGCCAGGTCACTTCTGAAATTAAGATATAGTTCCTACATTTTTTTCAGTCATTTTTTTCCAGACAGTGATAATGTAACAATTACATCACTGGTATTTGCTTCTATTTTACTTTTAGAATGCTGCCTGGAATTCTAGAGTCACAATTGTAATTCCAACACTGTAGAAATATGCTCAGTTTCTGTGTTAGCATTTTTCCTTTTGTACTGATTTTATCTAATATTGTGAAATAAGAACAGATGACAATACAGAACATTTAAGCTTTTGAGATGAAACACATACAGTTTTTATTTTACAGTTCTGCTACTAGTGAGAAATCTTATTTCTGTGGTCTCACACCACAGAAATAAGCTATGTTTTCAGTAAATATTCACTTTTGTGAAAATAAAACAACAAAATACAGTTCAGAAGACTGAATATTTTTCAGGACTATGAAAGACAGATAGACAAATAAAAATGAAACAAAGTATTTCCACCATCTCTGGCTTCATAAAGCATTGTCCATTATTCAGGGGCACACAAAAGACATTTAGACAACTTCTATTTACTCACTGCACAAAATATTTAGGCATTTTTTGACTACTTACATTCTTTCACTGAAAATAATTCTTTTTATTTCCTCATAAATGTCAGTCACTAACATCTTATGGCTCATAACTGAAGCATAATTGATAAAACTAAATAGGTGCTACAAACGTAGATATTTTAGATTGACTTAGTCAAACTGTGCTTGGTCATTTTCTGGGGTTTACTCAAGCACAACCTCTGCCCCCAGTTTAAGCAAGCACTGGAGAGCATCAAGAGAAAAAGAAAATTTAAATTGTGACCACCTCTGAATTCTCAGAATTAGGTGCACCCAGCCAAGAAGCAAAATGAAACCTCTCTGTCTTTCTAACACACACACACCAGAATATATTTAGTTTGAAAAGCTTCTGTTCTCTTAATTTATCTATTTGATATTAAGCTTTTCAATAGAGGAATCATGACTTTCTATGCCTACCTACAGCTGCTATGAAAAACTGGGCTTTACTTTTACTATTAGCATAACACAAATTTGCTCTTATTATTAAAATCGTCACCAGGAAAGAGTCCTTTATTTTTACAGTCAACATGATACCAATTCACGAGACAAGTGTGGATTTGTATTGCTATTGATTTTACCTGTCAGCAACCATAGACATCACCCGTTGTTCCAAACAAACAAAGCAAGAGAGGGTGTTCTATGCTGCTTCAAGATCATATTCAAGAATGATATTCAGGAGCCATATTCTTAAAATTGTTCACACCCTAAGTAATGGTCTAACCACAGATGAATCTATACTTGTACATGAAACAATGTATGGATTCAAGAGTCACTAGGGACTCATCAGTGTGACAGATAACTTTTTGGTGTAGAGAATATATGGCTGTTTTAACTCTCACATCATAACACAAGATTGAAGTTGCCAGTTCTACCCCATGGCAGCACTGTTATTTAGCAGCTTTAGGTCTGATCAGCTATTTCAACTCTCTTGGCTGCAGCTTGAAAAGAACAAGGGAGGACACTGTGAGGAAAAGGATACTTAAAATAAATCTTGGCTAGTGTGGTGGCTGAGGAAAGAGTTACACCACTTTATCACATATCCTTTGTACAATGTTAAATCTAAATTAATTAAATAAATCAGTTGATGAAATCACCCTATAAATGTGACAGCACATCATAATTCACCGCAGCTGCAAGAGCAGGGAGCAGATGGAAGACGTTGGATTTTTCTCTGAGCTGAAGTGCCATTTTGCTGGTCCCATTCTATTTCTTTTAAGATTACTACAAGTGCATGTGTACAAAGGGCCTGATTCTGCAGCTGCTCCTTGCACAATACTTCACTGTCAGGAAGCTTTCCACAAAAACAAAGCAGCTGCAGAACTGCACCTTTTGCGTTTCTTTCTCTCACAGGAGGAAAATCCTGGCCTGTGTAACACCAGTGGAACTGAGGACAGAAGTTAGCTTTAAGTTTAACTGTAGTCCATTAACAAGTGAAACGATCATCGCTGTTGTCCTCTCCTTATGCACTGTACATTAAACATTTCTTTTAATAAATGTGATTTTACCTTCTGAAGTTCAAGCTTTAGTACCAACAAGCAATCCACATTTGGTGCATTGCAAGTGGCATGTCAAACAAAATTACTTGTTGTAGGCTAGCTAGGACTGGAAGTTATTAATTCACCTTTATACCATAAAAAGTGAACAAGGAGGAAGGGAAAATCATGCCTCAGCCAGGAGCCTGCACAAGTGGATTGACTGCAGGCGGAGCTGTGGGCTGCTTGCAGTGGCTCTGGCAGCTTGATGGAAACTGCCAGAGCTGCCTTGCTCTATATTTTATTCCTTAAGTAGGGACACAGTGATGTAGGAGAACAGGAGGGTGATAGGCAGCTCTTGGACTCATCTTCTGGATTCCAGGAAAAAAATGACACAGCGCAGAACAATGCAAGTTGTCCTGAGGCAACCGGCATGCATGCTGCACACTGTTCTGTGGGGGACAGTAATGCTGAAGAATCAAGTAATGTTTGACTTGTAGTCACACCCCAAAGTGTATCAAAGGCAGTACAGATCCTTCCATACATTGATATATTTGAGCTTGTTTGTTTTCCAATTTTCTCTGAAAATCATCACCAAGGTCTGATGAGCAGCAAAAGTAACTTCCAAAACATGAATCAGATGGGAAAGGCAAGCTAGGGAATCTGGAGCATGCCCATATCCAGGTACCGCACTATGACAAATGGTAACGATTTGTGTTCTGCTGTACAGAATACAGGCTGAGGCTGCAAGAAGATTGGAATTCATCTCCTGTTCTCACTTGAAGCCGGTCTTAGAAATGGGGATTAATAGCGATAATGTAGTAAACATTCTCATGAATATCTGCCCAAACACTAACCACTAAAGACAATGAAAGACAGAGAAAACCACCCCTGTTTACTGAGAGCACCACTTGATGTTGGCGTTATGCATGGACGGCGCTCAAGCTATAGGCGGGGAGATGGGCTTTTCTTTTTCTACTGAGGTGGACATGGTAACTATACTGTGCCTCCCACTGTTTGTAGGCAGACATACACACAACGAGAGGTAATGCATTTATCCTAAGGTGAACGCTAATCATGATCGGAGTTGTTCTTAAAATTTCAAGAGTTCCCAGAAACCAGCTAAATAGAATAGGGTCAGGACAGAGCTCAAGAATTTACATGATGCTACTCTGCCTTCACACATCATCACCTACCACACTTTTAAACTTGATTTTGAAAGTCTTCTGTACATCATTATAGCTGCCAGTCACTAGCTTGTCATTCTTTCTTCCTATTCTGTTGTTAGGTATATTGGAAATAATAATATTTATAAAGTAATCCTTAAGCACTTTAAAATCAGGAGTGAATGTTAATCTACACTAACATTACAGCCTCAGAACTACAAACTATAGATCCAGAACATTTACTTTTATATTTTCAGATCTCAATTACTAGATAGTTGCAGCACATTTATATTGGAAGATTAACAGTTATTATTCCTCTAATTCTGGTAGTCCAACAGCCTTTTTGTCAAGATCAGATTCAAGCAGTAATTGTGCATTCCAGAGAGAGTAAAACTGCTTAGCAAAACATATGTTATCTGATCTAGACCTTAACCGCTTCTATAAAATAATCCCTAACTTTATCTGTTTCAGGAAAATGCAATATAATTTTCTATTATTATTATTACTATTTATGAAGGGTGGAGACTAAGGCTTTTATTTGTATCAATAACCTGAAAATAAAAAGGGGCTGTGACTGAAATGAATGATGCTGACTTTTCAAAATGCTACACTTTCACGTACTGAGAATGGCTGCAATGGTTTTGAAATCAAACTTTTGGCGTGGTATACAACTGAGAAAGAAGAGGACAGATGTTTTGTAACTAGAGAATGAAGAGAAACAACTGTTTCCAACATTTCTCCTTTTCAGACAGTAATCTGCAGATGACAAAGCAAAACAAGAACGGACTAAAAGGGGCCTAATTTAATGAAGAGTTAATATCATGATTTTTTATTTTTATTTTTAACAAAAACACTCTCAATTTTTAAACATCTGTTAAAGTGAGCTATTTCCATGCTGGGAAAAACAACTTTATGAATATGCCCTTATTGTTATCAGAAACATACAATATTCAAATGGTTTAAATGTGGCCTTCAGTGCTACATGCTCTGAGCTTGCAGGTCACAATTTGGTTGACAAATAAAATACTTACATACAAACCAGAGGAGTTCTCTTGTCCTCCTAAACTTAAACTTGAGATCACACCATCGGTTCACACTGCATTACTCTAGAATCACAATATGGAATATCTCAGCCAGTAGTAATACTGTTATTCAAGAAGTTGCAATATCATGGAGCAAAACTTTAAGGTTTGTAAGTGAACCAAAATATCTTTCTGTCTTGGGCGAGTACTGTGTGATATGCCAACAATGCACACATGTTCAAAATAATGCAGTTACCAGCTGACCTATCTATGTGCCAAACCATTCATTACAGATCGGTTTGTGAGGTCAGAAATAAAGATCAAAATAATAATAATTTAAAAAAAAAAACACAATTAATAAAGTCATCATCATTTTCAGGAAAAAAAACAGCAAAAATAGATCTGCTTCCATTATAGATGAATCCAAGCACGCATATTTAGGTATGAGTTCAAGACTAGTCCCCAAAAAGCACCAGTGAAAGTGCAGGAAGATTTGACTGTCTGGGTTACATTAATCTCTAATGTACTTTGCTATTGTTAATAGCTGTCATGCAACGTAAGAGCAAGTTTTGCTCAGAAAAAGCAAAACTTACCCACATAAATTTATCACAGGAAAAAAAAAATGATGGCCAGATGTGATTGTGGGATCCCATGAGCAGTTGCTCATTTTTAACTTTCTGTCCCTCTGTAGCCTCCACTATGATATAACAAGCCCACTGGTGACAGCAGATTTCAGAAATGGATAAACCGCCTTGAGAACTGGAGAGGACAAATTTTCTTCATCATGTTTCAAGGATGATTAATAACAGAGACATCTTATCAGACAGATCCAGGCCTTGCCCTGCATCAGCACATCATCTGCATGCAAAGTGCCTGACACCACACGATGTATGCACAGAAAATCCATGAAAAGCCAAGTCTGCACAGCTCGTGCACAGCAGCTCTTGAGCAGGCAAGGTTTCCCTGTCTGCTAGCAACTCAAAACAGCTAAAAAGGAGCTTGTATGGCTTAAACCATTGTGGAAGGTGGCAGTCTATAGACTACAGTCTATGTAACTAACTTTTCAAGTCATACTCAGAAAATCTCGATCTGCATATATTCCTTCCTTTAGTGGACTCCCTTTCACAACTGAAAATGCAGCTCAGCAAGCCAGACAAGATTATTGGTGCCCTTTAAAATGAAGCTTCCTCTGAATTTAAGAAATGTTGGAAACACGTGTCTTTGTTAGGCAATAAGATTATGTTCAGAGTAAGCGTTTTTCCAGGTTGCCTGGTCACCACTATCTGGATGAGCATCTTCAAAATCCCCTTTGGTTGCTGACGAGTTTCTAAAGAGCATATGGCATGCAACGAACATATTACCAGCTCATAGCAATATAGACTTTTTTTTTTTTTTTTGATAATCCTTATCTATTTATTAGCTTGCATATAGAGGGTGAGCCTGCTCTTCACACAACTGGCTTGCCTTGAAGGTAGCTGACATAGCTCAAAGCAGTTGTTCATAATATTTGAACCAAACACCATGGATTTGGGTCCTCCAGGAGAACATGCCTATATCTCTCCTGTATCCCAGGACCCTTGGTGTCAAAAATTTGCCAGGGTATTTTTTTCCTCATCTCTCATGAAAAGGGAGACAAACAAGCCTGGTAGTTCCTCAGAGAAAATGATTTTGTACTTAACCCGAAGGAAAAGCAGCTTCTACCCCATGACCAGCTCAATGAACTTTAATCTCTCTCACCTAAGAATGACTTCACTTATTAAGAGTCTTAAAACAAGAAGGTCAATATTAGCTACCACATACATCACAAGCTACACAATAAACTGTATTTTTACAGGTCAAATACAAATACTCACTTCAGTGTTCAAGTGCAGTATTTACTGCTATGTGACTGCTGTAAGCTGAAGAAGAGTTTTAAAGACTCACAATACTGTTTTATCCAAGAACAGTAGGTGATTGAATCTTTTCCTCTAAGCCTTTCAGTTGCTTATGCTGCCATTGTAATACGCAACCATAGAGCACGCAGTCTATTTCACAACAGTACTGAAAAAACAACTGATAAATCTTGTATATGACTTTCATTCCAGAGCTGTCCTAATTTACTGTAGAAAAAGCTTTATAGTAGGCTTCCTTCATAATCCATAATATTGATTTTGGGTTTTTTAAATACCTAACCCAGTAGTTTCAAATTAATCAAAGCACACTGCACCTGATTTGTGAACTGTCTTAATATGATGAATAGTTAGAAACATCTCTATCAGCCTTAGATAAACTTGAAACTTAACACAATACAGAATGAACTCTTTCTCACCTATCATTGCTAGAAATATTAAGTATCTTATTAACATTACATACGCCTACTCATCATTATGACAGAAAAACAACATGATCATATTTACAGCAAGAGTCACAGCTGTGGGTGTCCCTTACAAAATGAAATTAGTTTTGATTTTGTGTCATGACAATGTTCACTAATGACATGTACTCTAAAAGGGCGAGATCAGACAATGGTGGCAGATCCATGAATCATTGCAACAACAAAAAAATGAGTAACTTAGTGAGGGTCCACACGCCTCTCTCCTCTATCTGACTTCTCACTTATATTGACTCTCTCTGCCCTTCAAGAAGGAATCCCATGGGATATAAGAATGGTACAGTAAGTACATATATTAAACCACCAACAAGGGCTCAACAGGCTCTGCTGACCACCTGAATGACAGATGTGTTATGCAAATGGATAATAGGGTAAAACCTGACAAAGGCAACAAAAACTGCACATGCTCCTGTGCCTCCTCAGTTTTTGAACTCATGCTAGAAATAATTCTATCAGAAATCAGCTAGCTCTGAGAAAGCCCCTGGCTGAAATTACAACACAAGTTTAAAATGCTGTGTTTTGGAATAACAATTTCAACAGTTTCTGAAAACCTTACATCTGAAAATAAAGTTACTTAAGTTATAAGATCTTTAAGGCAAGGATTAGTTTTGCTCTGCATCTGCAAAATGTCTGTTAACTTCTTGGGAAACAGATAAGTAATAAAAATTACTATGATTTGTTAATTTCTCATGCAAAATTGGAACATTTTGGAATCCAGGAAAATCTACTTATCTATATGACACTACAATAACCAAAATTACTTAGTTTATCAAGACCATAAGCTCTTTGACTGTACTTTGTTCTCAAACCTGTGTAAGTTTACTGGCCCTACAGGACTGATCTGCTATCTTTTCAGTGAGTTTCACCCCTTATAGAAGATCTTTCATTTTAAATATGCACGCTTTCACTTTAAATACTAAACGTATTGTAAAGCTGTTTTATTTTCCTTGAGACAGACACCTCTAAATAACAGTTTCTGAAATGCATGTACGTGTCTGTATTATAGAAACATATTTCTCAAATTACATATAACCTCAAAAAGAAAAACTATGGTTAAGATTAATTATTCATTACCGCACTGAAAAAGAACAAAAATGCTGAACATTCTATGCTAAACACTTGAGTAGAAGATACAGTACAACAGATAATCTCCCAATCTGTTAAACAATTTCAAACATAAAAATGCAGCCAGTGTCTAACCAGCCATCATTTCCTCCTCCATCGGTAGAGAGACTGTGACATTACAGTTTCCAAATAGCTAATGTTCACATCAGACTTAATGAGACAAAAATGTTCATGCAAAAGATAATTGCTACTGCTCAGTAGGAGCGGAGGGACTAAACAAGATGGTTGTTCTGCTGAAGTTTATGCTGTCCCAGCCCAGATACCTTATTTCTGTTCATATATTCTTTTGGCAAATGAGACAAAAAATCCATTCAGAAGGTGAGAAACTAATTCAAGCAAGTTAGATGCAGGCTCCAGCAAACTTTTCAGAGCTGCTAGGAAATATAGCTCTAGTAGGAAATACAGCACTCGGTGCAGTAATAACACTTTAAAAAGAGGGAAGAATGACAGAAGAGGAATATATGGCACTATCTGGGGCTATTTCACCCATCTGTTAATTAGAAATAATTCCACTGAAGTCAACTGGTATTTGTAAGCATAATATAAAAGTAAATAGGAAGAGCATTAGACTTCTCCTAAGGTTATAGTTACGTGTTCATTCCTCATGGTGACAGTGAATATTAAATAGGTCTTGGCACTCTTCTTTGTCCTGCCAACTGCTTATTTCTACAATGCAGAACTATAACACAAAATATTTCTTAGTGTTGGTGTCTGAAAAGCATTTATGTAAGACACTACATATGTATATGTGCTTACACATAAAGCTACATGACATGAAAGACAAGCTGGCCTGCTTACATTATTCAGAAAGAAGAAACACAATATTTACCAGTAGGAAATAATTAAAAAAGAGCAATATAGTCCCCCCCCAAAAATACAAATCATGTTTTCTGTTGATCAATGGTTAAGGGTAGTTTTTTTGGAAATTAATTTAAAATATGTCTAGCTTCCTCTGACAGACTACATTTTCAATTTCACACATTACATTAGCTTGTGGATCAATGGCTCAGAAACGTTCCTGTTTGCTGTAGTGAATTGTGCCCCGCAGCCTTGTTGTGCTATGGCTGGGCAGGCACCCAACGCCCAGCTGCCAGCTCCGTGACAGATGTTATTTGCAGGGATGTTGATAGCGTCTAAGGAAAGTGCCAAATTAAGTGCATTTAGTAGTGATCATCTTGACCAAAACTGTGGGAGCAGCTCCTCACCCCTCCTTAGAGGTATGGATCACTCTCTGCTCCAAGGACTATTTAAAAAGGGGAGGATCTCCAAGGAAAATTACAGCTTCTTTCCATTTTGGGAGATGCAAGCAGAGTTACAGTCTTTTTAAAACTTCCTTCAGACTCTGCCCAGCTCCTTATAAAAGCACACCGTGTGTGCAAGTTGTGTTTTTTTTTTTTTTTTCCTGCTGTGGTGACTAGGATGTTTGCCAGCTTGCAAAGAGGTAGCGACATTGATTTTAGTTTCATGTTTAATGGCTGTGACGCAGGTGGCACCTGCACACCGTGGCACAGAACTCCCCCGGCGCTGACCTTTGGCCAAGGCACTCATGGCTCTAAATTGATCTCGGCAACCTCCTATTTTGTGGAACTGATTATTTGATGATTACTATAGAAATATGGGACACTAGCAGAATATTAGCATAATAAAATATAAGCCAAATTTTCCTAAATACAGCAGTTGCTTGTTGAAATATCACTTCCAGTCAGGCAACAATATAGAAATACAAACAAGACAAAATAAAAACACAGACAGCTTCTTTTCCCTTTTTAAAAATGTAGCCTTTGAATCTTCTGGAAAATTACATTAATGTTTTTGTTGGCCTTTTTTTTTTTTCTTTTAAATGTTTTTTCCCCCAGAATATTGCCATCTTGCTTTCCCCCCCAACCTCTTGTCCATGCTTGTAGCTTTTATTTCTCTTTGACAGACTACTAGCTGGGTATCAAACAATCAGTGTTGATTAAGTTTATAAAAATGGAGTTCCTCATCTTCTAATCAATACTTTTGTTGAATTGCAATACTATAAATTTTCTCAGCCATTTACTTTATTCCCCTTCCCATTTGAACTAACCCTTCTCCAACTAGTAGTTAGGAATGTAACCTATTCATACATTAAAATGATCTATTACCCAAATCCCCTGTGTGCTGTTTTCTGTAATAGATGTTTAAGTACCATACTTTATATGCACACACAAATGCACATGGATGGATAAATCACTGAAATCTTTTTGAGGTTCATCCCGTTGAAACTACACATATTTTGTAACCCCTCACAGAATATTGACCTTTAATTAACCTGAGACACAAATGAAGATGTAAATCTTTAAGTTGCTTTCTTGCAAAATAAAATTGCTCTTAAAATCCCTTCACCATCCCAAAACCTGGAAGAAAAACTGCAGAAGCAAAAGAATGAGCAAGTGTTCATGTATTGTAGTAACTTTTCGTCTGATCAATATGCATTACATTTTTCTCTCAATGCTGTTTCCAGAGTTTTCTCCTTACTGTACAGAACCAAACTTCATAAAATTTCACCCACTTTGCCATGGTTATATTCAGCTGTGACATGAATGGAAATGCTACAGAAGTGACTATGTTGCTTCTTTCTCAGAAGCATGCAACATGAAGTACTAAAATATTATGGACTATAAAAATGGACTAAAATAAATGGACTCCAGCCCATATTATGTATCAGCAAGCTTTCACACAAACTCTTCATGTCAACCCAGTTGTGCATGCATCTGGGGTTGGTATCATGCATGTGTACTATGAAGTACATGACAGTAAAGGAATACTGTGACAAGTACATCAACAGACTAGCAGCTTTAGCACCTGGTTAACTGAAAAAAGATCGACTCAACAAAGACCTTTTTGTGCTTTTGACTTACTTTTCAGAGGTGTTTATATTGCTGTCTTCATTGCCGCACCTACCTAATGCCATAACTTCTTCATAGCTACATAGGTCAGGAAAGGGTATAGTAACCCTTCTTCTGAAGGCTTTTTAAGAAATGAAAAAATACAAAAACAAAAACAAGTGTTTATCTTGCACAGCTACGACACAAATAGCCTCTATCATTAAAAAACAGGGAGTAAATGCTACCTTTTATTGTGACTCCATTTGATTAAGTCACCTATGCTAGATGTGCTAAGGAAAACCTTGACAGCAGGCCAAGAGTTGAAGGGGATAAGCTGTTGCAAAAAAATACTACCAGTGGCAAAACACATTTTTGACCTACAAGTGGCATGTTAACCTACTGGGATATCACTATAGAGAAGACTGCTTGCTGTTACACATATCAGAAACCTCATAGCTCTCCTCTGTCACAAAATTCATCCGGCAACCCATCAGCAGAGTAAAAGAATAGAGGAACGAGCAAGAAGGAGTGCAAGTTCCAAGTGTATGGGCCAATACTGAAATCGGGATTAAAAGACCAAAGCTGGAGCACACCAGTACCCATTATCTCTTTGATTTTGTGGCATACACTCAATCACAGAGCCTCACAGAGCTCCATGCTGCTCCTCCCCGCCCCCCTCCCCCCCCAACATCTGGGGGGATTTTGATCAGTTTGGTGTGTATGCAACAGATCAACAACTACTCATTTAAAATACACAGAACAGCATAAGGAATATGTCGGAAATACGCAAAATGGTGTCTACATGACTTAGAGAAAGTCATGATCAATTTTTACAGATATATTTAGCTTAACACTCTTGATTATTCAGGTTTTAGAGCAGTGAGTGTGACGATTAATTTGCACCAAACTAAATATAATTTTCTAAATTACAAAGTACTATCACATGAGAAAGTGCAATATTTAATGTCTACAGATGAAGAAAATCCTCTAAAGTACACGTGACACTAAAATTCTTATCACTGTCCTCAATCCTTAACGAATGTCCGCAACACTTATGATACCTGAGGAAATGTGGGCACCAGAGAGCAGAATTTGTTACTGCAAGGAATGTTTTATAATACATAGAGAAGTATTCTTATTTAAGAACTTTATAAAGCCTTTAAAACATTCAAAAAAAAAAAAAGGTGGGGGGGGGGAGAGGAGAAGGCACAGAATCAGATACTTTTTGGAATATGTTTGAATGTATCTACATGCTTGACTATGCCTACTTTCTGTCTGCCTGACTTCAAAGTTTGTGAGGCTTCTTATATCCTCAGATGAACTCATCAAATAATTATGTTTCACATTATATCTGGGCGCAAAGACTCCTGATTCTCCTTCCAGCTCCTCCATTAACTTTGCTGTGATCATTGGCCTATTATTGAGACGGGATTAGTAACAGAGCCTAACGGAATTCCACATGGAAATTCCACCAAAATTTTCTCACAAAAAGGCATCTCACTTCTTTACACTTCAAAAGTCTCAGGCATAATATTCCAGGGCATCAGTTTCACCACTTGTGGAATAATTTAGTTCTTTGACTCACAGGACCCCTGCGACTGAATTAATAATCCAAAATTATTTCAACCTTTTACCTAAGGAACAGTATAACACCTGGAAAAAATGCACATTTATTTGAATACATACATGAATAAAATTATTCCTAACACTAATATATCTATTTCAGCATATATGTAAAAATCCACTACAAAAGAATATGATCTCCCTAGTTTTTTCCACTAGTGTCTAAAGGAGTTCAGCCCATTAGGATATGAAAAACTTGTGCTAATGAAAACACAATGCCTCTCTCAAATATTTGTGATTATGGGCAATGGAAAAAGACAGCAGAGGTGCATATACCAAGTAAGGGACACTAGAGAGGTGAAGCAGGTCAGTTTGCTGAGCTGACATGAGTAACAGTCTACTTGAGATCTCTGCAAAATGGGCATTAGCAGTTGAGTACTCCAGTTGAGTACTGGGATGAACAAGAGACAAAACTTACATTGTTGTGCCCTTATGAATGCACATATTAGATATATATGTCATGTAAATGACAGCTAGTCACAAGTAGACTTACAAAAACACAATTCAAAATGTTTGTATTTTCCTGTGTGCTACAAAGTTAGGAAATGCCAGAATTATTGTGATTTCTAACTCAAATTTGGTCCTGTGTTCAAGTACATTGTGGTCCAGTATTTGATTACATGACTCTTCCACACATTTTCTTCCACAAGACCTGTTTAATTTAGACTGTGGATATGTTAAACTATATGTTATCCTGGGAAGAGAGGGAATGCAGAAACTTTGTAAAGAAAGAGTTGAATATGCCTTCAACTTGCACTTCAGTCCCCATTAGGGTAATGGTCACTTTGGCTTTATGCTTTTAAACAGACCTATGCTACAAGTATTATTGCAAGCTGCAGCTGACTTCAGAGTATGCACTGGAGGAAGTATGGGAGTCAAAACAGACAAAGCAGCCTACCAGAGTGAAAAACACAGAAACTGCATATGTAAATGACAGCACACACAAGTGTAGTTAGGACACCAGAGTCAAGGAAAGCTGGTTGTTCTGCGTTGACATGTCCATTGTTAAGAGGATAATTTGGATGACTAGATACGATATATAAGTAAACAGGCTAAGGATTAGAATTATCTTAAATAGAAAATGCGGCCCTAGAGTCACATCAATTAAACTACGACAGAATTATTTGCAAAGATGCAGTACAGATTGTGCCCTTGCTGACCTCACTGTGCAGAGTAACTTCTACATATAGCCAGCAGAATTAGACTTCTCCCAGTAATCTGTTCTTTTAGTTGACCTCCAAAGAAAGGCTTCTGATGTATATATACAAACACACATCAATGTATATAAGTGTTTAGGAAAAACAGTTTATGTAATCCTCCCCTTACTTTCATAAATTAGGACATAACATTGAGATCCTGAATACTCCTGAGTCATGAATGCTTGAACTAGAACTGCGTTGACCACCTGGAAAGTATGTCTTATGGCAACTGTTATTGCATGATTAACTAGTGTCTAAATCATTGAAAGGAAGCAGAATAATTATTCCTAGCCATAGCAATTGCTGTATTTGTATTAAGGGGAAGGAAGAAGAGGACCATCTGTGGAGCCTTCTAATAGGCAGCCAAAATAATAATAATAATAATTTAAACAGGTGCTTTTTCATTGCTCTCTTAGAAACTGTGAAATCCCTGCTTTGGCCAGTGCAAGACATGAGAATGAGACAAAGCAAGTATGGACTAATTCTGCTTTTGCTTTTAGCACTGCATGTGTAAAGCAACAATACTAACTTAATAGGGGAAAATCAGAAAGAATATATATACTATATAAATACATATATCATGTATATTATATAATATATGTATATAGCTAGGCAACTATCAGACAAACCCTGAAGGAGCAAAGAAGATACTTCTAGGATGAAAAGAAACTGCCGGGGGATGGGAAATAGATTATTTGCATCCATTTCTATGAACACTTATTTTACAAGTCAAAAGGAGCCAGGAGAAACCATGGCACAGAACATTGATCCTCAGTCTCTGTGTTGTGACCTGAAACTTCAGTGACAGTTATTCAAAGTTATTTAATGATGAGCAAGTTATTTCATGACATACTATTTAAAGCATATAGTTCATACAAATAAAAGACAAACAGCATTTCAACACAGCAGGTGATCCATTATCGACTCTGATGCATAACTACTACAAGCCTGTTTGACACATGGCAGCTTATTACTTATTTGTAAAGAAATATCTTATTAATAAAGATAGAATGGAAAAAACAGATATAGATACACATATATATTTAGCCTACGCTGAGCTGGGTTGCTACAGTTTAAAACTGTATTTGATGTAGACTAATTAGAAATATTGATTAAAATGAAGCCAGCTCACTGGAAGGATGATGATAATAGGCTAATAATAACAATTGATTTTGCTTTGATAAATGAACCAAACTGTGAGCTGAAGGTACTTAGATTTTGACCTATTTATGGCTCACATTCCCTTCTCTTCTTTGTTATGTTGAGTTCGAGATTTGTTCAGAATATTATTAGAAAGATAAATCTGAAAAAAGCACATAATTCACAGAAGGATTTGACAACAGACACTTCTATGATGGACCATTTTGAAATACAGAATTGTTGGTTCCCTCCCCTCACCCCACTCCAGCTTTACCGAATTACATGTAGTGTGTGAGCAGCAGTAATAGTAATTAAAAATAATGAGGCCTGCTAGGTCTGCTAATTCTATTATCTTTATAGCATCAGGCTTCAAGCAACTCACCAGCAAAACAGTGCAGATGAGAAATCTCTTTAGAAGGTTTAGTGGTTGTTTACAAAGCAACAGGATAATCCTTCCAGCCTGGGAAAAAAATAAAATAAAAATTAGAAAACAAAATCAAAAGCAGACATTAATAGATGCAGTTCAGAAAAAAGCAAAGGTTAATTGGTTGATAATCAGTATAAAACTGTTTCATTATTTTTTCTCCCCTCAAGAAGGTCAGGGACAACTAAGTAAGGTGCTGTAACATTTTTTTTATTTCTCTGAAAAACCTATTTCTTCACAGAGCAAAATGAAAAGTAGAATTTTGTATACTCTGAACATCTGTATACCATTTTAACTTTTTGTGTTAAAAGAAAAAAGTTTTCAGGAACCCTCTGCAATTCTCAGTTTTGACAGAACCAACAACATTATTAACTTGCAAGGTCCTAAAAGTGGAACTGAGGTGTTGGTCTAAAATAGGACTATAACACAGGAGGTCCTTTGTTCAAAACTATTAAACAAAGGATTTTATTTTATTTCTGCTACACTCTGATGCTGTCTCTGAGCTCCATGAGCTATATATGAACAGTCGGAGAGTTTTTGCAGCTCACTAACACTTAATTCCCTACACTACCAGTGGAACAGCAGAATTTCAGTTCCTAGGTTTAATATTTGCAAAACATCTTTCAGAAGATGATCGAACATTGTGCAATCTTCCAGTTTCTGTAGGCAACCAAACCCAATAGCCTCCTGGAAAATTATGAATAGGCACCCTCTGGCTCTAGAGGAGCCTTGTGCAGCAGCTCATTTGTGTTCACTGCTTCACCAGCTCTCATGTAATGCCTTTATCCACCATGACTGGAGGCACATTTTCAATTTTAGAGCTGAAACATCCATGTGCACGTATATGTGCAAGCATACAGGCTAGAGGAGGGCTTAGAGGATTTAAAGAATCAGTCTTTTTTGTATCCTGTATCATGAGGTTTATCAAAGGCAGGTTTATCAATAGCTTTGATTGCAGCATTTAGCCTCACTACAAGAATCATCAAATCTTCTTTGAATCACAATGACAACAGATATCATTAAGTAACTGAAAAAAATAGCTAGTTAAGAAGATGATCACAATGCATCACAGTTTAAGCACATGGAAACCACATATTACTATTTACAAATGTTTCCCAATAACTTGATCCTCTTGCAGCACAGTTGAGAAGGTAACCCAAGCTGGCAAGCACTGCAGTAGCAGATATCACTTGCAGACTTGGGGTGGAGAATAAAACTCAAAATAAAAATATTCTAGAAATGGAACCTGGATTTTGCAGGAAAATCTATGAAGTCTAAAGGTATTTATTATTCTACTTTTTAAGACATACTTTTTAAGTACTGAGATAATTTTTAAGACTGAGATAATTTTTTCAATTAAATTTTCATGTCAATTAGAACATCATGCAAAATAATGCCATTGATGCCATGTAATTTCAACATTTAAGTGGCAAAACTGAAACTTAAGATACACCAGAACATAGAATTATTTATTTTGTGCCACCACCCAAATTTAGTTGGAAAGTTTCAACCAGCTGCAGGCCTTCCCACAAATCACTCTAGGATATATTTTATGTTTAGGTTACGAATTTTAGCAATTCGGATTTTGTATGTTTACTCTTTTTATTTTATTTTTCTTGTAAGGTTTTTAAGACAAGGACAGAGAATACCCAATAACCCTGAAGAAAAAGCACTTACTTTAACAGACAAAAATATAGGGAACTTTTTTTTTTTCCCCCCTTGGACATATTTGCACTCCTGGATCAGGAAGATAGGGAGCTAAATTTGGGACAAGGTTGCTTAAATAGGGACCAATTAAAAATGAAATGATTGCATCTCTATTAGAGAAACACAGCAAAAAGGAGGGTAAAAGAAACAATAAGATAAAAATGTTAAGTTTTGCATGAGAAATAAAAGAGAAAACCACACACCTATTCAATACACACACACACACAGAGGACATTAGCCTTGACCCCAGTTTTTCTCATATTTCTTTTCTTTGTTTTCTACAGCAAAAGATATATTTGAAAAACAATACGGATGATACTTATTTTGATAGACAATGTCCTTTGCATGACTTGTTTTCTTCATAGTTTCCTACTATTCTTTCAGTGTACATACCCTATATTCATATTTCCAACATTTCTATAAAACCATCAAATACTATAACACAGCTTTTTGGTGTATACAATACGTATATAGTCTCTTTGGAAAACATGTACGTCTGTCTGAGCTGCGTTGCCATCTGGCTGTGGATTCCTCAGTGTGAGGAAGCCACAGGGACCTAACATCAAAAATAACATGTCAGAGGCCAACAGTAGGAATTGGTACATTGAGAAATATCTCATAATATGCCTAGTTCAGTTAAATATATAAGAAAATCTTAAAGTTCATCACAACTGAAAGCAAGAAACTAGAAATGACTGGAGCTGAGGGGGACCTCCAAGAGATGCTTGGCAGTACCTTTCAGGTCTAGTAAACCCAACACCATGAGACTCTTCCAGCTAACCTGGCTTTTTACCTCTCTGCTTCAGAAGTGCACAACACTGTTTTCTCATGACTCATGCAGAAACCTACAACCCCTTCTATCTTATATCCCTTCTGTCAATACAAACATTATATAATGTGGATGCTGTTATTGTAGAGCATATTCACACAAGAATCTTCACATGACTCTCTACGCATCAAAAAAAAAAAAAAAAAGGCCTTTGTTTCCATTTATTTAGAAAAAAACAGACTGGTCTTGGCTCTCACGTGCAGAAGGGCAAAGACAATTCAGCACAGGGTGTCTCACATACCTTAACAGATTGTGATAAGGTCAAACACAGACTTCCAAGAATAAAGATCAAAGCACTGGTCATGAAAGTGTAGAAGTAGAATCTACACTGATTTTAATGGGAGTTTTGAAGAGACTAAGTTCAAACCTGTTATGTGTTTGATTTAGCAGTGCTTGTTTGGTTTACCATCTTTTTTTTCTTAAATCCTCAATACTCTCTCCCAGCTATCTCATATATTGTGCTCATAATTGCTGTGGATTGGAGAATATAATTCTGTGGATTTAGTGGAAATGCAAAGCATAGGAGCGATGTCACAGATAATTACACTGGTTAGCATTAGTCAGAGTCAAAGGTAGCCCTGGCAGAGAAACAGAAGGAAATTTGAAATTGCTTTTCAGCCCAGTGCTGGAGCATTGCCGTGTGGAATCATAGGGAACACACTGAGGAAAAATGTATTAAAAACCAAGCAATATGTTCCAAAGAGAGGCAGCCCATCCCTGATTTCTTTCAGGGACTCACAACAGAGCATTGGAACTCCTAAAGGAAAAAAATCAGTAATTTCAGCTGTAACCTCTGAACAAATTAATAAAAAGCTTCAACAGAATAAAAGAAAAGAGCAATAGACCCTTCCAAATCTGTGGATTTCGGCAACAGAAGCAATCAATCTCATTAGTACATGAAAAGAAAATGGGGAAACATATGACTCCAATCAAACAGATACATAGCCACTTTCATTAGGAACTTCCACAGCAACCATCTGCATCATTGTTACTTTAATTAAATGCACATTAACAGAATGGAGGAAAAAGGCTTTTGAGAGATACAAGCAAAGTGACATCTTACAGTACTCACCAACACAGTTGGTTTGTAACGAAAGTGTAAAAGTAATCATTAGGAAGTTAATCATAAAATCACCTTAATGCAACATCACTACAAGCTACCATGTAAAGCATGGTCTTACTCTCTGTTTCCAGTTACTTGCTCCTACCTTGGGCTGACGCTAACGACCGTGCTACTGTAACATGCACTGGAACCTGATTCATCTGAAAGCTTAACAAGTCAAAAGGTTTGGTTCTCAGGCTGGATCCTTGTTCTAGTTCAGAGCATGATCACACAGACACTTACTCAAGCACACAGGAGGAACAAAGTGAGTAGCTGACAGCGATAGGTAGGGTGGGTGGGACTGTCCCTTTCAACAGCACTGTAGAATTATTCCAAATGGAGCTGGCTCTAACCTCAGCCTGGGCATTTGATCTTCTCGGAAGTTACAGTCAGAAAACCAACAGTGTTAAATAGGTTCTGCTACACAAAGTCTCTCCTCCAACATACATGCACCAACTGAACATCCTAAAGGTCTTTGGAAATCTAATAAGACAATGTCTTCTGTCCCTGTTGGGAGAAACTGATACATAACTAAACCAGAGGGCACAACTGAAGAGGGAGGCAAAAAGAGTCTTCTCAAAATTTCTGAAAGAATCAGAGCGAGGAGATTGCTAGTCAAGAACAATTAACGCATTTCTCAATTGTGCCCTGATAGAAGTTGTTCTCCCCCACACCATCCACTTACTTTCCAGATGGAAATAGATTAAATTAATTGGGTTAAGCGTGTTTTGCTAACAGCACTGCAGAAATAGTATTCAGAAAGCTACAGCAAACAGGTATAGCAGCTTTGTGAGTAAACTACCGAGGCAATGGACTATATAAAATCCCATTTTTATATACACTGATTACTTATAGCTTTTTCTTATACAGAACAGAAAAGGAATAATTTTCTAAATGGTAACTGCTTCTCATAAGCTCCTGTCACACTATAACCAATCTCATTCCTCCATAATCAGCTTTCAAAGCCAGAATTTGTCACTTTGTTGAGGAGAGCCTCAGGTTTGAAGAAAAAAAAAAAAAAAGTCCTATTATGATTACTTTCTGACTCTTGTAAGTGGAAAGTTTAATTTTCTAAGGTTACCATGCCAGAACTGGTCATTCTTCTAAGAGTAGCTGTATAAGCCCTACAGTAACAGATGGCTTAGAAGTATGTACAGTTACAGGAGTCATACTGAAAACAGTGATACAAATGAGCAGCCAGACTCAGAGTTTGCTCCCCACCATTGCCCAAATTTGTTTAGTGAGGATCCTTTCCACTGGACCATCAGGAGACATTCATACGACTGAAAACAAATCAAAGTCTCATTGACTAGTGTTTCCTATTGGCTCCAGGACTAGGAACATACTTTTTCTGAACATGTGCCTAAAATGCTTTTCTTTGATACTAAGGACATTGGAATTGGCTTCTTTACATATGATGGGCACATCTGTATGCTGTGGTTTGATATCTGTCCAGTAGAATTAAAGCTTCATTTGTTTAGTTTGAATGGTAAGTTGAAATAGCTCTGCCCGTGAGAAATGCACAGGCTGGAGCTGGCCTTCCTAAATTCAAGGCAAAGTCTGCCATGAAATATCATTTTGACTTTGTCTTGTCTTCATACTGATGTATCCTAAACTTATACAGTTTGTAGAAACAAAAACAGTTTAGCAAAATACTTTCACTACACTACTTACTAAAAATGGCTTATTATATCTCAGATCGAACACTTTAATATGTCTTCAACATAAACATGTTGAAATTGTAAACATGAAAACTTGTACTAGAGTCCTCTACTCTAGCCCACCTTCCAGATTTTACAGAATCTTACAAGATTCAAAGCTTGTAAGAAAGCAGAATAAACATTGACATTGTTCAGCATGCTACCAGACAGAACTGGGAACATGAGAGTACTCTGGAAAATCACCTTTACATGCAAAAACAAATTCAACTGTTCAGAGTGGTGAGTGTACACAGTTAAGGGTACCATTCATGTCTGGCTTGGCACAGCCTGAGTCCTGACTACCACAGTCATTTCCTCCTCCCACTCCTTCCCACTTTTCCTTTTTGCCGTCATTGGCGCACACACATAGCCACACCACGAACTAGGTTCAGGGAAGTGATTCTGCTGAAAATTAGCTGAGGAGGAGGAGAAACAGAGACAATGAGGGTCAACAGGAGCACCCTGCAATTAGATTGGTTTAAGCTAATCTTGAACTGATACTCTTACTGTTCAAAGAGGCTATTCCTCTATCAAGATGTCCAGAGAGTCAGCTACCCCATTTAATTGCATACGCATAGCTGAAAGCTATGAAAGACAGAGGAAGAAGATAGCCTTGTCTGAAACTTTATAATGCAACCTGGTGCACTGTAGACATAATAAAATTATTTGCTAAGCCAGTCCACACATTAGAAGAGCAGCTGCCTAGTGCCTAACTACAAAATTACTCTGTAAATGAAAAGCAGGAATAAAGAGTAGCCAAATGGAAAAATACTTCCTGACCAAGCTAAAGAAAACCATTTACAACAGTTTCCCAGCACAGAGAAAGAAAAAGAGTTCATGCACAGTACTTAGATGTAGAAACTGAACTTCAGGCTACTCAAAGAGATATCTGAAAGGATGCTTCAAAGACAGTTATCTGTGAAAGAAAAGGTGGACTGTTCTTTGACTATATAGTTTCACGAAGAAGAATATTCAAGATCCAAAATTTGACATGTAAGAACAAGCAACTGATAATGTATTAATATCAATAATAATGTAAAATCATCTGCGTTTCCATACCACCTTTCATCTAGTGCTCCCCAAGTTCTGTACTAACGGTGTGCAACAGTTGGGAAACAAAGTAAATTCTCCAAAGTCAGTAAAGAGACTATATTACAAAGCTAATCCAACCCTGAGATACAGGCATGAAATTAAATCATTTTACAGGTAGAGAGAGATTAACATATTTGCCCAGTCTTATGGTAAATAGAAGACAGACCCTAAGGTGTCATTCCTTACCCAGTGAAATAAAATTACAAATACGGTATTTTATTTTCGTTTTTCGCCATAGTAGTCCAATTCCCAGCAAGTTTGAGTTATCTTATTTTCAATTAACTTCATGGATCTATGGCAATCTACTGCCATGAATGATCTGCCTTAAGTACTCTGATGCCCATTCAGCTATAACTGGGGGAATTCAATTCTAACTATTACTCAAACTACACCCCACCACCATGCTCCCCACCCCAAAACCTAGTTTTATACTTTTGCCCATAACAGCTGTGGGACTATGTTAAGTGAAAATAACTGCCTGCCTTCTTAATCTTGTCATCACATGGCTAATTAAAAACATGTCTCCATCTTGGAGGCCCAGGCCTTGGAAAAATACAAGTTTTGGCAGGCTCATCTTAGTTGCTAGTATATGTTTATTCATGTTGTGCAGCTTTGGACTGATAGCTCTTTGCCCAGAAGAAGAACAAGAGATGTAATATTTTCTACAGATACACACAGAGTTGAGTGTGTGATTTGCACTGTGCTGTCTGCACTGTACTCCTAACAAGAAAAATACTGTTAATATAAAAATTCTGTACCTGGCTACTGTCAGGTTTTTTCTTTATTTTGTTTCAGCACACCTATCCAGTCATTAGAAGTCTCGTGCCTTTCAGCTGAGCGCTACATATATACAGAATAAAATAAATATAGAGACCACACATGGTCTGTTGACCAACTGGTTCTCTTGGATGCTGCAACTGAAATAAATATTACTGAACATTTTCTCAAAGTCTTATTTTAAGATCACAGCAGGGGCAGGGATGGAAGCCAACTCCCTGGAAGTTCCAGTCTGTGCCCCAAGTTTCTGAGGGCTGCATATTTTTAAAAAGAGATCTGGACTTTTGGACGAACAACAAATACCAGAACTGGTGCTCTCTGCTTCAGAGAAGGACACATCTGCAACCCAGCTCTCCCTAATCTCAAAGTCAAGTTACTGGATGTGTCAGATTCTTCCATTGCTTAGTTTCATGAGTTATGCAAAGCTCAAGCCTTGACCCTCCTCGTGAACACTGAAAAAATTGTACCTGGGACAAATGATTTCAGTAAGTGGTAACCTTCCCTCTGTTACAATCTGTAAAGAACTCAATTCACAGAAATAAAAAGGGCCTTCATTACATTTTAAACATGATATGGAAAAATACAGGAATGCTGAAGCATTAAATCCATTCCTATTTGTGCATACTTGGTCAGAATGAGAACATTAGCATATCTAGGCAAATTATTATTTTGGAATTTGTCTTTGGTAGTTACATGTCTCCCATCACTTTGCAGCACAAATTGATTCAACAGTTTATTCTGATTTCCCGTGTTACAAAAAATTATGTCATGGTGCTATTGGTAGTGAAATAGCTGGTATTATCAAAGATTACCAGAAAATATGTATGGAGATGCATGGAGGTACTCATTACTGGGACTAGATAGAATATAAAGAAGTGAGGAGAAAAAAAAAAGAAATTAAGAAGCCAGTAATAAAAATTAGCAAATACATGCTAATACAACAAGGTGATATCTGTCTCCCATGGCATATACTGTTTCCTTCCTCTCTTCCACTTACAAGCCAGGGAAAACATTGACAAAAAAATGTCAACACACACACACACACACACACACACACACACATACAAAAGCAACATAAATTAAGTTTAGTCATGCTAAAGAAAAAAATCTAGTGTGTGTGTGTGTGTGTATAGTACATATTTTTTTTTTTTTTAAGAGACATTCACCTCTTGACTGCTTGAGGTGCCTGTCTGAAAATCTGAATGTTTGGTAACCACATCTACTGTGAAGCAGGAAACAGACAATGCCTTTTCCTATGGAGTGGAAAGGGAATAAAATGATTTTTATAAGCTTATTTGTAGATTGCATAACCCAGAGCTGACTCAAATTTCTTCTACATTTAACAAATTTAATCAACACCCTGTCACCACTTGACTTTCTGAGAAGACTTCTGAGATTTAATGAGCTCAACTTGGAAGTGCCAATGGACCAAAATGGACGTGGGAATTATTCAAGACTTCTGCAAAACAAAAAATTACAGAAAACATACTGTTTGGCAGAAAATGAACTCAAGTTTATCTGAGAATATGGTGCTCTCTGGATAGAAAGTAGTAAGAAAGCAATAAATTTTGCCAGTATTACTGAAAAATAGTAAAGTAGAGACATTAATATAAATAAATGAATTACATATAAGGTTTAAAAGAAAAAGGAAAGATATAAAATTATTCCTTAATAGCAATTTCTTCTGATGTTGTCTAAAATTCTACTGAACACAAACTAAGACAAGAACAGATGTTTCTTCTATCAAAATCAGAGTGGAGATGAGTCTATATGTATCTTTGTGCAAGGTCATAACCACTTAGCAAGCTAATTTACAGTCCTCTTCTTAGGGACATCTTTTTACACATCAGCAATGTTCTGCTTCACTCGTTTATGAATTGAACATTTAAACTTTTCTGTAAGCTTTCTCAGTACATCAGATTTTTGCAGTTGATTCAGAATAATAATGGATTCTTGCTATTTTTATTGAGATGAGACACAATATCACAAAATTTAAGATTCTACTCTTAACAAATGATACCTTTGAAAAATGCTGCTATTATATATTCCACCATGAAATTTTTACTGTGATACAACTGATTATGGTCATTCAACAGGATCAGAATTAAATTTCTTAAGAATTTGTAATATTAACAAAAAGTCTGTAGATACAAATTAGACGAAGGAAACATCACAGAAAGGATTATTGAAATGAGGATGAACGACACAGTTAACACTGAATAAAATATCCAATTTACAAGGAAAAATTAAGAAACGTGGCCAGATTTTGTTACCTGTTAAGCTTTAAGAGATACTTAATATCTATTTGAGTTACAACAATATATTGAGTGTAGTTACAGAGCCAGCCATGTAATAAACTGGGTGAATTCTAACCAAGGGAGCAGTCATCCAGCCAGAGTGTTCAGGATAAGCAGAAGAAAATGGACATGGAAAGACCAATATGTGGCTTTAAGGCATTTCAGCACTTTCATACTTTCTGAAAGATATTATTACAATAAGAATAATCGATTGTTTTGGTTGATATTACTGGATCAAACATTGTGGTACTTGGCTAATTTTTACTCGGCTGAGCTGCCAACTGACTATATGGTAGTCATTCAGCATCAATCCAGTTTTGGCCCAGGGTTTTCATTACTGAATTTCTGTTTGGATAGTCTCAGATGCGGAGAGAGGGTCAGCATGCTAAGGTTTCTTTTGGAAGGCTTTTTATACACATTTGTAGGAGTGTGATTTCAAGCAGAGAATTATTCCGTGCTACACTGAGCGTGATTAAAATGCATGATTAAAAATATTGCTTTCTTTTTCTTTTTTTTCCTTCCCTCCTTAAACAAACATAAGACAGGAGCTAGTGACACAAAGCATTGATAACAGAGTTCATAGTTCTGGGAAAACCTGTGTTAAACCCAGCCAGGCAAAAACTACAGCGTCACTCACCTCTGACCAGCATACAGCAGCCTGGCTCTTGCCTCTCCCCTCCTACCATGATGGGAGCATGCTGTGCCAGCCTGTCATTGTGTATTGGACTCCTCTGAAGGCTAAACTCAAACCCGTCCATCAGTGGGAGCCTCCTGGCACTTGTGAAGCTGTAGCAGGAACCAAAACAGCTGTTAGTGTTTAAAAAGCTTTTTAATGTGAATGTGGTGAATGATACTTTTCAGTCTGCCTCTCCCTCCTCTGCCCAGCTCTCCTCATCACCCAGAGAAAGGAACCAGAGGCAAAGGAGACAAACAGTAAGGTACAGCACATGGTGGTTGATATCCCACCACTGAGTCTGAATTAGGACTTCAAAATGGTGCCTCTGGTTGTAAACTGTAAAGCCCTACAAAACTGCAGCAGTGATAGATCAAGCCTGAAACAAAAGCCCACCAAGGCAGGGACCTTTTTCCCTTCCCAGCAACTCAAAAATTTTAGGTCTTTTCTGTCTCTTTGCATTTTTCCCATTAAAACAATCTATCCAAGGGAATTTCCTGTTATGTTTTTATTAGCAGCAAAGTGCATGCTTGTAGTGATAAGGTGGCTGACAAAGACAACTTCACAATGTGTTTAGCCTAAGAATTTTTACCCCCATCCAACAGCCAGCTATAAACATTTTAATGCGGATCTCAAAAGCAAGCAAAATTTTTCATTCTTCCACTATCATCAATAAGAGACATGCAGGTTAACCATGCACTCACAACTTCCCTGACCACCTCTGTCTCAGAGATATTGCAGACATGAGATTTGCACGCAGTCTCATATTCGCAGTTTGTGCAAGTTTCTTAAAACAACTGCTAAGCCAAGCTGCACGTGTAATTACTAGATCATGTGTATGCATCCAATTGCATCTCTATGTCAAGCAGTTCATACTGTCACAAATAGTGACTGGGCATGAAAAAAAACAAAATTTTGACAAATATGTAAAAAAATCTCCTTCAGTAAAATTCAGAGGCTGTTTACTCCTGCACATTCAGCTGCAAGAGGAGCATTTGTTTGTAAGGGCTCTTGTTCAAAACAAATGATTAGCACTTTCTTGAATGTATTCTAAACTTAACTTTGGGTTTGTGTTTGAGGGTTTTGTTTGTTTGTTTTTGTGTGTTTTGGTTTTGAAAGAGTTTGATTACAGATTGATTCTGTTGGCCTGCTTCAAAACATGCATCCCCAAATACTGCTGCAGTCAGGCCAAGGAGGGCAAAACCCGTGGTTTCTGGATACCAGAACTGATCCTTCTATGAAAACAAACAAACAAACAAAAAAAACCAGGCAGCTTTATTTTAAACAGAAGACAACTTCATGCTGCAGGCTGTTCTCTGCAGACATTAGATAACAGATTTTCCATTTATAACTCATAACAATTTATGTCTTGTCCACACTGTAAAGAAAAACCACCTCAAAATTAAATCCACACCACTCAGCAGAAAGTGGAAACCATTTTTGTCCTCTCTAGATTTTCTTTTTCTTTTTCTTTTTTTTTTTTTTTATTGCTCTACAGTTTCTGTGCACGCTGCATGTAACATTGGAAGAAATAAGGGAATCCCTAGTGAGGACTTGCACTCATTTCCATTTTGCAGGGTGACCACATTGGTTGGGAAGGGGCTGGGAAGGATTTAGAGACTTGCTTTTTTTCCCTGACTTCTAAACTGGGGAATGGGTGAATAGTCAGTCCCCAGGGGCAGGTGCAAACTCAGTAAGGGGGCTAGGAGCAGGCCTAGGCTCAGAAGTCTGGGAAATCATGTAAACAGCATGGATAAGGCTCTTGTTGTGCCATGTTGAAAAACTTTAGAATTGTGGCCACAGTGCCACAAATGCAGGCTAAGATTTTCAATTGCATTTTTTCAAATGTAAGGTGAATTGTAATTGTTTATATTGTAATGTAAATTGCAGGTATTTCTTCCTAATGTCAGTAAAAAAAAAAAAAA
>VXAA01000859.1:582617-601076 GCA_013399115.1 Anseranas semipalmata
AACTGAAAATGCATTCTTTACATTTAATTAGAGCGAAAAGACACAAAAAGAAAACAGTGAGAATATAGCATAAATGTGGGAAAATGCATACTAGACACAGACTCGAACTTCAACTTCTGAGGCTTCAAATGACTACAGTTTTAACTGAAAGCTTAACACTGCCTTAAAAGCCTGAGATGCAAATATGTATGTTACAGGTGGAATGGAAACAGAGCAATTCTCAATGACTTGCAGGACAGTCAAAAAACAGTCAGTAGTGAAATAAGTAGACAGCGAGGCTGCTTTAGCAGAAACCTTCATAGATTAACTACTGAGTCACTTGGAAGGGGCCTGGGCCACTCACAAGAAACTAAGGATTGTCCCAGGGAAACGAGGCAGAATACAATGCTGCTTCAATTCAGATGGAAAGCCTAACCACCCCTTTGACTAAAACTTCGCACGTACATTAATGTCAACAACAGATTTCAAAGCAAATCCTCTGTTGGGTTACAAAAATGCTGTAAAGACAATATACAATCACCTGTTCTTCCTACTAGAGCAGCAAAATCAGTAATAGTGACTCAACTAATTCAAAATCACTCAATGCCATCACACTCATCTATACAACGAAAGGCATATATTTTCGAACAACTGTGACTGAAAATTAAAAGGTATTTTGGGGAAAAATATCCTCTCTCAAAAACTGATGAGCAAAATAATTTAAAACTTAATTAAAACATTTTTAAAAATAATTAAAATAATTGAAAATATTTTATACAATTGAAACATTAAATCAATTGGTCAAATCATTAGTAGCTTGTAAGTTACACCAAACCAGCTGGTGCAGAAAGAGCTCATAATGATTAATAACTTTTTTGATATTTACTGTGAAAAGTATTATACATTCAAAGAGGAAAAGACCTAAGTAAACATACAAGATTAGGAACAAAATGGTGAATCCAAACTTCCTCAAAAAAAAAAAAAAAAATTGAAGCTGCTAATGCTGGATGAGGTATTAAAGATTCAATGAGACAGAATGCTTCAAAATGTATTTTTAGTTAAACCTGAATATTTTCATTATTACTCTATCTTGCAACCCCATGCTTCCTATTTGTATACCATTAGGGAAGGATAACCATTGTCCTAATCACAGGTTTCAGGAGAAGTTATTCTGGTTTCTCAAAAGAAAGGCAGAGAATACTTGGGAGCTACCTCACCTCTTGGGCAGAGCTGACGTTGGAAGGACAGAAACACTTTCCATAAAAACAAAGTTTGAAAATATCCCTGAAAACAAACCGGCCAAGAGTTGAAATGCTGACAAACCCCACTGTGTAACTCACAACTGCACTCCCTGCCCAGCAACGTGACTGTACCAGCATAACGTTTGGTAAAAGTAAGAAAAGAAACCAATTTCTTAATAAGTTCTTTAAAAGTTGTAAACAATAATAATAAAAAATACAGCAAAAATATCCCTGTCTGTATCTAATATCAGAGTACACATTTTGGAGACTCTGATCAGACCGTTTTTCCAAGTGGTGCAGAAACATATGAATCAATCATTTTCAGTCCAAAACAGAGGTATTCTTTCCAGCGTCCTCTACTGAAATTAATACTATAGCTATTAATGAGCATGAACAGTGCATACAAGCAACTACATTAGGGTGTAAAGTTAGTTTTAAAAGCGTGTGCCTGGTCCCTTATCAATGATTTGCAGAGGGCAGTTGGTGGTTAATGCCTCATCTCCTGATGAGAACTCACAGTGAGCAATATCAGAGTCACTGCAATGCGGCTTATCATTTAACCATCACGCTCCTATCTCAGCTTACAGAATGCATTTTTTTTTCCATACATAGAGGAAAAAAAAATGACAACGCTCATGGATCCTTTTCAACGTATGGATGGGAGAAAACAGTCAAGATCAACTCAAGATGTTTAAAGTATTTTCAAAAAAATTAATACACTTAGCTGAAGAAATAACATTAAAGAGAGTTTTAGGAAGAGAGAGAGACTACCACTAGGAAGCCCTGTATAATTTTGCTTTAAACTTGACTTGTTCAAATAATCTTATATTAAGTAATCCTTCGCTTGAAAATGTAAATGCCTAAAGCCCTAAAAAGAAGCATGAAACCATAAATAAATGTGATATTTAACCAATAAGACATGACACAAATAATTTCTGAACCATTAATGAATGTCTCAGGTGCATTGTAAGGCATGGGGCCAAAGGTCTAGCTTGTCTTATCTTTCTCATAAAATGGGAATTATAAAAAATATGGGAAGAGAGCATCAGGGAAGCGTCATACTCCTGTGTTTCCAGAGGGATGTCATGGTTAAAATACAGCTCACAGACAAGTTGAGATCTCCATTTTTGGTCAAAGTCTAATTAATTTCTTAATGAAATTAAGACATGAAATGTGGCTGCATCTTGGTTTAGATATAAGTTGGAAAGTTTACCTTTCATCGGTCACTAAATTCATTCCTAATTTATTATGCAATCTGGCACAAGGATTTCAGAGCTTTCCAGTCTCACTCATATTTACCATCAATCCAGAAGCAACCTAAACTATCTGAACAAATATCTATGGGAACTCAAAGATGACAATATTAACAAAGCTATACCAGGGACAGTTGCTCAGGATAGCAAGAAGAGGGAAGGCACCAGTCTTCAATAGCAGAACTTTCTTGAGTCCTGTGAAGCATTACCATGAAACACGCAGTCACCATTTACATTTTTTACTCAATAGCCACATCCAACACTGGGTTCTGTAAACAGATCCTTTCTGTTCTTGTATTTACCACAGGGGCCTTCACGTCCTTCCCCTTTGCACGCTCACTACCTGCAGGGACACCTTTCCCCTCCTCCCTTGTAGCTACAGCACAAAGGCAGGGTGCTTACAGTGTCAATGAAGCAGTTTGCAGCCTCAGGATTACAATCAAAGAGACCTCATGAACTGTCCCTGAACTGCGGAGTATTCAGGCAGATTAGCTCAACATGTACATTTATTTTGGTGGTGCAATTCAACAGTGAGTACAGAAAAAAATATATATTATTCAGCTTTTACTTGGGCAACATAGTATTTTTGCCATTTCAATATCTGTATTACCAGGTAGGTAAGTTGCACATTTTTTATTTATCACTAAACTACGATTAGGATTATTGATTATTATTTTTTAAATCTAATAATATTTTAAGAGATGATCTAAAATGCAGGAACCTCTGCCAATAATTCAGCCCACAGAGCATTCAGATTTCTGAGAGGCCCTGTTAATCAGATTGCTAACATATTCATTGTATTTTGTCTGAAAGCAATAACGTTGCATTTCTAGTAAGCGATTTGTTCCTCCTAAAAGGGTAGCTGTAAAGTTGTGAGGAAAAACTTGAATGGAAAAGACATTCTTATATGTTTATCTTCAATTTCAATGACAACAAACTGCCCAAAGGATTTTATCTGACACTTTAATCTTCATATTGATTGGGGGCAGATAGAGGAATTTGTTTAGCTTGTTCGTAAGCTGTGATTTTCTACAACATCAACATTATGACTCCTGTTTGTTGTCTGTCTCACAGATACAGCTCGACATAGAAATACTTGGTTGTAACAAACCAACCAACCTCCACAGGCACAGGAAACAAGCCAGAAAGTTGGCCTCAGTCCTCAGTCAATTCTCAAGGCAACCTATGAACAGAGCACTTTATCAAATAGATGAGACTGAGGTTAGAGGTGAATAACCCTTGTTCTGGTCCCTTTGTAGGTGGAAAGCATTGTATTAGACAAACGCACCCTCTCCAGAGGAGGAAAAGAACACCGAGGAACTGTATTTCCTTGAAACAGCAATAGTTTGCTACTGACTAGTAAACTTAGGAGCAAATAAAATAGTACACCGACAGAGTAGCTTGTAAAAATGTCACATAAAACAGCCCACTTATCCTATTTTTGCACCTATTAAATAAATATATATTTATAAATATTTCTAAACGAACGTTTGCTAGTTTCATAGCAACAAAACAGTTAGAAGTGCAAAGCTGATACTGGGCTGGATTAAAAAATATCCCAGCAAATTACCCAGCCAAAGTCTGCGGGGATTTTGAGAGCACACCATGTCGTCACACAGCAGCTGGACGGCAGGGAGCTCTGCTGAAAGGCCACTGACAACACATGAGACACACTGGGGAAAATGTTCTTTCTGACTTGCTTTCTAATCCTCCTCCTCACAGCTGACAGCCCTGACACCTCGTACAAGGCTGAAAATTAAGTGGAGTTATAAAATGAGCGAACAAGAGTCGCAAAGTCTAACGGATTTTGAGCACAAGAATTCTGCTGGAAACTAGGCTTTGAGCAAGGGACTCATAAAAACTTCATTTTAGAATGCAACTTTTCTAAGAATTAGTGTCCCCTTTTCACAATTTTTAGACAGAGATTACAAGTGTTCTTCTTTTGTATCACATTCTCATGACACAAGTCATCTGCTAAACAGCTTAAGCCTTAAAATGCTTCAAAGCGAAAAGAACACATTTTTCTTCTAAAAGCCCCAACTCAATACATTTTAGGATTATTCTAATTAGGGTTCAATTTCCTTGTTTTGAGAAAGAAAAAAAATGTAACCAGAGTTCATGGGACTATAAGTAATTGCATTTTTTCCTTAAAAGGAAAACCAACAAAACCAGCAGAAGTGGGCAAGTGGCCTCACAAGGAAGGCTTGCTGGCCGGTGTTCTGCCACAGAACAAAAGCTGCACACGCTTTGCGATAATTGCGTTTTCACAAATAGCCTGAAAGTTGTCCTGGAGGTACCAGAGGACAGAGGAAAGGGCTTGCTTGCTAATGAACCCTAGAAATATAAAAGGTGGAAATGAAAATGACATATTAGGTTAATATCCAGTCCTGCTATAGCTGAACATGGTTCCCAAGAGTACATTTTCCTGACATTTTTCTCAGTCTATTCTCAATGTCTCAAGGGGGCTCCTATCTCTTCTCTTGAGTCAGTTCCCCACTCTAAGAAAACTCCCTGTCAGGAAACTTCTCTTGATATTCAGCCTAAATTTCTCCTTTCTCAATGGTAGTACGTTATTCTAGGTTACAACATCTTGTCCATTTGCAAGAAGAGAAATTCTTTTTTGTTGTTGTTTATCCTTCACAAATCTTTAATAACAATTATGTTCTTAAGTCTCTGTCAACTGGACAGGCTTTAAACATATAGATCTCATAAATCAGTCCTGATGATTTTGGTCCCCCCCCCTTTTTTTTTTTTTTTCTTTTCAGTCCCCGAAGTTGCCCTCATTTTCTAATACTGAAAATCCCATAAGGGTGAAGGAGGAGGGGGTAAAGTGGCACATGAAATCAATTTCCCCCAAATTTATTCCTAAAGCAAAAAATTGATGTTTTACTGAAAAAAAAAAATATTTTTTTCATGGGTGCTTTTTCAGGGTTCTGGATTTTCTAGTTTCTGCTGTAAACCTAAGAGACTTAAACCTTTCTAGTTTGTGTCAATAATTCAGATTACAACAGCATTGCCACCGGATGACAAACAAAATAAGTTGTCTGATAACGTTTCAGTCTTCAGTCAATCTGAGTTTTCCTAGCGCCATCAGAGTGACTGTCTGGAGTACACACAGCTGTCGTGTGCTGTGTGAGCATACACGGCATAATCAGTCAAAACAGCTACTGGTAGCGTATGCGTTAAGTATATACATGAATCTTGGCAGGAGACACAAAAATCAGCAGTCTCAGAACTCATCTCCCACTGTAAGTAGAGTTTAACGGGACGAGCTTTGTGGACATTTTTTGAACACACTTAGTATTTTAAATGTTCCTTCTCAATACTCATTCAAATCCAAATCACATTCTATCACAATATTTAATTGCCAAATTAAAAAATTACGCCAAAACCAAATTATGGCAATTGACATCAACTTTGCACACCTAAACGCTGCCACACCATTACACTGCCATTTTGAAGCACCAAATAAAACTGTATTTGATTTTTAATTTGCAAAGCACTTTTTCTTTTTTAAACCAAGTTGGCCGATGTCTTTAGATCAGTCACCTACATAATAGTCTATTTAGGATGCTTGCTTATTTTTAAGCAAGAAAAGTTAATGTCTGCCAAAACCATGTTTTGTTTTTCAAGTGACAAATATAATGCACAAAGGAACTATTAAACATACTAACTGAATACAGACAAAAATATTTATGAAGTCTATCACGTTTTTCTGATTTTAATCTCTCTGGTTTTGTGTTTATATTATACAATTTCCTAGAAATTGTAAACTATGGAAATTGATGAATTTTTAAGTTTTCCTTAAGCTGAAGATTGAAAAAAATATATAAAGCTGTTCTTCTATTATAGATAATCTGCTTTTGTATTGTTTTCTTCTGATATATCCAGTCAGAGTCAAGACAAAGTATTAGAAAAAAAAAAAAAAAAACACTGTGCATTTATTGTTGCTCAGTAACAGCCACACAGAAGACCAACAAACAAAAATTTGGAATAAGTCTGAACCAGCTGGAAAGAAAGAGAGGGGATTTTTGCTCAACAGGCCAGGTGCATTGCAGGCTTGCTGTGGGCTTGTCTTTTTTTTTTTTCCCTCTAATGGTGCAAACAGGATACTTAACCATCAATATTCTTCAGTATGACCCTTTGTGTGACTTTTTTTTTCTCAAATCTTCACCTTATTTCCCATTAGTCTTATAGTATTAAATATCAATTTCATATTGTATATAGAACTATGAAAGGAAAGAAAGAACACCTATCAATGTAATTACCTAAAAAAAAAAAAAAAGGCTTTTAAGTAGGACTTCTGATGAGAAATCTAATTTTTTCATTTATCTGCCATGAAAACTGAGTTGACTGTACCTAAAACAAGTTCAGGGTCAGAAGGCTCTGCAGTTTTAGAAAGTTCCCACAATTACAGAGAAAAAAAAAAACCACATTGTTTGCAGTAAGCCAACACAATGATGCACTTGCAGAGGAAATGTGAAACAATGACAAAAGAAGAGATTAGGAAATATTTAGCTGAGCCAAGCTTACAAGAGAAATTTGTATACAAGTTTATGGTGAAGACGATTAAATGGAAGCTTAAGGTCTCTTTCTCTTAGGTCATTGCCTAAACATATGCTTTCCTTGGTTCTTCACACTTTCCTTTCTCCCTTGCTAATTCTACTACTTTACTGGTACACAGACACACTCTTAATTTACATGTAGCTAACATTAACATTCTGGTTAGTTGGAAGCATTTATGTAGTAGAGAGGAAAGAGAAAGCATATGCAAGTGTCTGAACAGTTTCCAACTCTCTTACCTTCTGCACCTCGCACTCTATGCACACATACAAATACATTTAAACACCGACCTTTTACATTTAATAATCTCAGTTTTAAAGAGCTTGTATAATTACAAAGGCCAGATTGTTACAGCAGTAGCTAGAGCCAATTTTGATAATTAGGCTTGGGTGAATTTAAACTGAACTAGTTTTAGGAGTAGGTAAAAATGTCTCAAAGAGTCTAAATATACTCTTATGTAGTTACATCCAAATGTAGTGGAAAAAGTAGTGGAAAAAAACACGATAATACAAATAATGCATAAAAACTTTAAGCTTAATCTTTCACTGAATACTGGGAGAAGAGGTAGCATTATCATTATTTTTAATGGATAGGACTGTTGACCTACCAGACTACGCGCAAGTGGACCATGATGGGAACCTAAAAGTTGCCCATAGGATACTATGGGTGTGTTTACTGTGTTTTTTCAGCAGACCTTCACAGCCCCATTTCCTGCCCTATATGTGGGGGTTTGAGCCCCAGTTCTGGCTGCAGCCTCAGAGGCGAGGCTGGCTGGTAGCCAGCAAGTGTTCAGGAACGAGCAGGACAGAAATGGGCCAAACTTCTCCCTCTGAGCACAAGGAAGTTCATCGCTGTTGTTGGCTATTAGTCTATCAGTGATTTTTTTTAACATTAGAAACACCCTCACAAGAACTACCTCAAAGAAGTGTCTGAAGAGCAAAGCAGGGGCCAGAAGCTTTATTTTAACCATGTATAACCCTAAATCTGATGGTAATTAAGAACTAGCTCCCTCTTCTTTTCCTTCTTTCTGACAGAGCTTATTGACCGATACCCATCTTCATGGATCACTGGAAGAACTCAGTATGCTGCTGAGAAATGCTGAAAGGCACAGACCATTCTTTTCTTCCAGTCCTGCACCACTAGAAGTGTCATTGCACACAGCTAAATGCTACTGACCATTATTTTTCATTTCAGATAATACAATAGAAACAAAGGCCTACTCCAAAGCCCATTGTAGTTTGTGGATTTGTATTCATTTGACGTGATGCTACTTCTGAATCAGGTTTTACATTCATAAATATAACAGAACATTGCTGAAGAACTAATGTATGTGAAGTGGCCTGCAATCCTTGAACAAAGCAGACCTTCCTTCCCCATCATCATTATTCACCAGGCATGGCAGAATGAAGGGCTGAAAGGATCAAAGAGCAGAGCAGCAGCAGTGTCTACTAATAATTGACAGTGTAAGCAACACCACTAATCAAGGCCAAAGTACAGGACGTTGTAAAGGACAGACATCAAGTTTTCTGGCTTAGCTAGGATCATTTAAACCAGGACCAATCTAGGAAAATGAGTGTCCTTTAAACATAAGGAAAGTTTTAGGTAAAACAAGTGAGTGATGTTGCACCAGCTAAAATGAAAAATAAAACTTAAAGTGAAGCAATTTCAGTTGTTATCCTGTGCCAAAATAGCCTTTTTTTTTTTGGGGGGNAGAAATCCACTGGTGCTGTCCTAGATTGTCAAAGGAAATGGTTGAAAGGAAGCATTGGCTGATGTCCTGGCCTTAACTGGCTGTCACAATCATTTCTTCCTGAATCAAAGTGCACTTCTCATTTTCATCATTTATACAGAAGAAAAATATCTGCGCTTTAGCTTCTAATCACATTTTATCTTTTTTTAATCTTATTTTTATGAATTTACTCTCATTATAGTCAGTATCCATTGTCTTGAATGTCAAAATAAGGAAAAGCATTGTCCAACTGACTAAAATCCTCTGATAAACACTAGTAAAAGATTGCCAAATTATATACAAAGAATTGTGTTCTCTTTCTCTAACGAACAACTGAGTCATTTAGATTTACCAAAATACTTTGAACTTGACACACAAAATTCATCTCTAGCACAGAAGTCATTAGTTTCTACAGCTTGTCCAAGCATTGACTTATCTACCTGAAGTGTCAAAAACTACTTCCATTAATGAGAGCTAGGATGGCCAATTATATAGCGCGAACCCTGTGCATCTTGCCTACCGAATGACACACAAAGGCTACCAGAAAACCAGCAGATAATATTTTGTCTTTACTGAACTAAAACTTTTAATCATTATCAAAATATCCATAAAAATATTCAAGGTAAACCTTCTGAATTTGTAAAGTACATTTTCCAGGAATAAAACCAGTGTCCCCAGCGTCAGTTCTTATAGCTGCTAAACACTTGAAAATATATTTCAAACATTTTACTAAACAAAGTTTGGTGTGATATTTTGTTGCCAAAACACACTTGAAAGGAATTTCACCTAAAATAAAATATTCCACAGTCTCAGTTTCAACTGTATTCTACTATTTAATTATTTTGTACAGCTCCAAAGATAATGTAAGTTGCAAATATCTGAAGTCTTCACACTACTACGTTTCACAGCCAGGAACAGTAGGCAAAGAACAAGTTGTTTTCATGGTTGCCCTGGAGCCATTATCAGAAGCCATGCTACATTGCCAACGCCTGGCTCAGATCAATAATTGTCTGTAATTAGTGCAATATAGTTGATAGTTGAAAATACCATGACACAAAAACAAAACAAAGCAAGAAAAAAAAAAAAAAAAAAGCTGAGAAAATATCAGTGAAAACAGTTTAGCAAAAAGCAGAACCGACTGTTCCAAATCTACCTGGCAGAAACACACTGGCCTGCTAGCAGCGAGAAGTTTAAAACATCAAGATCTGTCTTACAATTAAATATTTACAATGATAAATGAAGTATCATACTAAACACTTAGCATTCAGATGGAAAATGACTAAGAAAACCACTTTTGCCCATTTGTGGTTATCTGAAAGAAGGTCAGCTTCATCCTTAGTGTAAGGCAAAACTCATTTTTGATGTGATTCATTATCCATTGACAAAAAGGTTGCAGCAGGAATAAATGTGACCTATTTCCTTTAGAAACCCTCAAACTTCTTCATTTTTTCCAGAATACAACTGAATAGCCTTCCACAGTGCAAAATGCAAGCACTACCAGTACTATTTTACTGATAAAGGATCTATTTCAAACAAAAGAAACGTTATGAAAGTATACGTTTCTGCAAGGAAACATCACAGCCTTCGTAACACAAACATTGTGTTTCTACTTCTTTAACAGGAGCTGTGAAATCAAACATGGTTTGATTCCTTTTCTTATTATTCTAAGGCTACAGAAATCACTGATCAGTGTTAACTGCAGCAGTTAACAAAATATCCACACGTTAGACTTGATAGGGCAAGACAGAAGGCTTAGCCAACTAAATTCCTTGTATTCTGCTTTCTCAGCCAGCCTGTAAAAATTAATGTTTTTATATTTGATTACTGTTCTTTTCGTGATAGTGTAGCTAGCACATCTGGGTAAGGGAGCTAAGAAGTATTACTATACCAACAAGGTATTTCTCTCAGAATTAGAGACAAAACAAATCACTTCTTGCAATGCTCACAATCAGATAATCCCTTGTACAAACAGTATAAGGTAGTGGTGGATACCATCATCTCCTGTGCAACCTGCTACTTCTTCTGCACAGTCAATGCATTTTTCATCACCCCTTCACATCCCAAGTAACTTCCGTGCAAATTAAACAAAATTAATTTCCGCTACCAGATTCCAGCTCTTAACGTATTTTGTCACAAGATTACACTGATATTACAGCAGGAAAAATTTCACAGAATCATTTAGGTTGGAAGAGACCTCCAAGATCACCTAGTCCAACCTATGACCTAACACTAACAAGCCCTCCACTAAACCATATCACTAAGCTCTACATCTAAATGTCTTTTGAATCCCTCCAGGGATGGTGACTCAACCCCCTCCCTGGGCAGCCTGTTCCAATGCCTCACAACCCTTTCAGTAAAGAAGTTTTTCCTAACATCCAACCTAAACCTCCCCATGTGCAACTTTAGCCCATTCCCCCTTGTCCTATCACCTGGCACGTGGGAGAAGAGACCAATCCCCACCTCGCTACAGCCTCCTTTAAGGTACCTGTAGAGAGCGATATGGTTGCCCCTGAGCCTCCTCTTCTCCAGGCTAAACAACCCCAGCTTCCTCAGCCGCTCCTCACAGGACTTGTTCTCCACACCCCTCACCAGCTTTGTTGCCCTTCTCTGGACATGCTCCAGCACCTCGATGTCCTTCCTGGAGTGAGGGGCCCAAAACCGAACACAGGACTCGAGGTGCGGCCTCACCAGAGCCGAGTACAGGGGGACAGTCACTGCCCTAGTGCTGCTGGCCACACTGTTCCTGATACAAGCCAGGATGCTGTTGGCCTTCTTGGCCACCTGAGCACACTGCTGGCTCATATTCAGCCAGCTGTCGACCAGCAGCCCAAGCTCCCTTTCTGCCAGGCAGCTTTCCAGCCACTCATCTCCCAGCCTGTAGCGCTGCTTGGGGTTGCTGTGCCCCAATATGACCTGGCACTCAGCCTTGTTGAACTTCATACAGTTGGCCTCAGCCCATTGGTCCAGCCTATCCAGATCTTCCTGCAGAGCCTTCCTACCCTCGAGCAGATCAACACATGCACCCAACTTGGTGTTCTCTGCAAACTTGCTGAGGATGCACTCAATCCCCTCATCCAGATCATTGATAAAGATATTGAAGAGAACTGGCCCTAATACTGAGCCCTGCGGGACACCACTCGTGACCGGCCTCCAACTGGATTTAACTCCATTCACCACGACTCTTTGGGCCCCGCCTCCCAGCCAGCTTCTCACCCATCAAAGCGTGCGCCAGTCCAAGCCATGAGCAGCCAGTTTCTTCAGGAGAATGCTGTGGGAAGTGGTGTCAAAAGCCTTACTGAAGTCAAGGTAGACCACATCCACAGCCTTTCCCTCGTCCACTAAGCATGTGATTTTGTCATAGAAGGAGATCAGGTTCGTCAAGCAGGACCTGCCTTTCATAAACCCATGCTGACTGGGCCTGATAATCTGCTCCATGAGCTTCCCCGGCACCGAAGTCAGACTGACAGGCCTATAGTTTCCCGGGTCCTCCCTCCAGCCCTTCTTGTAGATGTGCATCACGTTTGCTAGCTGCCAGTTGGCTGGGACCTCCCCTGATAGCCAGGACTGCTGATAAATGGCGGAAAGCAGCTTGGTCAGCACTTCTGCCAGTTCTCTCAGTACCCTCGGGTGGATCCCATCCAGCCCATAGACTTGGGTACATATAAGTGGTGTAGCAGGTCACCAACCATTTCCTCGTGGATTACGAGGGCCACATTCTGCTCCCCAACCCCTTCCACCAGCTCAGGGGGCTGGGTAAACAGAATAAAAACAGAATAAAATAAAACAATTTAAACAGAATAAGCAGCTTTGCTTGTCCTTCATGGTTACAACTTAACGTAATATATTACTATTTTGTGCAATACCCAGCCTGATGACAAAAGAACCAAAAACAATTTCTTTGTTTTGTTATGTTTGATCTTCTACTCAAACTGAATTTAATTTAAAAGTATAATAAGCCAACAGAAAATATTTTTCCCTAATTGAGATCTACCATCTGCTGCAGTAATCAGCAAAACACATCTCAACTCATTTGGATGTTAGATGCACTGTTTTTCTACAACTGACAACAGGAAATATGATCATGATTAAAATACACAGTAATTTTTGTCCTATCAATGTTTGTCCTATCAATATTTGCACTCAGTGGAGCAATGAGGTGAAACCAACTTGTCCTGTTTTTCTCCTACTCCAAATACGTTTTATTGATATTGCAGCCTTGGAGAGTCTAAAATAGGAATTTAATCTGCTAGTAACTGACGAAGTGAATTTAAGTGGACTTTAGATGGGACACTATCTGAAAGCAGCTATTCTTTGTTCATAGTTTTCACACAGATTGCCTGCACAGACAACTCACACATAGCTCCATTCTAAATTACTTCTCTACTATTTGAAATACTTTACATATTGTAACACAAATGCTCTTATTAACTAAAATGTCTAAAATTTTGAAGTGGGTTTGCTAGTTTGAAATATTGCTTGCTTACTCCACATACCAAACCAACTGTGGTTCAGAGATGTGAGTTGGAGGTCCATGCTAAATTTAGTTTAAATTCACCTGTCAATATTGATCAAGCCTTGAGAATCCTACATAGGCAGATCATAGAACTTCTTCCAGCAAGGCAGTTTGCACCCTGCAACATTCATTAATTGTAAGAGGAAAGTGTTTCCGGAACAACTCACATCTGAGATAGTTGGGGCTTCTTTACTGGAGAATCATTTTCAAACTTAAGGCAAATCAGCCAAAAGTGTAATAATAATGAGAATAATCTTAAGCAGATGTAAATCTTCCCTTGCAGGAGGGATTAACATGTCATGAATCAATGGCATTTTGTCTGAATCTCCTTGTTTATCCCTTATAAAACAAGATGCAGAAACATTTTAACCTCGTACAAATTGAATTTTCACTTTGCTGCGTGTATGAACTGTATATGAAGCAAGTCATCCCTTCTTCTTAAACAATTATGGATCACTGGTGATCAAGATGATCAGTAGGCATTTTCTGTTTTGTAAGGCAGTTATAAAGCTTGAGGTTTTCAGGTGCTATTTTTCTGGGAAATGTAAATTTTAGTTCTATTGAATCCTTGATTTATTGGAGTTAGTTTGAAGGTAAGTTTCTTATTTTAAGTGTATTTTTATTTTATATGAGATTATTCAGATTTACACTGAAATAGCTTTTTGTTTTGTAAAGTTAATTTTCATGTTTTTGTCACGAAAGAGGGACCAAGGCACTGCTGCTAATGATAGAAAATGGATGAAAAACATAACAGGTACATAATGACCAAAGTTATGTGTGATTTCTTCTGTGACAGAAGACAATCAAGGGAAAGATACAAAGATATGCACAAACTTCCTGTTTCTTATCTTCTGGAATCTGTGCAAGTGAAATTGGACTTCAGAGCTCTGGTCCCTTCAGTTCTCAATTCTCTTCTTTCTGCCAAAAACAGTCTCTCTTTTATATTTAAATTATCCTAGTTTATATATATATTTTACATATATATATATATATATATATTATTTTCTTTAATCGAGAGATCATTGTGGAAAAAATAAAGGCAGCTTCAAAAGGAAGTAAGATGGTGTAAGGAGACTTCAGGAGGTATTCAAAGGCTCATCTGGTCTTGTACTTTCTTAGTATCTCCAGTAATAATTCTCAGTATTGTGCTTTTTCCCCTCAGATCTCAAGACACGATGGAAATCTATTTTAGATGTAACAAATGTACAAAAAGTGAGGCAGTTAGATAATTGCTCAGAAGAGAATTGAGATTTCCCCCTCTCCCACTGAATAATCTATCAAGAAATTTCAGTTTATATTAAACATATACAGTCAGCTGCTAAGATCAGAACCAGATATAATAGAATAAGAAAAGTCAACCATTTTCTCAGGTCATCATGTAATACAGTTGAGAGTTTTATACCTTAATTAACAGCACTGTTGTAAAGTTCAGTAATCACTAAGATAATTTATTTAATTCAGTTCAGGTTTAGTGTTTTGATTGTTTGTATTAATATTTTCAATTTTGCAGTGAGGATGCACTAAACTTTAGACTTCTGTAAATCTTCTATTTTACTTCGTAACTATTATTTAGCGGTAAGCATCTGGTACTTCTTTTTTTAATGGATTTATGGAGAATTATAATGTTCTTCATTGAACTCAGGCTCAAATTCTTAAATTCAGAAACACATAACAGCAAAAACTTAGAGAAAATTTGCTACATTTCAGTATTTTTTAATGTGTTTGAAAGAAAAATTAATCGGCTTCTCAAACTCTTGAGCTCCAATGCAATACGAATAAAACTAACAAAATGAAGTTTTTTGTTTCTCATTTTTCAGTTTTAATTGAAAGAAAACAAAGATGCATCCAATTAATTAGCTGTTTATATATAGATTAACAAAGGGCAATTTTTTTTCCAACTGCCTATGCTTACTCCCATGTTCTGTCCTGTATTCTATCACTAGAACTAGAATGCAAGTATGGTTACTAAAATTACAGCTTCTTCTAGCAACTTGAAGTGTGCTTTTCTTCCATGGCCTGCCTAGATGACTTTGTTCCACTAGTGAAAAGTTACAAAATACATATCTGATATTTGGACCTGTTTTCCTTCTTTCCATCAGGGAAACTGTTGATGTGTTGGCTGCATGTAAAGCCTTGCACACTATCACCATACAAACCATTTGATTTTGCTCAAAATATAGCTATTCATTTTCTCCCACTATTGATTAAACTTTCAGAGTTAATCTCCTTCATAGTTATGCCACTCAAAGTGCTCAGAGATTATGAATTTATTTCTCTTGCACTTTTTTGTTCTGCTGTCCCATCTGGATTCTGCCAAAATTTAACTATGGGAAGAAAAGTCTTAAGAGAATATCTTATTAACACTTATGTCATAAGAGCCTCCTCTTATATGAAAAAGCAGGTTTTCTGTGTCAGATCGAGAGTTAATACCGTTGGGCAAAGCAGGAGGTAGAAGAGGATGAGAAAGATCAGATAACTGAAATAACTGTTTGTGTTCATGCACGAGCACGAACTCCAAGACTGAAACTGTGTGGAAGTGCAGAAATTTAACCATACAACAAACAACATTCCCTGAAACTGAGTTCTAGACTCATATGGGCTACATGAGTTTAAATAATGGCTGTTAGCTAAATTATGCACAAACACCATCCATAGTCTTCTTATTAATCTTTATGTATAAGTAACTAACAAGCAGGCTACAAATCTGCTGTATTTGCAATATGCTGAGCTTTAAGCTGTCTCCCCAGACAGTATGTAGATGCAAAATATGCAAAAGTCATTGTCACCAACACAGAGGTGAATGCTAGCCTTGTTTTCAATATTTCAGGGTCCTAACTCGGGGCCTATTAGTGAGAAGACAGAGTGTTTTATTATTTGAAAAGCTGCTCACCGTGATTTATGGCCTTGTATTAGTCTCCTCATCGTGAGATATTAGACAATCATACTGTGTCACAGACAATCTGAGCTGGGGAAAACATACAGCATTCATCTTCTCTTGCTATCTAGGACACTTCTTTTCATCTTTTTTTTTTTTCCTCCTTCCTCTGGCATATAATTTCCTTGTAATCAATTTAAATTGGAAACTTTAATGACCTTCTGTGCACGTTACAGTCTTCTTTCACCTAGTCTGGGAGGGTTTTTCTGCAAGGAAATTAAAACCCCCAAACCTTTTGAGTTTGCAGCATTTTTTCTACAAAAGGCATGCAGATACCAAGTCTCATTGGTGATTATCAAAGGGTTTTAGCTAATTACAGCTTAGGCAGATCCAAAATACTTTGTGTAAACATTTCTACATTTTAACTTACAAATATGTTTTATTTGCTATAAAAGAGAGACATGAGAATAATATTTTTAAGTAAGAATTTAACCAAAAAAAAAAGGAAAACAGTGAAAAGATTTTAGAAATCAAGAGTAAAGGTTTCTAAAAGCATAGCTTCAGAAATAAAAACTCTTCCTTGGGACTACAAGATTCTAAAGAGCAGGTACATGTCTAAGGTAATTATTGCCAACTGGTGGTTTGAGTTTTTATGGTTTTTTTGTTTGTTTAGAAGAGAAAAAAAAACTCAAGGCCAGTCACTAACCAAACTAGTAAGCAAAAAACAACAATCATTTGAGGTTGTCTTGATTCACTGAACAGAATCAGGTGTCAGTACAAAGGGTAAACACAAAGATGTTCTTGCACTAGAGTTTAAAATCTCTATATTGAAATGAACAAATCAATGATAGGCCAAGTAATTCAGGCTGAAAAAAAAATCAAAAGTATGAACAATATCAATATATTCATACAGTAAAAATGTAATTTAATCCAAGGAGCATACAGTGAAGACTGAAGGGAAAAGAAAGTGTAGGTCTGGGGTACTCTATCTGCATGTTTGAATGCATTCTTCCCATTTAAGGGTTTAGGTGTTCACTGGACAGACAAATTTTCATGGCAGTAAAACACAGTCATCTGCAGAAAAATATTTACCTCTGGAAAGAAAGCAGAAAAAGAACAAAACAATAATTTGAGGAGCTGGTTGGGAGAAAGCAAGAGAGAAATGGGGAAAAAAATCTCCCTCAGATTTTTTTAATCTGGAGCCAGCCAACAAGATTGTTGCCGTCTTTGTCTATCAAAAGAAATGTCAACGTTATGCTTTGTTCTAAGCTAACAAACAACTAAATGCAAAATATGCACAGAATGAAAACAGATACTGACATTTGAAACCGCTATGCCACAATGCAACTGAATGCCTTAGGCAGAGTCTCCTGCAGGTCATTTAAAACGATAAACCAAAAGGTCATATAGGATATAATAACTGATCTTTACAATTGCTTTTCTGAAGGATGTATAACCTGAGGACACATACAAAATTGTTGAACTGCAGTAGTGAAGTCACAGCAATGAAAACTCAATGAGAGCAAGTAATGTTGGAATACAGTAGAAAGAAGTTATGGTTGTTTTTATAAAACCTTGGAAATAAAATAGAATATGGCTTTGCTGTGTGGCATGTAGATGGACATAGGTTAGTTTTTTTTCTCTTTACCCTTTAAGTACAGGAGGCATTTCAGTGGGAACCCCACTATAGGTTTTTTTTGTTTGTTTTGTTTTTGTTTTTTTTGAAGGGGACTTTTACTACAAGGAGAACAGGAGGCAAAAATCTGATATTTATGAGTTAAAAAAAAAAAAGTGCTACCATAAAAGCATAGTCTTCTCATCAATCACATTTTCCCTCTCCTCCTGTCCCCAGATATATAAACAAAAGATTTATAGTCTCAGTCCCCAAATCGAGTGCCTTGTGATGAAAATATTCACCCACAATGGTAGGAAAGCTGTGCTGTGCTGCTGGACTTGAGGAAGAGCATGTCATTGAACTGAGGACTCCCTTTGTTGTGCGAACGTCCTAATAGCAGGCCACCAGATAACTCCACCAAATTGCCCTCCCTTACATTCATCAAAATTTTTCTGCTGACGCCTCAGGAACCTTCACAATCATATCTAAAGAAACATGCCAGTTTTTCCAAAAAAAGTATGTTTCAAGCAATTGTAACCTTACTAACTGTGCATGGGATGAAGTTTTAGGTTTTCACACCTTAAATACATAATGAGCTGAATTCAGAGCAAAGGAATGAAATAATACCGAGTATTTAAATGTCCTAGGAGTTCAAGTGCCACTTACACACACACACACACACACAAAAAAA
>VXAA01000859.1:601089-688523 GCA_013399115.1 Anseranas semipalmata
AAAAGACATTTAGGACCTGAAATCTGAGCAAAATATGAACAGGATTTAGACCTGAATGTACCACTGGTACTACTGAAATTTCACTTCTGTCGTCTTTGCACTTAGCTTTGCCACTTAGACTAGGCCGACATGATTCATAGAGCAAGCAATCACCTTCAAGCTGTGTTGAGCAACAAGCACATAAAATTGTCAAAATTATTTCAGAAACCAAGAAAGACTGAACCAAGAGCATTAAAATTTAACCAGGTGATTGATAAGGCTTCCATTGGCATTGTTATTTTGGGTTATGACATACATGTAATAAATGCCTTCGTGAAATGATTAAACCAGAAAAAACTGTCAGCAATTCTATGAGCACATTATTTTGGAAAACAAAGCTAAAGCTGCTAATCCCTTTAGTCATTTCAAGACTGCTATTTCTCATCAGCCAAAAGGTGCCATGTAAATTGTACCATTATAGATATTCTGAGGTCACCATAAATTTTTCTGCAGGCAGAGACAGATTACTTTTGAGATATGCTCTTCTATTCATGGTAAATCATTCCCACTGAAGTCTCAGATACAGAAATAGCCTTCCTCTTGTCGTCTGTGTTAACCCTTTGAACTTATTTAAAATATCTTTACATCAAGAAGCCTTAAGATGGCTGTCTTGCTGAAGTCACGTGGTAGAGAGCTGAGCAGTTGGAGAGGAGCAAGGGTGAATTGTGTTTTCACACAGAACAGTTGCAGGTGACAAACATGGTTGTGAATCCAAGTGAAAAATCAGTCTAGATTTTCAGCTGAAAAATGTAAAATTAAAAAAAATGTAATAATAGAGTTCAAACATTTTGATGCTTGTTTTTGTTTCCGTTACCTTCAAAAAAACCCAGTTGCTAAGTGTCTTTGTGGTTTGAAAATGAAATGTTTTTGTCCTGGCTCAAATTAAATATTCCATCATCCAATAGATGACCAAACCCAAACCAACGCAATATATTCTGTTTTTATGTGAGTAACATACCTGAAATACTCAGGTGCCAGCAGGATGACCGTTAGACAGCTACCCTGCCTTCGGAGCAGCCGTGGTCAGCAGGGACGACGTGCCTGACTGGAGCCCAGCAGCTGCCAATCAGAACAAACACAGCAAACATTAGCAGTGAAACGCAGTTGGAGATGTCCATCTGGGCACTTTAGAAAGTCTTCACATACACATCAATATTTAAAACCTTTTCTTCTTTTGTGCGAATCAGCAGGAAAATCTGTTTTAACCAGACTACAGACAGTCTGAGAAAGAAGCAATTAAAATCTGTTATCCACATCCTATCACTTTCACTTTGGGGATTTCTTTTCTCCCCACTCTCTGCAAAACTACTGATGGTACAAGTTGTTGCCTTTATGATTTAGCATTGCATGGAGCATAAAGCAGTTGTCAGTATTATGGCTGCACATAAAATGCAGTTACAGGTATGGACTGAGGGTGAAGTGAAATAATTCTACGCTGGGGAAGTTTCGGACTTGCACATACACAAGCACACAGCACAGTACTCAAAAGTTAGGCCAATGAAGGGAAACATTTAGGAGCCCGACCCTCCATCGCTATCACCTTGGCTGCAGCAGACTGCCAAAGAAATACAGGAGACATCATACTGATGATTGGCTTAACAAGGGCTATAAAGGCTCTGACAAAACTCAGAGGACGAGCAGCAGAAACAGGAGCCCCCACAAGCCATCGCAAAGCATACAGAGAAGACAACTGTCTACCACATGTGTAACTTGGAATTTACAGCTGAAGCCAAAGGACAGCCATTTAAATCATGCCTGCATGTGGATACAACATACAGACTCGGATGTCACTGCCCCAGCCCAGAGCGCTGTTGACACAGTTCTACACCTAAAGCAATACATAAAGGTGCTCCTGAGAGGCCACGGTTGCTCAAGCAAAGAGCTGCTCCAGCACAAAAGGGGAATTAGCTTGTGCATCACCAAGCAAACAGGCAGGAGAGCCCAAGACAAGGCCATATAAAATATTTTTCTGCTTAATGTCCCCTGCACTCAGCAGATCTGGCTGAAATCCTCCAACAAATATTCTGTGAAAACATGCCAGCTGCTGAGCTGTTTGAACCTCTCCAGTATGACAAACTTCCAGTGAATCAATGGCAAATATCTGAAGGATTTTTAGTTAACATTTGCAGCCTTCTTCATCCCAATACAATAACTACAGTGCCCAAGAAAAAAAATATATAGGTTATTGATCCAACTGCTTTGAGACATAACTGATTATTAACGGGAGCCAGTAAGAAGTATTACCCTTTGGTTCAGTGCAGTGTAATTAGGGATATTAATCAATCCCACATGTTTTCTTGTGCAGATTCTTGTCTTTGCCATGAAAAGTAGTCTGAGATCCAAAAGGGTAATAAATACTGTACCAAATATAGGAATAACTACATATAATAACGAAAAATATAGCCATCGATTATCAGATGTTGTTAGGTTCAATTATTTCTTTTTCTTATTAAAAAAATTCCTATTTGAAAGGTAACAAATTGTCAGCATTGGAAATGGCAATGATTGAAAAAAAGACAAAGCATACTGGTAGCCAACGGGCTTTCTGCAAATGAACATAAGTTGCTAGAAGAATTATTCAACAAATTGTATATCTAAGCGGTAAACTAATATCACACAGAAATCAAAGGCAAAAGGACAGGCCCTGTCCCAAAATATTGTTTCCTTGGAAAAATAAACAAACACTGAAAACCAGATGGCACTAAGAGGAGAAAAAAAAAGCAAAAAAAAAAAAAGCAGAAGAATCTTCACAGATTCTGGAAGAAGTTCCCCAGTAAAGCAAAAAGGACAGAGATGATTTGTTGGCCCAGCTTTGTTCCCATGTTCCCAAAACTTTAGAGAAAGCCTCTTTGATGCAGTTTCTTAGCAGTTCTTCTTAAATGCCAGAAAGTTATTTCATACCTCCGTACATCCTGGTGCTTGTCACTTCCCTATTTGGAAATACACACTGATAAATTTATTTTTATTTATTTGCATAAGAGCTACCATCATTTTCGAACCCTTTTCCTAGAATTTAAAGTGCATGCAATGTTATACATGACAACAAGAACCTAAGGACTAATCAACAGGGTTCATACCCTTAAGTGTTGGGCTTCATCCAGCCTGTATTGTCCACTTTGAATGAAAGTATTCCCATCAGTACATTACTGCCACTTATTCTTAATGTACTCTTAAGCTTTTGTTGTGCAAGCATAAAGGGGACGAAGACGGACGAGGATGATCTTTCAGAGCATTCTGCTTTCTAGTTTTTCTCCATACACAGGAATCCATGTGTGTAAAGCACAGAGTAATAACGTTAAGGATATCTGACTAGCCGAGAAATATTACTTACAATAAATAACCCAGACTTCCCATATTCTTCTCAGTGTGGCTTTTTCCTCAAGTATTTATGCATCCATTAGAAAAACCCCTTCAGATTTCAACTGGAACATCAAGCATTTAATGAGGTTTCTGGGTGAAAAGACATGCCAATATTTTGGTACAAAAGAAAATAAAATGCCACCATCATTTGCACATAATTTTGTTGTTCATATACAACATACCAGATACTTCAGAAGCAACTGATAACCTTGGAACATGTGCAGGGAGCTCCAGCTTCTCTGCACATGATCTGTGAGAAGCTGATATTTGATCTTTCATCCCCTTACCAGGACTTCTCAAACGATGGCTTACAGGCCAAGGGCAGCAGGTGACCTGCTGTCAGCACCAGTTGGCTTTGTCTCACATACAAGCCATGTGTAGATCTCTGCAGCACAGGATCAAAGGTACACGGACGATATGCAGCCAAGCAGCAGTCTTGACTACATGCGCGTTTTATCTTACCTTGCCCATTTAATAAAAATAAATCAAGAAGTATTCTTTATACACATGTTCTCTGTATAGTCTAATTTTACATGAAACAGGACAAAAAGGCAAGATAAAAAAAAATCTCCTAAGGTTTGAACACACTTCGGGTTTTCTTCCATGCAGATCATTCATATCACATCCTAACTTTCATATCACTACCAGACAAAAGGAGAAGGAGGAAACTTCTGCAGAAAATGCCTCTAGCTTGACACAGATCTTTACTACAGCTCCACAGTGCTCTCACTCACTAGCTGGCCTGATAACTTCAGATAAAACTTAGCAATATCATTTCCACTTGGCTGAGTTTTTAAGGGCTCCCTATTATTCTAGTGACCAATAAGATTTATTTAATGTAGTCATGTGTCTGAAACTGAGATGGTGTATTCTGGCAGACAACTTTTCTCACACCAAGTGAGGTTGGATTCCTCTAGGGGCTTCTCTTCATTGTACTTATGCAGAAGACTAGTTAGCCACATAGAGAGTATAAAGCTCATACACTATAGCAACCAGATTTAAAAACAGAAAGCATTGTGAAAAGCTGCAAAATATCTTCCTGTAGGTCTGTCAGTAGCTTACATTTTGAAAATAGAAATTTTACATCTTTCTTTCTTTCTCCAAAGAAGGAAGTACATCTTTCCGAATAGTAACACAAGCAATAAAAGCAACACTATCAACAAGCATGGTGCAGGGCATTAATTCTGTATTACGCACATTCTTCAAAACAAGAAAACAAGCCATTCAGGTAAATCACAGCATAAGATGACTAACTCATTGCATTATGAGATTTCTGCTACAATGTGTTGGGATGTCATTACATTAACATCCATTCGGGGAACGTGATACTTAGCAGCGTCCCTTTTGGGAACACACACAGCAGCAAAGGTCTAGAAGCAAGACATGCTTTTTCTAGTTCATCAAGTTCATTTTTAACCAAATTCAAGAACTCAAAGAATAAATGCAAAAAGTCTCGTGCCATCCCAGTGCTGCAACATTTAACACAATATTTGGCATTCTTACTTCATTTATACATTTTCCCTTTCATTAGCAGGGCTTCACCAGCTCTTCTCAATGCACTTTATTTTCAGAGGCTTGACTTTCCTTTCAGTCAGCCTTGCAATACTTGGCTCTTTGGCACTTAACTGGTAGAATAACACTACTGTAACTAAGCGTGCTGCCATTCACCAGGGGATCAGCATTTTGTTGTGCCAAAGTATTCTAAATGACTAAATTCACCCTGATTTTCCCCAGTGGCAGCTAATGCCTGTGTATCAGCTACTGGCCAGCTGGCAGCTTACTCAGAGGAGAAAGCCTTTTCCAGGACATGCTAATAGTACAGAGGACTGTAGCAGCCGTGAATGGCTTAGGAAAATTGAGTGCACACAAATCTGTTGCAATACTTACACAAATAAGTGTCATGCAGACAACTGCACAATAGAGTAACCTAGCAGGCCAAGTCTGTGGAGATTGAACACACCAGCTGGCTATTGTACCAGTGAACTCCTTCCTTGGCAGAGATGCATCCCTGCAAAAAAGGGTGCAATGTCCATAATTTCTCAAAGCCTAGTTCAGTCACTGTTTTAAATGATGTATGGTAGCAAGTGAATATTAGAGGCAAGCGTTGGAACAGTGCTACATGCTAACTACCATTTGGAAATTCATGATGATGCCAGACAACACTTAGATTTGCATATAACATCTAGTTACACAGCTTTCCAAACTGAGCATCAAAGCTTAGACAGGAAATGGTGTGTTTGATTCCTGGTGGGTTAGATTACTCTAAGGTTTATGAAGGAGGCTACAGTATATCCTTGCTCTTTTTTTTTCTTCCCTTCAAAACTACAATCCAAATTTGAAAACACACATAAGAAAATATATTCAACCTAAAAATATTCATCTTCAATACTTCACCAGTAAATTTAACTGAAACATCTAAAAATGTACAATTTGAGTATTTAGTCATTTGTTTTGCCTCTAATAACTGAGGCACATCCTTAATTTAAAAGAAATTATCCACAAATAAATGTAGTCTTTGTCAAACATATCACTGCAATTCAACACAATCTAGACATGGCTTTTGTAGGATCCCAGAAGTGGCTATTCTGGAAACCAGTAAAACAGTTATGTCTAGCCTATACATCATTTTGCTTAATTTATTTCTATGCAATGCAGCAATATCGGGGAGACTTATGTGAGCTCTGTAATGCACTGCAAAGAAAAAAGTGGATTGGCTTGTCTTTGCAAGTTTTTAGCATCCCTGACTCCCACGGTCTAAACTGGGACATGCGAAACAGTCCAATCCAAAACTCCCCAGTATGAGATTCCTACAAAAGATTCCTACAAAAGCCTGGATTCCTACAAAAGCTGTTCAGACAGATTGTAGATGCAAGTTAACCGAGGCACAAAATGTCAGTGCATTGCTCTGAAACTCCATTTCATACACTGTACCATTTCAAACAGATGACTCAGAGAATCACACCATACAGGGCAAAAGGTAAGGCCAGAGGAAACACTTGGTTACCCTTCTCTTTCTCATCTCCTTACAGTCCACCTGCCACAACACTTTATTTATGTTCTTGGATGCAATTAATCTAACTAGTAATTAAGCCCTATGTAACCTTGCTCTGAACTAATCAGGGTTTTTTGAACCTGCCTGTACATCTGTTACCTTGCCACTAACTGCAGAGATCATCCTCTCTTCCTCTGGACATGTGCCTAGCTGCTCATTCCCCATAAATGAACACCTAAAACAAAGGATGCAAGCTGACTTCTTGCGTATGTATTCATAGCTGTCTTCAGGCCAATCTACCCCAAGATCTAGGCATAAAATTACTACCATTGCAATGAAAAGGGGGTGGAACCTTCCCATGAAGTGTATCTGCTGGCTGTCACTGCAAAGCATACCGAATTTGGACTATTTCACAAAGCCACATGCCCCACACATCTACTGACAAATCCTCACTCTGGACCTTGCTCTTGCTTTCTTAGATGCTGGTAGCAGGGTGTAGCAAACTTCTCAAACTGTAAAGAGGTGCAGCTCTCTTGAGGTTTATTGTAATTGAGCTTTCAGCAAAAATGTATTCAGTCATCACCTACAGGCCTTCAACACAAGCCTAAACCACATTTGTCTGCAATTACAGAGCCCAGTGGTAAGGTTTCATAAACCACAGTAAAAGGAAGGTTGTCAAGTATCAATGGAGGGAGAGTCAGAGCACTGATATTAATGCTAATAGCATCTCAGAAAAATCCCCTTCTGAAAAGAAAATCATGGTGGTGTTTTACAGAATTCTGGTATCAGACACTTTTTCAGGTTTGTTCACTCATGAGGCATATCCCAAAGTGGACAACCGATCATGCTGACATAGCAGGAGAAAACCTCAATGTGAAGAATTCAGAAACAAAGAGAGGAAACAGAAACTCTTCCTATCACTTCAAGGCTTTCAGGTAAGCCCACGTGTGGAGCAGTTAATAACCCAAAGATTGAATAGCCTTAGGGTCCACATCTATGCATCCTTCACACAAAACATCTTTCCCTGTATGTCTTGGATGAGGTCTGTACATGCTCTCAGCGAGGTCTCCTGGCATTGCTAGTCCTCCCATACCTCCAGGATAAATCTCTCCTGCCAGTCAGGGTTTGTTTCCTTCTGGTATCCAGAAATACCAGTGCATCAACCACAAACAGGCCCATGGAAGCTACTCATCTCCTGGGTACCCTTGTCTTCTGTTGGCTGCCTCCTCACGCAAAGCCAGACTGAACAAGCCACTGTGCAGTAACAGGTGCCCTTCTCAGCTTGGCCCGATAGCCATTGCAGCAGACTGGCACTGCTAGCTCAAGCAATTGAAAACTTGCAGGGGACACACACACATACAGCAGCAGAAAGTCAGATATCGCTGTGCTCGGTCAACATCCGATATGCATTATTTAAAGGGAATTGGAATGAGACATATCTGTGCCTCAGCATCAGCTCTCTCTTGCTCAGAACAATCTCAAGCTCCTCTCTAAGAGAGGCTTAGACCTAAGAAAGCTGAATGTTTGGGGCTTCCTAGCAGGTTTCTTCAGATGCAACCTGGCACATCGCTCATGCTTTAGCCATTACCTTTTCCTGTGGTAGGTATCAGGTGTGACTCACAGCAAACCCTGGCCTCTCCGTTACAACAACTTAGTACAGACCATTCATTTATGCACTATTTCTACAAGACCATTTGCCTCCTATTTGTGTCACAAGCTTTGTGGTTTATATCTTACCCCAGTTATGCACTTCCATTTCCTTTCTATAAAAAAGAGCTGCTTTGTGCTGGCTGAACAACAGAAACTGAGCAAAACAGAAAACAAGAAAATGATTCACTAGATAAATGAACCGCTCACATTAGCAATACTATATATATTCGTTTCTCAAAACAGTTTCAATGCCTAAAGGCTTTGCCATGGGGGCAGCAGAAATGATACACCATAATTGTTGTTTCTGAAAGTCTCCAGATCTGATTATTGGCACTAAAAGTATCGCAGTATTTTACTAAACTGAATTAGTGAGCTATTCTTGCTGGAAGCAGCAAAGTGCTAATAGCTTGTTGTTACGATATTCACCACGCTAAATGCCTGGGCTTTCACAGACAATAACTAGCTATGCTGCTGGTAAATGATACCCAGTGTCCGGTTTTATAGGGCAATTTTCAAAGTAAAAATTTTGATTATGAATTTGCCTAATTTAGAATGCTTAGCAAAAAAAAAAAAAACAAAAAAAAAACAGGATTTTATTAAAATATATGTATTATATATGTGGTTAAACTTTTCCATTCCTTTAAAATACCAACATTGGTGGCTCTCCAGCAAGCAGCGGTATCTCAGCCACAATATAAACAGTTTTAAGTCACTGACAAAAGACCAACCAAACCCAGAACTTATTAAAATGCAAAAGGGCATATTGCCTTGGTAAGCGTGCCTATTATGCCAAAATCCTTCTGTTTTGGACTCCATAATGGTAACATTCCTGTACCCAAAGAAAGTTCATAGCAAAATGGATTTGACCTAAAGGAAGAGACATAAAATTATAGTCCTGATATATAAGGGAAAAATTGCCTAGATGTGCACATTTAATGTATATTTTCAGTGCAACGATAGAATAATCTTTGATTCTTCAATAAAACTCTCTTCCCCTCATAGCTGGCCTCTCCTAACTGCACAAAAATAAAAGAAACAAAAACTGTTTTTAACAGATGTCACTTTTCTTTGCTCATAAGACACTATCATCTTAAATATTTTCTAAACATACTTCTCTAAAAATGCAAAACTGCACTTTGTTTTTGAAATTGTTTCAGATGGATATACAGAAACTTGATATTGCTGAACTATTCCCACAGCATGAAGATGAAAGGAATGCCTTTTTGTACTAGCAACCTTGTTTGAGATGTTAGTTTTACCTGTTTTGCATCACATTAAAACTAAGATATTTCCAATTTTCAGAGAAGAATATGAGATTGACTTCCAACCACCAAAATGCCAATATCAGGCCAATTAAATAAAACTAACTTTAAGAAATAAATATTTATCCAACAAAAATAGTCTGTGGAAATATTCCCAACAAATTCAATTCACATCTCCTTTGGACAGCATAAGGTTTAAACAGGACTAGCAATTTAAAAACATTAATTCCCTTTCAAACCAGCATTCATTTTTACCATTTCAGCTCATTTCTACTCACATTCCACTTACTGATAAGTAATTTCATTCAGAAAAACAAATGAGGAAACTGTCACATCAAACAACACCTTCTTTTCAGAAACTTCAAGTTATCAGTTTAAGTAAAACAAACACGCAGCTACAGTATTTCAAGCCAAGATTAAAAAAGCTAAAAACCAGCCTGCATACTTCACTAGAGGAGATCATGGCTTTGCGCTCATTCTCAGCTCACCCCTTCCGGGGCAGGAGGACACAGCCATGGACTTGTGTGGCCTGAGCCATGGACAAGACAGTGTCCATGGTGGTCACCACCAGGAAAGAAGGCTTCCCCTATCACCAGTGACGCACACTACTGTCCCCCACATCTATGTACACATCGGTTCGACTTCAGTACTTCACTTTGGAAATGTGGAAAAAAAAAAACAACAGAGCCACCAAAGTCTTTGTGATGAAAACTGACCTGTGACAGAAGAAACCTGCCAGCATCAGCTAGAATGTCCCATCTGTCATTTTTTCCATTTTTCCAGAAGGAAAAAAGACAGAGATTTCAGGTTCATGCCTAAAGCAAGTCCCATAAGTTACAAGCAAACTTATTCTGCTGTATAGTTTGTGTTCAAAAAGAAACAGAAGCTCTAGCTAGTTTTAGTAAATTTCTGTACTTCAGTAAGAGTCCCAAATATGCAAATAGAGAATCAGTGACCAAAAAAAAATTGTTCAGAACACTTTTCGTATTCTTAAACATAACAAATTGTAAGGGTCTGCATTTTAGTTAATATCAAGTATAGAGCAATTTAACCTTTGTACAACTCCCTCGACTTATTTTGTGCTTCAAAGCTCTTAATTCGTGCCCTGTCCCATAGCAAACTGCTTTTCAAGATACAGCAGTCACCTGTTACTCTGAAGATGCACCTTCTTTTCCCTCTCTCCATCCTCTCCCTTGCCTTCGGCCAGCTGGAAGCCACCAGTCCCCCTACTTAGATCGTTTCTGTAATACTGCTGATATGGCCTTAACACTAGCACAGCCGTATTACTATTTGCCTTTGTTAGAAGCTCTGCCAGTAGTTCACCACTTATTCTTAAATGTTGAATTTTTACAGCAGTTGAAACCTTAGCTGCTTAATGGCTGACAACTATTTTGGCTACTTTTTTGTGTTTGCTTTTACTAGTTGTATAATTTTACACTGTTGTTCTCACCTCAGCTTACAGAAATATTTCTCATTTATTGTTCTACCTGATGGCACAAACTATTTCTTCCCTAGAAAGAGATGAAGGGCCAAAGAGCATGAAAGGGGTGCTTATGAAGAATGAACCTTGAATGTTGCCCAGAGCTTACAGTTTGCTCTTGCACAGCCAGCTATGCATCCATACAGAGTGCAGAAAGTGAGGGATGTCGTGCTTCGAAATAAACACTAATGCAAAGACAGGAAAGAGTTTTCATCCTCCCCCTTATCACTTTTTTTAAAAAAGAAAGAGAAAGAAAGAAAGAAAGACAATGCAGAGAGAGAGGGAGAGAGAGAACCAGTTTGGAAACCACATCAGCGAAGCAGTGAACACAGAGTAATGGATTTTGTACAAACGACTCAGCTCGGGCTTCCTGCATGGAAGCGACTTTCTGATTCTTGCAGCTGCAGAATGTGTGTCACCCAGTCTCCCCTTTTGCTCTCACAGATGTTATGATGGATATAGCAAGCAAAGATGATCTGACTATCAAACCTTGCATCACTCTCAAGTCTGGTCCTGATGGACGTTATTTCCTCCTCAGGCAGCCAAAAAGCACATTCCACTGACATACAGCAGCTGCTGAGGAGATAAGTATTTCCTGGCAAGTGGTCAGGTCACCTGTAAATGCCTTTGAGTCAGAGCAACGCAGGCAGGTAGGAGTGCCAGGCAGAAATGACGGCATAATAATTCCCCAGAGCCTTGCAGGCTCTGTGCCAAACATAAATAGGCCTGGGGCGCAGCCTGGGCCAGCCCGGAAATGTTCAAATCCCTGGCGGTACAAACCTCCATAGACCACCCCGGCTTAAAGGCAGTGGTACAGCAGCCTGACCAGTGGCCAGAAGCACAACAGTGCAGAAACAATTGCTCACGCTAAAGAGCTGCATCCAGCCTGCAGACGAGGAAAATGATGGCGACGTGAACACTGTCTGTGCACCAGCACAGCTGAGGATGCCTCTGAGCGCGTAGCCCTCCACGACAGGCTGTGTTCATTGCTCTGATGTAAAGGGGCCTCAGACTTTTCCCTAGAGCTGCTCTAACCCAACCTTCACGGTCATCTCTTGACCATCCTGAATCCAGCACACAAATGCAGTACTCTCACGTTTATGGCATAGCTCACTGTCACAAGTTACTCTCAAGAACTTGGAATTTCTACGGAAGTTGTGCAGACCAATACAGCAGGTACGAAGGTTATCACCATTAATGAGACCTGTCAGGCTGCAACTGGGTGAACTCAAAGATCAAGCAAATTACACAGGACCAGCACTGGTACATGAAACACAGCTGTTACTAGCTTTCATACTAGCTACAGGTGAGGATCCATGCAGTGACTTGAGCACAGCTCGGATATTAGAAACACAGAGGGGCAGACCCAGCAGGGTTGCCTTTCAACTCACCTTACTTACTCCCTAGGGTCCTTGCAAGCCAAGACAACAACAGAGATTTCCCTCAGGAACATCCCTTTGTAGATGAGTTGGTACGTGTAAATTTACATAGAAATCACACAGGGAAATAGACCTAATGCAATCTTGGAATATCAGACAACATACCTAAAAGGCATAGGGCATAATCTAGCTAAGTCGGCTATGTCAAAAATGAGCTGATCACACAACAATACCTCACATGAGATAAAATCTGATCCAGCAAATGATAGGTACAGATAGGTCCTGCATAATTGCTCAAGAAATGAGAACCAGAAGCCAGGATTTCTCTCCCGAGTTACTACGTTGCTGTGATGCTACATGTTATAAAGGGCCCTATGGAGCCAAACAGAATTTCCTCCCAACCTTTTGTCATAACATCCTACAGAATTTGCCATCATTAACTAACATTCAGGCTATTCAGTGAGCATGAGAGCATGCTGTGTTCCACACAACACACTTATCCATCCACCTGCGTTAATTTATATGACTGCCATCAGCATCTGCTATTTTGTCAGCTAAGTGTAAAAAGACAGGAGCTTTCAATGCATGTGCTACATGGCATATGCTGATCACGGGTTGGTGTCAATAAAGAACATACCCTTCCTTGTACACTATTATACAATTACAGGTAAATGTATTATAGGGATTTATATCTTCATTTGAAGTGTCTGGTATAAATCAACATTGTGGGCAGGATACAAGATTAGATGGGTCATTGGGTCTTTCCTGATATGGCAAATAATTTGCTTTGTATCAAGTGAAGCTTTTTTTTTTTCTTCCCCAATTCCAGTAACTCCATTCAAAAGCTTCAATCTCCCTTGAATTGTTTTTGTGCAGCCTCCTCAGTGTGTCAATCACAAAGCAGAAGCTAATCATCCAAAAATGTCCTTTCCACTTCCCCAAACATCTACTTAACAGGATTCAGGCAAAGAGATTAAAAAGCTAAACTCAGCAACTTGTTCTGACTCTCCTCATGTCATTCCAGTCACTGAGGGGTAATTCCTTTTGCTTCAAAAAAAAAAAAAAAAAANTATAATGGAGTTTATTCAGACCTTCTTGCTTTAAGTAAGCAAGTTTTTAATCTATCACATACATTCCTGTAATGTAGGTTTGATGTTAATGGGTTGTAAAGTGGGTAATAATTTTCTAACTGACCTCTTCAATCAGATTAGATCATATTATTGACCATGCTGTTTGTTTTATAACCACAATCATATTGTGGAAGAACATCTCTTGCAAGTAGCACATTTGTAAGTGCCCATTAAGGCAAAGGATGACAGGTCTGCATGTTTGGCACTTTTTTTTAATATTTCTTTTTACCTTGCTGGCAGTATTCCCATCAGCATCCTAAAGCTATCTATTTGTATGTTTCTAGGTTCCTACTGAGGTTTTTTTGCTTTGTTTTGAAAAGATGATGTGCTATGAAAGCAAAAATGTCCAAAATATGCGAACACGTTGAATTTTAAAAGCAAACACCCAAATCCACCAGGCATTCCTTCATTTTTGGTCACTGCAATATTTCTTCTAAAGAGTAAACCCTGGACATTGTTTCATAGTGCCACACCAGGAATTTTTCAAACAAATATTTGTAAGAAAATGATCATTCTTGTGTTCTTTTCAGCACCCACTACAATTTGTCTGCATCAACACATTTTAAGACTGATGATGAAAAGCTTTCTTTGAACATCACATACGACTCATCCACTTGTGCATTCAATAGCTGCATTTAGCAGAGATTTTTGAGGTCTTTAACAGGAATGATAACTCACGGTCTGGCACTGGACTGGGACTGAGAATGATCCAATATGTCCCTGAGCCCTCTGGGGTAAAGTCAGCTGAAGAAAGTTTCAAACCTCAAGTTTCCCAGAAAGTGGTTTTACTTTCCTTTAGCACAGTTCATCAGACAAATGACCCGAGTACAAAACACAAATCTGAAAAACAGCAGTGGAGAGAAGCAGACAAACAGACTGGGAACTGGTTTTGCTGCTAGAGGAAACAGAGCATCAATTTCTGTCATCAAGCCCTCTAGTGTGGCTTTGGCAAAAACACTTTTCTCCTAATGAGTCAATTGCTCCTCTTTAAAATGAGGATAATACTTTCCCTCACTGTCCTCACTTATTGTTTTGTCCATCAAGTTTTAAGGTTTTTCAAGGCAAGATTTATGTTCATGTGCTGTTCAACATAATAGGGTCCTAAAATTAACTGTAGAGATTAGAAATAAACACACACTCCCATAAAGATTTCAGTTTCATGACATGAGGATCCCAACTAAAACAGCTGTGGTATTTATGATGGGCAAGCAAGGGGGAAAAAAAAAATCCTGTCTTCCATTTTCATTTTATTACACTTCACTGAGTCTCCAAATTGTGTTTCAGAGTTGCAATTCAAATGATAAGCACAGAAAAGTAAAGGTAAAAGCCAGAAGAAGCAGTACTAGTGTCAACTACATATTATTCTTTTCTAGATGTTATTTCTAGTAATGAACCAATCTGTTTTCCTCCAGTTCAACGAATACAACTATACAGACATTCTCTCCCTCCCTCACACACTTTTTTCTGGGAATGATTTCTATAGTAGGTTTGCTATGAAATGACTGGTGCTGAATTCTTAGCTTTTTATTACACATGCTTCTTTCCATATGACATAAGAATTTCTTCTACCACAATTGGAGTGACTTTTCCAGAATTTTCTATATACAGAAGCAGATTCTAACTTTTGCTAAATCTGTCTGTTACCAAATCCCTACTGAATTTTAATGCAGAGTAATTTGAGTAATCTTTATCCTGCAGTAACTTTTTCATTACTCTGAGCTCTTATGCACCTAAATTAACCAATATAATTTGGATTTATGTAAAGCCTTTCTTCACTAGGTACCCAGAGATTATACAGTTCTTAGTCAGGAAAACATGAACTAAGTGTTAAACTGAACAACTGGGATTCAGCCTAACAACTGCTCCTTGCTGTCTGTTTAAATTAGGCTGCAACGTATTTTTTAGGAAATGCAAACATGATATGAAATACAGATAGAAGTTCCAAAAGCGTGAATTTCTACCAGAAGTACCTGAGCAAGCTGTCATATCCACGTGGAACTATAATCCAGCTTTATAGGAGGAATACAGCTATGCTATCACCATGCTGCACTGAAGTCACCCATTGCTCGAGGATGACAATACTGCTTCCAGTGCTAGCTCAGGTGCGGTCATTGAGATACCCAGAGTCCACATGGCAGGTTGTAACCTGTCATCATCCATTGTTCCCTTATATAGCCCTTTTGTACTAGGTTAATGATAAATTAAAAGAAACCAAAACCAGAAGCAGAAGCAAACTTTTCCTCCCCACCAAAGCTCAGGTAAATTCTCCATGAGAACTCATGCCCGCTCTGCACTAGACTGTCGCACAGCTGAAGAAATGGATAAAGTCTGTGCTGCAGAGCTGATTTCAAAAGACTTCTTGTCTTGGTATAAAACAAAGCACAACTATATACAAATATTGGAAACAGTAAAGAAGCTTCCACTTGAGCTAAATGACAAAAATCTCTGAAGCTCTTTGTCTTTACAAAGCAAATGTTTAAGTTAACTTTTTATGGTAGTTTCTAATTTAAACTTTTTTTTTTTTTTTTTCAAAACTACAGATTACAAAAGCATTGTTAAACATTCAGATTCCCTGTTTTTTCCTCCCCTTTCACTAAGCTTTTGAATGCTGTAGAGCTGTGCAATTGTTAGAGCCTTTTCTCTCACTCTTTTTCCAACTCTTCCAACACTGTATTAGCCAGATCAGATATTTCAAAACCTACAAAGTGGAGATAGTTGTTTTACCAGTCAAAACCTACTTGTGAAAGTAGCAGAATTAACCTACAGATGTATGTGGTTTTCGAAGATTAAAATATATATGTAATTAAAGTGTATGTTATGAAGACGGTGGTTTATAATCAGAATAAATTGATTTGCGAGTCTGAAGTAGAGCAAGAAGCAATTATTGTACTTGGCATCTGACTTACTCATTTAACATAGAGCTCTATACCAGGAATTGTAGTTACATGTTGCTGAGACTTTTGGTGATGGTAACTTGATCTTAAAAGCTTCTCTTTAGCTCTTCCAGGTCAATACATTCTTTTGAAAAGAAAAGATCAGCAAAACTGGGTGGTTACAAACCTCACTCAAATGTAAAGAAGGAACCTTCATAGACAACACACCAAGACTATAAAATTAAAGAATGAACTCTAGCTAAATAAAGTAATGGTTCTCCAGTGGAAGGACAAAACACAATTAGAATTCACATACTTATTTCAAGATCAATATTTTTCTACTGATTTGCTGAGGAGGCTTTTATGAAATTTAAGCATAGTTCACTTTTAAATACTCTTACCGCCAAAGGGTATGGTAGGCTGTATTAATTCCTTTCCTTTTATAAATCAATAATTAGATTGCCGATTTGCTTAAAGTGCTTTGGAAAAAAAGGAAGGAAGATGGAAGCTATATTTTACCATTCTACAGCATGTGTTGAAAGGTTCAGTAACTCATACCATCACAGTTAACGAAGATCATGACACTCAGAGACAAACTGGACAGGAATCAAAACCAAATATGAACCATTTTCCTCTCAAGTTAAATATTTTATATATATATATATATATATATAAAATCAAGGCTGACCAAGACAGATGACACCCAGAGCTAAATAAACTTCTGAGATTAACACCATCTTCCCAGCATAACTTGTGCACCATGAGGGTAGAGATACAAGCCTGGAAACTGCAGCAAGGAGAAGACTATAGCTTGAGTGTTAAAGTGATACCAGTACAACTTTTGTTAGCTAGAGGTGGAGGAGAAATGAGGGTAGGATGGGAGGGAAAAAATTACCCAGCCACCATACAGACTACAAGGTGTGTCTTTACATGATACTGCCAGCACCATCCAGCCCTGTTGACTACAAGAGTATCCAAAACAAAATATTCTACAGCATCAGCAGGAGTGAATTTTCTCAGGGATGAGGACCAAGGCTTAGAGAAACAGTACAGATTGTGGAAGATGTAAAAGCCTGTGCTTGTGGATGGATAACCAGAAGAGACATAGGGCTCATACAAATAGACACAAGTTGTGCAGAGAGGATTAAAATCCACTGGGATATTTGGAGGAATCCTTTAGAATATTTGTTAGCATCAAGCTCCCTAGGGTTGGCTGACTCCTTGGAAAATTCCTAAGGAAAATGATATTATCTGTACTGTCTTAGAAAGATTTAATAAGTGAAGATACACTCCTTCGAGATCACTTCATTCCCTTCTGAAAGAGAATAAGACACAAATGGGTATTGGAAAGAAAGAAAAAGACATTTTTTTTTCTTGCAATCAGTTAGTCATTGTAGTAATAGAACATCTGTGGCCAACAAGTACCTAGTTTGTCTTACCACTTGTCTTATCCTTAAAGACAAAAATCAGGAATCACCACAATCTAATTCTACTGTGCTACCTTGTGATATTTTCTTGTATCTTGTTCTGTAAGATAACTTCAGGAAATCATACTATTTTCTTTCTTATTCTTGTACTGAAACCTTAAAGAATTTGTCACAACTCTTTAATCCTTCTTACTTCCTAAGGTGTATCCAAGGCAGTCTAGTTGATTAGCTTGACTACTACATTCACTCTAACTTACTTTAATTTAAAATGGACACATCTTTACTTTTTAAAGTAAAACAGGAAAAAGACCATTCCTTAACCTTGCAGAAAGACCTGAGCAAGTAAAAAACAAACCAAAACAAAAAACTGTCTTTTCAGAAACAGCAGAAAATTTCAGCATGAACCATACAGTAAATGTCTCAATTTCTGAAGCATACATTTTACTTGAGGTTTTTGTTTCAAGAATTGAGGGTTATTAAATCATAATGTTTAACTGAGTTCAGAAAATTCCAAGGGGGTGGAGGGAAAGATGTTAGGAGGCTGGGACAGACCAATGAGTGTGATAAACTCATGGCATAAGAGAGGAAAATAATAATAATAAAAAAAAGTGTTTGTGGAAAAAGTAGAAAGAACCATAAAGGAATACTTGGAATACTTCAAGTTAGCTCTTTGTACCAAAGCTAAGATTGCCAACTTTTTAACTAGGTTCCACTATCAAAAAATTAAAATGAGGATACTGTCCTGATAAAAAACAACATGAGTATTGAAGTTTTCCTGAGAATAACAAATTTTGTACTCCAAATTAATTCTGAAAAAGAACAGTGGAATGATTTGCTGGTTGAAGGATAACAAGAGTAAGGCAGAGAAAAACTGTTTTGTATTAATGATTTACATGATTAACACATTTGCAATATCCAAGCTCCACGTTAACTAATACATTATTAATACCTGAAAAAAATTGTGTATTAACACACAATAATTCAGAAAAACAACAACATATGTTTGTATCAAGACAATCAAGCCAATAATATTGTTCATCCATTCATTAGTGATCAAAAAATAATTACAATTCACAAGAGTGCAAGCTTAATACTCTGTGCCTGTAATCTACATGAGCAAACATACTCATTCCTTCTGAAAGATCCTGTCACTGCAGACACTGCCTTGACATAGGGGTCTTTTGTCCTATGTCAGCTGGTCCCAGCCAACCCTCAAAAAAGTGATTTGAATAAAAGAAGCTCAAGTCAATCACAGATGCCAGGGAAGTGTCTTTTATGATCCACCACTGTGTGCTCTGGACCCTTTCCTCTAGTCCACCATTTCCAAATAAGTTTTGATACAACAGGAGGAAGTTACGACTTCGATTCTCCTATTACTCACGGAGATTAAGCCTTCTGGGAATACGTAGATGCCCCAGAATTGTTCTAATTGGTGGGCTGGAGCACAGTCTGATGCTAGAGAGTCTCTCACATGTTATGCAAGAACCATGAGTGCTCCCCTCCCGTCTGACTAGCACATTCTGGGTTGCAGATCCCTGCAGCTTCCTTGCATTACAGCCGCAAGCAAGCAAATAATGCCTAACCTCTGCTGGCAGATAGCTGCATAAACAAAACACCAGTTTGTAATAAGCAGCAGCTTTGTGAAAGGAGAGAGAACAGTAGTTGCGGAAATTGATAATTTTGCAGGTTTTGTTTAGGAAGGAGGCACCATCCACAGCTTAGTTTTAATCTGCTTTAGAGAAAAAACTGTATTGCTTTTGGCATCAGATAAATACAAAAAGGAGACTGAGGAGATTAATTAGTTTTAGTTTACTGAATGCCCTTCATTATTATTGTTGGAAAAATGCACTTAGGCAGCTAATAAGGAAAGTATTTTAACTCTAATGGACATAAACATTGTATTAGGTTTTGGCATCAGAAAATGGAAGCAGAGTTGTCTTAAGGCTGGCTGGCATATTAAATACTATCTCCTATTCTTCCACATTATAAATGTTAATTGAACAACAAAAGACATCAATGTACCAGGGAAGTTCTTCTCAAGTATTAGCAACTTTCCCTGGTGACCCTACAATACTGGATAGGTGAACAGCTGCTCAGGAGTGCAACCATTATGAATTTTATTCCACTTAATAGCAGATGCAGGAAATGGAAGGTTATATTACAGATCAATACACAGGCTAAGGGAACCTGACAACCTCTGGTTAGAATCAGAAAAATAGATGGCATTAATTAATTCACCAAGTTGTTGAAAAAAAATTTTTTTTTTTTTTTTTGCAATTGAGACAGACTAGAAATGCTCTGCTCTGAAATACAATATTGATTAATGTGAAAAGCAGCCTCATTTATAAGTATCCCTTCACTGTAGAACTATTATATTTAAGAAGCCACTTAAAGAAATCTTGACTATTTTCTTTTGATCCTCAAACTTCTAGGTGATGTGGTTGTACCTGGTTATATTGAATATATTTCCTATTTTAACAACAATCACTCTAGAATGACAATTAATTTTTAAAAATATGTCATTGCACTTGCAATTATGCTCATATATTTACACTCCCCTAACCCTGAAACTCTAACCTTAAACATCAACAGCGTGTGAGAAACCAGAGTTACAAGCCCCATTCATAATTGGAGTTTTTCAAACTTATCACTTAACCAGAGTTATACAGTAAAAGCGTGGCACGCCAACATAGCACTAGTAGGCAGCTTTAGCCTCTGGATTCATTCATATGATATCAGATGGAAAAGGTTATTTCTATAACAGGTTAGCACACAAACTCCAGAGTACTGCACAAAGGATGCTGAAAAAGGCTCACATGCACAACAGTTTATTAGCAGGGTCTATTGCTGATGGCATATATTGAGTTTAAAAGTGAAAGTTACTTTTGGGGAAAAAATTCAAATGCAGGGAAGCAGAGGAAGTACATTTGATGGGATGTAGCTGGAGTATCTTTGAGGAGGGGCACCTGCTGCATAGCTAGTTGATGGTAAGATCTGTGCAGGCAAGTTACTGGGTCTCCTACTGCAAAACAAAAGCTGTTATCAAGGGGTAGAAAAAAGGCTAAAAAGGGGTGATTTGCACACCAGTTGCGGTCACTTCCTTTGAGAATTTGCCAGAACAGCAATATCAGAGTTTGCATCTGTAAGGCCATGGGAGCAACAGCATGAGAACACCAACAAGAAAATACAGCGCCTTTGCCGCATTGAGGATTTGGGGTACTTAGGTCACTGCTTTTATTTGGGAAAACAAAAAGGGAAAAGCTGAAGTGTTTAGACAGTGTAAGAGAAAACGTCATCTCACAACATCATCACCTACTTTGACAGAAACACACACAAACATGTGTGTGTATGTGTATATATATATATATATACACACACACACACACACACATATATATATATATTCCCATTCCTCATTATTCACCTTAATAAATGAAGTCTAAGCTTCTATTTCACTGAAAGCTCCTAGTGCTTGTTCCTACAGCACTTCTCATCTTTGCCTCCAGACCTTCCCACAGTACAGGGGAATCTTCTGCATAACTAGTTTTTAGCTACCAGGAGGCACCTGATGGCAGGGGTAACTCCGGAAGATTGCTCTTAATCTCTGTGCAGCATTTGACACCCACGTGTAAAAAGCCTACCCAGAAAAACAATGAGCTAGGGAGGTCAGGAAAGTGAAAGGGCTCACTCATTAAGCTTGTTCTTGATGAGAGTTGTCCCTCAAGTCACTACTGAACCATCTTTCCAAGGGAAATGAGGACCAATCCCATCTCCTGTGTCCCGGTGAACACGGATAAATACCATTAGTTCCAGTGGATAAGCAGCCTCTCTACCTGATCAAACCAGTCCCAAGCTGGGGCAGCCGGCCTTAATGGATAATGACAAGACACAAACCTAGCAAAGGGGAAATAGCATGAGTCATTCTGACTCGATCTTTGTGATGTACTTCGGGAATTCTCTGTATGCATTATCAAAGACAGATCTAAATACAAACAACACCATTAATTCACTGGTACAATGTCATTCTGAGAAAATCAGCAGAAATTCTGTATGTACAGCTCATACTGAAATAAGGGACATGAAATCATTGGCTCCTTAATACACACCCTTCACACTCTGCTTACTGGCTCTTACATTTTCCTTTCTTGCAGCAGTGGCTAAAACTAGTTCTCAAACGGCAGAACACAAAGCCAAAAAGAGCTCCATGACTAGACACATCCACATAGGCTTGCTTTCTGCATCTCACTCCACCAGCATGAGCAGCCAAGATTTCTCATCTACCTTCTCCTGAACACCAGAGCCAGACAAAAGCTCCCCTGATCAGCACTTCCACTGTCCTTCTCCAGACATACTAGGGAAGGATACGAAGTGGGCAGGTCAGAGCATCCTCAACACTTTGTCCACATATTTGACATTTGTTCCTCTACTCATATTTTTGTCCTGTTCACTCACAGTGGTACCTATTCACAGCCTGAAAAGGACACATCTGTAATGTCTTCTCTTCCAGGACAACCACCGCTCACAACTATCTACAATTCACTGACAAAGCCTGGTGCATCTTCTCTTGCATCATCTTCTTGTCACTGAGACTATCATTTTAACCCGTCAGCTCTTTTCCTATTGCCATCTTTAGTTCACGTATTCCACATAGCATTTGCCCCACAAATATAGCTAGCCCACAGACTATTTACTCTTCTCTCCACTATATGACTCCCTGGCCTCCAAGTTTCCTTTCTCCTGCGCTCTCCTCCTCTCTCCCATAATCCTGTCTTGTCGTGGATTTACTTTTAGGTCTTAGAGATTACCAATACTAAAAAATCTTGTGGACTGTCACCTTAATGTGGACGTGTTTGCTGTATGTTATTTGTGCCATATTTTTTTGAAGGGGGGTTGCTTTTGTCCACCACTATTAGAAATATTGTGCATATGTGAAGGAAACATCACTCTCAGAATAAAGGTGGGGCAGGTACCTGCTAAAGTGGAGGACTGGCTCAGAAACCAGGAAGAGGAGAATGCATGCCCTTTAAATCCTCCTGGTAGAGAAGAATCATTTGCAGCTGAATACCACCCAGGTGTTCCCACCTCACACATACATAAAAATATAATCGAAACCTAGAAACAAAGCACAGAAATGACAGGCTAGATGTGATTCCTGGCTGACCATTATTATAAACTCCAGAAGTAGTTCTGTTGTATTGATCTCCTCTGTATGAGCATCCTACTAGGAAATTGTTCCAGCACTCTCTTGGGGATGAGCAGCAGGATGACCATCCAATTAAAATTCATGGATAGTATTCCCAAAAGCCTGGCACATTAATATCCTGTAACTGTTAAGCAGCAGATACTGCATCTGGAAGAAGCCATACAACAGTCCTTCCATAACCATAAGTTTCCTGTAATTTTGGTCAGGTTTTCCAGGCTTGCCTTTGATTTTATCAGGAGCCATCTGGTAATTGTCTTTTCAAGCTACATTTTTATTTAGATAAGGGGTTTTTAATGTTATTGTTACTGCCTGTAGTCCAAGATGACTCACAGTCACCCTAGTAGAAGAATTCCTGTAGAAATGGCTGAGGGCTTCAAGCACCTCTATATTGTTTTACCAACTGCTGAAATTTGCGTCAGCCACTTTTCTTCTTGAGCTCCATTCTATTGCAAGTCTACTGCTGGTCTTTGGAGTCCTTTCTGAGAAACTCCTAGCAAAGATACTCTCTTCCAGCCATATAGTGTACTAGTATATGGATTTGTTCTTGAAACCAGTTAGTTCCAGTACAACAGCATTAACTACAAATTTGGAGGATGTGTCAGTAGGAAATGCATTCATCCAAAATAATCATCACTGGCACCTTAGTATCCCTGCCTTCAACAAGCTACAAGTTATCACTTCGTATTCCCCAACACATAGTTAACTGCCCCGTAGGTCAGAAACTGACTTTCCCAGCAGAACAAACTCTCCTGACTTACTGTGAGATGGGACAACTATTCCCATCAACTGACAACCCAGGAAGGGATGCAACTTCCTGGACAGTATTACAGCTTTCAGCACAGTGCTATTTTAAATCTGCAACATAGCATAGATTAGAATAAGCGGTTTTGATACAGTAGTCTCTCGGAAAGTGACAATAGTATACCATTTACCTTCCTTTTATGGCTGTTTTGGTCTGGCCTTCCATGAGACCTGAATCAGTCTGCTTATGCTCAGTTTGTGACCACATTACTATGTATTTTCTGTAATTAAAGTAAAAATTAGGAGTGACTGACTGAATCCCTTCAAGTGAATCCATGAAGTACATACATTAAACACAATTCTCACAGCTTATCTTGTATGATGCTACATATGTCACAGTGATAAACATGTGATAAGTTGAAAAGCTATGTAATTTATTTTTCATCCTCTTTTGTCTACCACAACTGCTTTCTGCCCTCTACAGTGTTTCCCACAGGTGTCTTAACTATTTTATACCCTTAAGCAACTTAAAACAGCTGCACACTTTAAAGAATAATAATCAAGTCCCCAAACTGCATTTCCTCCATCTACTCTCAAAAGTGGCTTCCTTCCAAACAGTACCCCAGACCTCTGACAGATGAAATTCCTTCATCGAACAGCAACATGGTTTTGTCAGCCTACCAGTTAGCTAGGTACCATATTTTAAGCCACAGAAATGTAAGCTTTGCTCTTTCATAGAGACAGAACACCCTGCTTCCCACGCTTTTGCTTTTAACCTGGAAAACACCCAGAATAATGGGATCAATAAACCAGGACATTTTTTTTAATGTGTAAACTATAGTTTGTTCCTGTACGGTTCCCCGCAAGCCTTGCCCAGTTAGAGTAATGAACAACTGAAGGAAAAAAAAAAAAAAAAAACAGTTCCAGCTGTTCATAATATATTTCTCTCTCCAATACACATAATACATCGCACTGTAGCACTCTGCTGAACAGAGTGACATGCTGTTGACACCTACAGCTGTAACTCACTTGTGCCCAGGTCGCACTACAGAGCAATGCAGTGTATGTCAAGTCTTCAAGACCACTCTGTAATCTCCCTGTTTAACAGAAATTATAATTGTTTTCATCTATTTCAAATATCAATGCAGAGAAATTTTTAAAATATTGAACAGGATAACTGTGATGATATAACCCCCTTGAATATTGCCTTAATCATTAGGAGAAAAAAAAATGTGGAGAAAGACCTAAGCAGTAGCAATTATCGGTGGGAATTAATAAGAAGCCCAAGTTGCAATATTCAAGCCTGGTGAGCCTCTCATGCAAAGCTATGTTACATATTGCAGGAAAGAAGATTAGAAAGGAGAGAAATCCTTCTATGCCTCTCTCTGGCTGCTGATGCACACAGAGCGACTTTTAAACTAGATGTTCTAGGGAATATTTCATCCCCTTCTTTTCCTTAAACATTTCTATATGTTTCTCACTTCCAAAGGGAAAAAAATCTAGTAGTGGCAATAGAGCATACCAATGGCATTAAATAAACTTTTAAGTTGGTCTTCAGCTCATAGGCTACCAAAGGTCTCCAAATTGCTCTGATAACAGGGGTTCCTCAGCTTTGGATGGAACCTCAGGTTCTTTCTCTTCTTCTCTTCCTCTTATTTTCTACCTCCTACTTAGCTCTATGCTGGTTTCCAAGTGCTGTGCTTTTTTTGCGCCTTTTTTTTTTTTTTTTTTTTTGAAAACATGCTTTGTATTTTCAGTCTCTCCTTCAAACAGATGTTTTTGCTTTCTGTGTTGGTCTGTGCTTTGCTCAAGTACTGAAGAGCAGCTTCATTCCTTTGAGAAGGACAATATCCTACCAGTTGCTGAAGCAGTCAGAGAACAGGATTACTCTTACTCACTTAACTGGGACCTATTAAACATACTGCCTTTGATCTAGTAACACAGCACAGGCAAATGACATTTCACCTACATTTATTTTCAGTCGATACACACCTTCTCTGTGATGGACCACAGTCCTCACCTCTACCTCTCTCTTGCATCTCCCCAGCTCTGGAGGATTTGGAACTTTTAGCTGCAGACTCGCTTTTGCTCAGCTCATTGCCCTTTGTTTTACACCTCTGTGTTAAAATACCCTCTACCGGTTTTACCTAGACTCCTGATATCAGTGCTTATGAAAGAAGAGAAGCCTAAGCCCACATTTATACCTTGGAATAAGACTTTAATAAAGTAACTTTGGCTGCTGACCTACCTGTTAGAGGAAGGAGTGACATCCCCCTGCATGCTTGCCTGCAAACATGCCGTTTCCCAGACAACTCCATAAAGCGGGCTGGAGCCAAGCTTTCAGGCACAGCCAGGGCTTGTTGTCCAGCCCAAGACACTTACAGGGCCAGTTACCTTTGCAAAGAACAGATGCAATATACCACATAACACAAGAAAGCTGTACAGGAATAGCCACCTACATTTTCTTCAGCTCAGCACAGTTTAGCAGGAAATGAGAAGGTTTCTACAAGCCAAACAGTAATACCCTTACACAGACTTTGAGGTGGATATCAGCTGATCCTGGTTTTAAAGGCATACTCACATCCAGATGTACTATTTAAAATGGAAGATTAAAGGAGATAATTTGAACTAAATACCCCCAACACCTGCATGAATTTGATATTAAGCATTCTCACTGCTTACAAGTTTGGAGTGATCTTTACACATTAAATATGACCATTCAACAATGGCTGTCAATTTGGTTTGTAAGTAATGACAATTATATTCTTAACCATATGGAACTAATACGTTGTAGATCCATTGGTATCATTTTGATATATACGGTAAATGACATTCACTGTAGCAATAAAGTATAAGCACACAAGAATTTCATTTCAGTACGTATGTTGCAATTTTCAATAGCTAAAGATTAAACTATGTACTAGAAGTGTGGTTTTGCACAACTTTATTGATTTAAACGGAAACCGTTTAATCAGACTGCAAGTTCTACTCGCTGAATTCTAATTTTTTGCACTTTTCTTTCCCTATTCTAATTTTTCAGATTTTCTCCCTTTCAAAGTCAGTTTAATCTTGATCTTCAGCAAATGAATATTCTGCCTCTTCTTCAAATCCATTTAACATCTTCATTTAAAAGCCCATTTTACCAGAATTCTCTCTCATATTCTCCTTCTCTATTTCCCAGGGGAAATGTGATTATGTACATGAGAAACATAAGAATAAATATTTGCACCAGTTATCCTTCTACCCTAACACTTGTGTATAGAAGGGTGATTTATTAACCATTTTATTGAGATTAGCAACTATTTTTCATGCTCTTTTGGCCTTTTATTAGCAAAAGGCAACTTGAAGTGAAAAGCAATAAATATCAGAGGAGCTTATCCTCAGAAAAGTGATTGCAAATGCATATTCTAAAACAGAGGCAGGTAAAGAAGATGGCACATGCATCCTCACTGGGGCAAAGCTGCCCGTGCAGGAGATGGGACCCAGAGCTGCACTGGCTGAGCAGTCAGGCTTGGCTGTCCTTCTCCAGAGGTTTTTGACAAGTCTGGGCTTCAGACTTGAGGAAGCCAGGCCATGCAGTTTCTCCTACTTCAGTAATGTCAGCACAGCAGCCTGGTTGGCCAGGCTCTGAACTCACTACAAAATAACTGCAGCTAAGAGCAAGCAAGGCCAGAGACATCTCATGCCACCATATCGCATTACAGCTGCAGTGCTGCGGGGGAGTTGGCACATCTGCCCTTTGCCTGGCATTGTTTATACTCCCTGTTGACCAGCACAACTATCTGGCCAGCATCCTTTATAATATAAACGTATAAGAGATACAGAATAAGGTCAGTATCCATTCCTCCCACTTCCTGATCTGGTTGCCTTTCATCTGCTTCTGTAACTGCACATGCACATGGCTTGCCTTTACGTGCCTTCCCACCTCTGTGACCCATGCTTGTGTACACGACTGGGTATTTCAGAACCTGCTCGTCTTGCAGGTCTGCTGCTCACAACATGGGATTCCTCTTTGCACTTCCTCCTCCTCATTCAACAGAGACCATCTTCTCCCTGCTCGCTTTCAACTTCCCTTTCCACCCTCTAGACCGGTGCTGGGGTGTGGTGGAAAAGACAGAAGTGAAAACTACATAACAAAACTCACATTTTGAGAGGTCTATTTTATTCTTATCCCTAATACAGCTTTGTTTTGTAAAACAAACTCTCGTTTGTTTTAGCTTCCTAAATGTCAACATAAGTTTCATATTTTTCCAGAGATGCTTTCCACTAAAATCTCTTACTGTCCTTGTGTGTGTGTGTGTGTGTGTGTGTGTGTGTGTGTGTTTATATGGAGTAGGGATGGGGGAACAGAAATAGCAAAAAAATCCATAGGAATGCAACCTTCCTCACAACATTTGCTGATACAGTGCCCTTTCATGAGCCAGGCAATTTAGACTGTTTTACTTAGACAACCATCTACCATGAAATTCAAAAATTTCAAGTGCTTAAGTGTTCCAGACTTAGGGCCTAAACTGAAATGTTTTAGTAAAGTCATTTATACAATCATCACTTTAGTTTCTTCTCTTTCAACACATTTGCTGAGGTTTTCAACAAACTTACAGAATTAATCCTTTTTGTTTGTTTGTTTTGTAAACTTTTACCCTGTCTCATCGAAAACAAATGCTTGAGGTAAGACTGGAGAGTAAATTAAGTTTTCATGGCCCAGGCTCTCATTTTTCAAATTACTTCTGTTCTAGGAATTCTGTAAAGCTGGAATAAAATTTCTTTCCATCAATGATTTTAAAAACAAGACCAAAGTATCTGTCATTTGTTTCATTGTGTATGATACTTTAAAATCATAAATTGCAAAGATTTTCAAATTAATTTGCCCAAATACCTGTATTAATAAAGGAAAAACAAACCAACTACCTGATGAAGTTTCGTGATATTTCAGATGCCTCTCTTTTCCTAAGGCTAAGTGCTACTCATTCTGCCGCTTTACTATTCTCTGCAGTCTTGGCATTCAGGGTACATTGCAAATCTATACGAAAGAAAGGAAAGGTAAACACGAAGCTATATGAGGAAGTCCTCAAATGACTGAATCCTTAGTTCCATACAGGTGATTGCACATGCTTAATCTATGCTTCTGAGACCAGCAGCTTGCACTGTCATGCTGTGTGATTAACTGGTTTATTTTCTTTTCATTTTGAGAACCTAAATGTTAGAGATGGATCAGGTCAGGACAAAAGCGTACAGAGTGAAGTGCACCTTTCACAACCAGAACTTTAATTTCTTTGGACTCCACTTCTGTATATTTTCCAACAGGGAAACAATACATTAAGCACCTGATTTCACCTTTCTCTCAGTGGGGTAAAAGTTTGTGAATTAGAAAGTGTAAAGTCTAAATGTTAAAAGGCCCCCATCAAATTCCACCTGCACTGCTGTGACAAGCATCACGTCAGGGCTGCCTGATTAAGCTCTCTTCTGAACTCATATTTCTTTTAGAAAATCCCCCATTTTATCATGGGGTCCAGGTTTATTATGAACTTTAAGGTTCAGCAAGTGAAGGAAGAAAAAAAAAAGTGGTTTTCATGGTTTTTGTCTAAAAATGTAATTCAGTATATTTTATAATACGTGATCTAATTCTTAACTCTTTGCTGATTCAATATAGATTAGTGATAAGATTCCATCAAATACATTACTCTAAATCCCAGTAGAATAGCCATTGCCATTTTCAGATTATATCACAAGTTATTATACATACACTGCTGCATTAATGAACTTCAGCAAGTATGATGTCATAAGGTTTTAGAGTCCAGACTGGAAGGTTTTGAAACATAAAACAGTACCAGAAGACAAAATGTGAAGATTAAACTTAAAGCGTAGAAGAGAGATTTTTGGATACATTTTACTAATATCACATTTTAGTCTTTTAGCATCATCGTATCCCAGCAATTTAAAAAAGCTTTAGGCCCTCCACTTGCTGTCTGCATACACCCAGTTACAATTATGTCCATTAGTTGCCTTGGCAACGGAGGCAGAGGTTAAGTCATTTTCTAGAAGAGGCCCAGTGCAAATTATGGCATTATACCAACTTATTGCCAATCGTTTTAATTAAAACATTTCGCTTTCAACTCAGCTAACAGCAGAGATCAGTAAACAGGGCAGATCAAATTACTGATATTTAAACTCCGCTGCCTTTGGAAAGGCCCGCTGTAGCTTAATTACTGTTGGGCAGGACTGATGAAGCAAGAGCAAGGAACCGAAATCGTGCAGGTATGGCTCAACACATGAAAAACACAGTATCGTAATTCTAGGTGTGCGCAATACCAAACGAAACTGATATCATTTCTAAGCAATTACCACTGTGCTACGGCAACATCCATGATACTGCTAACAAGAAAACCTTCTTCCGTGATTCTCTTCTGCCTCTTTTCCACCTCCTTCCATTAAGCTGTGAAGGGGCAGAAGATACTCGCCCCACCTTGCCTCTGTGACTGTGGAAACTCATTTTTGGTACTGCCAAGAAAAGTGCTAGAGCAGAACAGATAGAGTATATGCAGGCTCATGTACCTTGGGACTAGGGGAATATCTGGCAGATGCAAAGGAGAGAAGAGGGGGCTCTTACGTAGGAAAAGCATTTTGAAGCGTATATAGTGCAATATAAGTCAAGAAATAGGGAAATTGGTGAGGAGACTCTGGGACCAAGTCTTAGGACAGGCAGAAGGCAGAAAGCAAGAGGTCCAGCGCACAGTCATCACGACGGGATAGTCAAAGTATCACAACGCTTGCTGGCATCAATAAGGAAAGAATCGCCACCCCTCCTTCTCACCCCCCTTCTGCCATTCTGTTCTCACACATCTGTACACACCTGCAGGAATGAGTCATCAGTAGACCGAATCCCCCCTTATCTAATACAAGCTCTCTTTAAATCTGTGTGGTAAGAAAACAAAACGAAAACTAACAACAACAAAACAGATGCTGCATTTGTTATTTTCATTTGTAGCATAACGTTCTGCCACACTGTTACTGAAATGCTAGTAGTATTTCCAAAAGATTCAGGAAGAAGGGCAGAATCCTATGAAACATATAGAGTGGGATTCATCAGACCCAACTCTGCCTAAGATCAGACACATAAGTATGCCCCATTCAAGGGCAGCAACTTGCCCAGAGGCGGGGACTTCTGTTCCTCAGCTCTAAACAGAAACTTTGGTCAACTTGCTCAGGCTGTGTAACAAAGCTCCTGTCAGGCTTGTACCTCTAACAGAAGCCATTCTTATGACAGAAAATCCTATCTTTGGCTTCTGGCAAGCATAACTTTCCTTTTCAAAGCTTGTACAAATCCCTCCATTTGATCTAGAGAAGTAAAATGTACTTCTCCCATTGCTAACCAGATGGCATTCGGGAAACTTTTTTTTTTTTTTTTTTAAAAACTCTCGCCAAATAAATATATGATCAGCCCTCACTGACAGAGAACTGCTACAGTACGATTAGTCAAAATGGGCAGGTCAGTAAGGGAGAGAAAACACTGAAGTCAGGCTTTCCGAGAACAAGTGGGGAGGATTCCTTCTGGAACATGATTAAAGCTTGCTTTTCTTCATGGTAATACAGCTGGATTTATCTGCAAAAAAAAGGCTAAACCGGGACAAAAACCGTAAAGCAAGTTTTACTAGAGAGATTTAAAATTTGTCCTTGATGTAGTCAAACAATACCTCTGCACATGTGAGGAAAAATAACCACATTTTTAAGGCTTGCTTCTAGGCTTACAAGAATTTTGGAAGATGAAAGCTTTAGTTTAAAGCTGCTTCCTCCGCTGCTCCCCTGCTCCCCCCTTCCACAGCACTAGGTACTTTTCTCCAAGTGAAAAATTGTCTCCATAACCCCAAACAGAAAAAGCAAAGGTGAAAACGTTCACTTCTCCCTGGTAAGCTGTCCTTTCCAAGGAGAAAACTTCAGAAACTTTCAGGGTCTACTTACATACTATTACAATAGAGAAAGACTTTTTTTTTTTTGCTCTTGGCAGCACGCGAATTGCAAAAGGAATTACGCAGTTAGATCGCTTTCTCCTAGCTCCTGAGTGGACCAATTATTCTTTCCAATCAAAATTCTTAGGGGTCTGTATTTTTCTTCAAAACACAGCTATAAATCTACTGCCAATCTATTGCGAACACAGGTATTTTTGCTTTACGAGCGAGTAAAATTCTGAATACATAGTCAGTATGTATTCATACATACTGACATAAACAGTCACTCATGCTCCGACAGATTTCTGAAATGCACTGGCATATAATCCTTATGCTGTTGTTTCATTACACATCCCATTTTGATGGAAAAGTGCATTCAAAAGAAGAGGGTTAAATCAGAGAAAGAAAATATCCATTAAGGAAAAGCCATTATTCTTCAGATAATTGCAGAAGCTAATCAGAATAATTAACCTAAGAGGAATCATAAAAAGACACCTACTCTCTAAAATATACAAACGTATGTGAAGATCCAGGACTGTTTCTATAGCTGACCTTCTAAGTTATCTTTCTGTCAGAGCACTTCCATGCAATCCAAATACTGGTAATTTGTAAAGAGATAATTGGCGGAGGGAACATAAGTCTGTTTGTAAAAGTTCCCAATGTACTTCAAGTCACTGAATGTTTTAATACTGTCTGCTTTTTGTTTCTCTGCTAATCACCTGCTTTTAGTTCCATGCGCAGTAAAATCAATTTATATGATTATTTTGAAGCCCCAAAAAGTTTACCACTTTTTTTTTTTTTTGACAAATAGGTTGTAGTTGTGTGGAGTTTTGACACTGATTACCACACAGCTGAGCAGAATTATGTAATAACATGAAAACAAGACTTGATTTTTAAAGAATGCAGAAGAATTTCAAAAAATCTGATAAATCAAATTTTTTTCCTGCCCTAAAGAATTTATAATAAAAGCCTCTTGCAAGCTTCTGCCTAGCACTGGAAGTGCTTTAAGTCTTAGATCCTGAAGTAATCTTACAAGAACAGGTACTTTTTTATTATTATTATTTGTAATCTTACTATCTAGAAAAAAACAAACTAAAATCTCTCAGCTCAAAAGCCTAGCATTAAAAATAAAAATTTTTGCCTTTTTTGTTATTATTTTTATACATTGATAAATTGAAATTAGAATTTTGGAGTGCTGATAAAGCAAAACCACAGTACTACTATAATTCTCTTACATGCTGAATTCATGAGCACTACTGATAGGTTAAGGAGAAACTTCCACTAAGACCACATGCTGATATGATAGAACTGTTCGACTTTGTCCTGTGTCCTCAACTCTAATAAAGATAGCACAGTTAAATGTTGATGTCTTTGTTTTATTTCACTTTCCATTCTCTTTTAATAAGTGAAGAAATTATTTTCTAGAATAAAGTATCAGCTTCTCCCCAGCTCTGCAACAACAGACTGGCAAATCAAAATTTCTTGATACCAGACCTACTTGACTTCAAGTTCTGAATTATTTTGCCAAACCATGGCCTTGCATCCAACAGCACAATTTATTTCCAACCACTCAGTACTTTATGTAGCCATTTATGCCCACTCTGTTCAAGTGCAACTCAGCAGACAAGCAGGACATTTCATCCATCCAGACCAAAGTTTCTAAAAGGCTCTTCTTCTATTCCAAATTCATGATAATATTTTGATGACTCAAATACTGCTTTGGTGAGTTTTCAAAGCCACTGATTTGATTGATTGCGAGGTTTGAAGAAATTACAGGAAAACAATCGAGTGGAGCCTGATAAGGAAGAGTTCAAATTGAATTTCATCATGATAAAGATGCTCTTAAGCCTACTACATGCTGTTCCAGACTGCAGTTGATATTTGAACTCAGAACAAATCTGTATTGCCAAAGGATTCTACTTTTAACTGACTCTTAATTAAAGCCTAGCATCTTTTAAGAAAAGATGCAAACATTTGTGAAATCTATTGCATTTACACTCTAGAAAAACACAGGGCTAAACAATATTAACAAAGATGACATCCTTTCAAACTATTTCTTACATGCCTAAATTTACCAATGTTTTGGTAGCTAAAACGTGACAGTTCCTCGGAGAAGGTTATTTCATGACTTAGCTAAGGCATTCACAAAAGTGGAATGGATGGGTACCTAATCCCTTGAAGCAAGGCAAAACCTTTAATGGTGAAAAACTGGAGAGGAAAAAAAAAAAAAAAAAAAAGAAAAGAAAAAAACACAACAAACCAAAAAACCAAAACAAACAAAAAAACACAAAAAACAAACAAACAAAAAAACAAAACAAACAAAAAAGAAACAACAACAACAAAAAAAAAACAAAACACCAAACAACAACCTCCACCTCCACTCCTGCCCCTGGTATTCTAAGGGGAAGAAGAGATATTCTGCAAATTAGCCTTGTTCCACAGTTCTCATCACTAGCTATCCTGTTCGGTACAAGGACTTTATACGTAGAGATTACAAACACATATGCATGTATGGACCTATACACACTGGTGTTGCTTCATTACATCAAGAATTTGATCACAATACCATAGCTTCAAAGAGCCTCAACTTTGGGCCAGGTTTCCATCCTAGAAGGAACGGTAAGAACCTAGTACAATATTGCAGCGTTGTTTATGTCAACAAAATAGGAGCAGGTATCTTTAAAAATAATGTTGCAACAAAAGTCAAGACGCCTTCACAGAAAACAGTAACTTTGCAAACAGAGTTAAATTTTTTTTTTTTTAGTTCCAAAATGTTCAGTTCTCATAAATAATGCTGAATTTGAACTTCAGCTTCTAGAATGTCTATCATCTATTCTCTGATTACTATTCTGTGACATTGTCTTTCTTTCAGCAACATGATATGCTGTAAGGTTGGAGACCTTCTTTTCATCATAGCTATTTGTCTCTTGGCCAAGATACCTAACCTCTGAACCACTAGCTTGATATAATGATTTTGGTTTTGTGTTGGACTTTTATATAATGATATTTTATAGTCTTCATTTTAATTGCGAAACTAGTCATTTGAGATTTTTTTTTCCTTTTTTTGCTTCTAACTTTGCTCATGCAAAGCCCCAAACTCAGCAAAATAAAGGCTAACAACACAGAATATTTCAGTCAAAATTATTTTTGAAAAAATACTCAACTTATGCTAAGAAAACCAGGCTGTATAAATAGGTCAGGGAAGCTACACCCAGACCCAGAGCCAGCTCACTGCAATGTGCTAAGGTCTACAGAGAGGCCACCTGGGGACATGCCCATCGAGTGAATTTGCATTGCACAGGCAGCAGTCAGTCCCCACGGCAAGGTGGCACGGACCCTTCACCAACTGCAGTTGTTAGGTAACTTTGACTGCAAGATCCCAGTTCAGAGCTCAGATGTGAATGAGATAAATCAGAGACGTAAATCTGGATCTTCCTTCTGCCAGGTAACAGGTTATTCTATGCCAGGTTTCAAACCACCTGTGTTTTTCCCAGTACTGTGGTATTTATTTTCAATCAAAACAGATAAATAAAGTTTTGACAAACCAGCGTTTTCTGAATTTACCATTCACCCATGGTTAGGTGGAACTGTAAGGTCTGTTACAGTTATCCCCCCCAAAAAAAAGATTCACAAAAGCCAACTTTGTTATGCATTGTCAAATTATGGGAAATATGAGAGAGGCTTGTAGAGATGAAAGTAAAACTGTAAAAAGGAAGTTAAAAAAAAAAAAGGAAGAGGGTGGAAATTAAAAAACAAAGAATGAAGAGGCGAATGAAGCCTAGGGACAAGAACCACTGGGGTTCCACCTACAGAGTTCAGATGGAAATCGTGTTTTCCTGAACCCTGAGATCCTGAATCAACCTATTAAAATAGAGAAATAAAACTGTTCAACCGCTAACTATGAAGGCAATTCTGGCTCTTCTGTATTATAGTAACACAAAAGCATGGGGAAGGAAGAAAGTTAAATCACTCCAGTCTAGACATATTTGTTGCTACGAACAATCACATCTTTGCAGCAACACTTTTTGCATAGATTCTTCCAATTACATTGACAGAGAGTACTGCACGTCAGCCTCAAAAAAAATGAGGATTACCTGCCCCCACCACTTATATAGAAGCCTGAAAATTCATCCACTACCACAGATTCTAGACAGACCAAGAATTCTCTTGCATTTTGGAAATTTTCAGTAGGCAAGGGAAGGAACATGGAGCAGATGAGCCCCCCACCCTTGGGGATGCCCTGCACACTCCTCCTCCTCTCTCACACTCAGCCACTCAATATGTAAATGGGGATGTAAATGAGCACCAACTCAAACATGAGAGGTGCAGCATACGTTGGTGTCCAAACATTAGATGGCTGAGCAGTAGGAGACCAAAATTCACTTCCCTGCCCTCAGAGAGTCAGAGAGTAAATCTGAGCCCCTGAGTAACTACAAATTGATTGGTAGTTACTGCGTTTGATTTCTCCCCACAAGGAAATAAAGACATCTGCTGCTAATGCTAATGGACCACCTGCCAACAAGAAATTGTGGTAAACCATGCAACAAATGGTACAAGAAACCATCCCGAACATCACTGGAACTCTCCACAAAGCATAAATCCTTTCACATACTGACCAGGTGCAAGAATGAGCCATTAATTCATTTACAGTTTCTTCCCTGAATACCTGCATACATCTATTGCTTACTTCTTACTGCCCCTTTGGGAGCAATGCCTGTTAATTGAAATGGCCCCCCTTTGTAACAGTCAGCAGCTGCTTTGATTACTGTATTCCAATAAATAATACAGCTGTATTAATTCAGACAGAGCAATTAACACACAGGCCAGAAATTTTTACTGTGTCACTTATACTGTGTACTGCCAATTAGGTGTTTCCATCTGAAATACAATCCCCTATTGAAGGCCAAATAAATTCAGCTACAGTTTGATCTTTTCAACAATCATGTGTCCCATTAAGCAGCATCTGACAGCATCGTTCAAACCATTCAGATTGATTCTCTCTGCCCTGAACCTGCATCTCTTTTCACACTCCATCTTTTGAGGGTGCCTTTCATTTTTAAGGAACAAACATAAACATTGCTATTTTGGATCAGATATTGAAAAATGACATAGGACAACTAGACCCATGTTCTAAATTTACTTCCTACAAAAATTAATACGCTATCAAAGCAATGCCAAAAATTTACCAGATTTAGAAGGAAGGGGTCAGGGTGGGGGGGGGAGAAGAAAAGGTATTTGCAGAGCACCACAATATTTGCACAACAGCATCACATCTTCTGCCAAAGATGTTGTGTGATTTCTCAGAAATTTAATTTTCAAGGATTACCAAAAATATTCATTTGGCAAGTTGCATTACAGCAAAAATGGAAGGGATGCCAGGATAGGCATTATTCACCAGTTTGAGGTTTTCTGAATCAGAGCAAAGTTTGAAAATGCTTTATGATTCTTAAGCGCAACAAATGATAGATGCGCATTTTTTCTGTTCTTTTAATTGGTTTACATTGAGTGCTATCGTATTACTTATTTTCTGTATGCATTCAAAAGGTTAAAGGGAATTCTTTGTACCCATGATAAAAAAGCCTTACTGTTCATTGCTCGGACAGTTCCTTAACAGTTTCTGCTGTTTTCCAGAGAGTCAGTGCTAATTAGCCTAATTCAGACAGATATAAAGCTGTTATAAGAGTATATGGTACAGAGAAACTGAAGCTGTACTTAACACGTAAGGACATTTCATGCTTACACATCCTGCGTTCTCTGTGGGTTGCATTTCTAAAATGGAGATAACAGTTACTGTCATCTGTTTTTCCTCTCTCACCATGTCCCCTTGAATCCTGGTCTAACTTAATGGTTTCAGGAACAATTATTTTTCCAGCTATTGATGATTTTTAAAAAATCAACACTTGTAGGAATATTCTGAGAACACTTTATAGGGAATGTGAATGAAATGCTTCAGAATGACTCCTTGTTTGAGAGAAGCTCATCATCTATTTTGTTACTTTTCAGTTTAGAGTAAACCATCATAGAGCCTCTTGTTTTGGCTTATCAAACAAATACAGAAGTTTGTTATTAAAGCTATTAAACAGAAGGAGAAATAAGTAATATTGATTTCATGCTTCAGAGACCTGAGCAGATAGCTGGTTATCCCTCTTACTAGATTACATGACTATGAAGATCTTTAGCATGTCACAGCATATGCTGTGAATATGCAGGAACCAGGCAGTGCTTTACTGCAAAATTCCTCTAGAAATAGGCTTCCCATCCTCCATTTGAAGAAAAGTCAGTTTGCAAAGATGATGGATAGAAGTACAAGATACCAATCATGGTATAAGACACTTGATCCTGACCATTCTCTACAATCTGTTGCGGCATACTGCAAACTGTCCTGTTCATTTAAAGCATCCAAATTCTAGTTCATAATGGTTTTAAGGAAATGATAAAAGCTTAACAGAACAAAATAACAACTGTCAAGTTACCGGGTACGCTGCCTTTTTTCCCCTCCCTAATTCCTTAAACCTTTCTTCACCTCTTCTCTGCCTAGCCAGATATCAGCTTTCTCCCTGCAGAGCCTCTGAGCTGCACTCCCGCAGATGGCAGCTGTGAAATGAAGCAGTCAGTAAGTGCAGTGGCTCTGCAAGTTACCTTAAGGAGTCCACAGCCGCTAACTGTAGTAAGCAACACAGAAGCCATAGTTTCTGCAATGTCAAAACTGCTTCCCGGAAGCTTCACAGGAGCCAGAGAAAACTATTTCAAGGAACAAAGAAACACTACAGCTACCGTACATCTGGGATCTCCTGTAGACTCCTAGATCAGGCATAAATCAATGCAGATGTTTGTCAAAATTGCTTGAGAAATGAGTGCAGCCTGCTTGCGCGAGTCAGTCAGTCTCTATTGCAACTGCATCTTCCTGTCACCTAGCTGACTGGCCTTGGGGAGAAGTAACCGTGCAAGTCTCGATGCAGCCTTCTGGCGAGTCCCAGTTAACTGTTTTCCCCGTTCCTTCCTCAGGGACAGTTGAGGAATGTCTGTCAGCATTTCTTCTTGGGCCCCCTGTCAACCCCTAGCAAAATTGTTTTAGATATAAAGAATCAAATGCTCACATGCAGAGAAACAAATGCTGGCTTGAGATATTAAGAAAGCACAAAAAGTTTACAGTTAGTTTAAGTCTGGGTGGAGCTGCTAACTGAATGTTGGCACCTCCAAGCACGAAGCTCCAGAGCATGAGGAACTTGACAGGAGCAGGAGCTCCTGAGCTGAAGCTGACAGGAGGATGCTGCCTTCCTACTAAGCCAAGCATGAGAGAGACAGCTCCTCGTGTAGTTAAGTCAGAGAGCAGTTCTTAGCTGTACACTTTGGCACTTTCTAGGATTTTAAAAAGCTGTCTCTGAACCACATAGAATAACCTTCCCGTACAGCCTAGGATATGAGTAAATCAGGCTGAAAGGGGAAGCATACAAACCCCCCAAAGCATTCTCTTCCACCTGCAGCCATGGCCATCAAGGAGACCCCTAATTGCAGTCTATCAGCACCGCCCACACTTCTGATCTGCTCGAGCAACTGGTCCCTACCCTGTTCCTGCTAAGGTCAGTACGCTACCTTGGAGTATTTAGCCTCTCTCCGCTAACTCAGGCCATCTCGAAGGAGAGGACGCTCACCGGAGCTGCTCAGACTTAACTTAAACTTTTTCTGTTAAATAATAGAAAATACGACATGATGACAACTCATTGACTCAGCTTAAATAATAGGCACTCGGAGATAACTATTCAGTATGCACTGGACAATTTGCAACCAGGATGAGAGAAAGCCAACAGCTGCACAGACATGCCCAGTACAGAGTAAACCACTGGAATTCTCGGCAAGCCCTTGGAAGGGGAACTGAGAAGCGAGTTGTGCTAGCTTCCTTTTTTACCCCCTTCATGAACCAAAAAATAATTCCTCAGATCTTCAGAAACAGATTTTTTTTGTTTTGTTTTAATGAATTACTGGGTCAGATATAGACTATCACCCTTAGCACTACCTTCTTGCACCTTTGCTCTTGCACACTACGCAAATGAAAATATCTTCTCACAAGTCTTCTTGGTAGCATTGGAAACACTCTCAGAATAGCCTTTATAATCCACTCATATTTATTTAGGCTCTTGCATAAAAAAAAAAAAAACACAAGTAAATACTCCAAGTTTTGATGTTAATTCTCTTCTTCTAGTTTCCCTATCATCACAGACAATACACCTAAAGAGTGTGGCCACCTTGGCATACACAGAGATGAATAAATGGTAACTCTAAGGACTATAAAATGTTCACTTACATAAAACTTACATTAATCTTAAAAACATGGATGATGCCAGATTTGAGTAATACTAGAAGAATCTGATGAGCAGCGTAAAGTATCATAGTATCCTTTACTTTACATAACACCTTCATTATCTTCGATTCCTCTACAAAACAAACAGTAAAAATAAAATCAAAGGTAGACACTGTATTGTAATTAAAGAGAAAATAAATCTCAGTGAACAAGTAGCAGCCATAACTAGAAGCGGCGGTCTCTTTTTCATTGTAAGTTAAGAGCTTTATAACTGCATAATTTAGTTAAAAAATGCACAAAGCATGGGGAAGTCATTTCAAAGTTTTGAGTATACTACAAGTTAGGAGAAAACAATTAAATAATTACCAGCTACATCTGACAAATTGAACTCATTCTGATTCAGTTGCATTTCTGTTCTTAGTACTCGAGCTGCTGATTATTACAAAAACTGCAAAGTCCCTCATGTCATCCCTCTGTCCCGCTGATTGTTTCCTTAATCTGTTCAGAGAACACCCACAGTGACCAAGGCTTCATAGCCCAGAGCTTAATTATCACCACCTTTGGAAAGCTTTTCCCAAATTGTAGCCCAAATTTTCTTTGATACTTCAACTCCCTCATTTTCTGTCCTATTCACCACAAATATGAAGAAAACATATTTTTATGGCCTTTGTACATATCTGAAGGCTGCTATCCTGTTCCTCCTTAGCCTAAGGACTCAAAACTCAGTCTCTCTTAAGAGGTTTCTTCTTTACACCGCTGCTCTTCTCCGGATTTTCTTATCAGGCCACATTCTCTTCAAATGGTGGGACACAAGAACATAGTTGATTGGTAAAGACCAATGCCAAGCAGGGCAGGACTACATCACGTGTCATACAGATTATAGCTGTTTATAAATCCCTGTTTGGTGTTTGCCATCTTCACAACCAGCCTGACATTGCCGATTCACATTCAATTTCTGATCTGCTAAAAATCTAAATCCTTTTATGCAGAAACTGTTACTTAGCCTGTTTACATCTGCTCTTAAGTAATTATTCTGATGGAAAAATTGCTAACATCCAAGTGAGCAATTCCAATGAAGCAAATATGCCTATTGCAAACGCATTAACCAGAAGGATCTGAAATGTTTAAGTTACATGTGCCACAACTTATACAGAGATACTGGCAGCTCAGGCTCACAGATGATACTGGATGGCCTAACTTCTCTTTCATTTCCAAAAATGCTATCGCTGTTTCATAGTGACATAAATACAGCCCTTTATCACATAGAAAAGAGACATAAGGGAAGCATAAAGTTACATTACCTTCTTAATCCCATTGAGCCATTAGAAGCAAAGATGTCAATCAACAGCAGCAGGACCCTAACTCTAGAACTGCTACCACTAAGTGCTTATGGCTGGTTTTGGCTGGCTTTTGGTGATGAGCTTTTTATTCACCTGCAGCCCAGCACTAGGTAGTCTTTTGAATGTGTGAAGACTTTGTGTTGTGGTGATAATTTTGTGGACAACCATTAATGTAAGATATTAAAGAATATATGATAGTTGATTTATGCATTGAGTCCAAACTTTCAGGACCAAACTTTAATCCCAGCTAGTTTTGTTTTATTTCATTATTTTATAATGCTTTACTTCAGTGCATTTAGTAAGATTCAAACTAATTCAGAATATCAAAAACAGATAAAACAATTTTATTCTGTTGAGTTGAACCTGGCAGCTCAATCTATTCCTGAGTGACTGAAAAAATTAACAATCCTCCTGGCCAAAGTGAGATGACAGCAAGTATCTACTCAACACTGACAAGGGGAAGACATGAGAGCAGAAAAGGAGGAATCGCAAAAAGGAAAAGAAATCAAGCAAAGTGCTAGTGACCACTTTCTTAACTTAGTGGTGGTCCAGAAAAACTCCGTAACTCATGAGATTTTGTTTCACTGATGTTTTCTTTCGCACAACAATTAGCTTCCTCAAATCAGAGCTTTTATTACCCCTGTCAGTATGGCAATATCAAGGAATAAAACACTTCACAATCAACCTTGTTGCTCTTCGTATTATTAGCACAAGGAATACACACCACAAAACACTGTTTAAAAGGTGCAATAAATAGCACCCAGAAGCCATTTTTGACATGTAATGAGCCTTGACAAGCTCTGGGCTGACTGCTGGCCTATTGACCCTGCCCACGGGCAAAGCATGTCTCTTTGCCACAGCTAATCTTTCCCGGACACCCCTGTCACAGTGCAACTCCATCTGAAACAGCTGAAAAGGTCAAAGACTGTCTTCTCCAGTTTCATACCGAATTTAACTCAATTCATATCTAGACATCCGAAGTACTGCAATTTGCTCCGAGATCTTTACACGTACACTGTGCTCTCTCCTTCCATTCCTTTCCTCCATCCACCACCTTTGAAAACAAATTTGGCTCATTCATATATTTACGAAACTATTACTTAGAGGCCTGATTCCTGCATTTTATACAGCGTTGCGTGCCCTACAGATAGCAACTGAGTGCAAAACCAGAGAGCAGGCTTTTCCACCCGCTGCTGAGTCATCTTTTACCCAGCCACAAAATCCAGAGCAACTGTGAATACAGCCTCCGGACTGCATTTCCCACTGGCTTTATTTCCAGGAGTTAGAGCAGTAGCTTGGCACCTACAGCAGTGGAAGACAGGCAAGATCCACTCTTCCAAGGGACTCTTCTTCCATTAACTCCACTGACTGTCCCTCACAGCTGCAATATCTCTCTGGTGCGCTTCCTGGGTTCCCAAATGCCAGAGCAGTCACCAGTTACTTGCCGATGCTTCCAATCCCTGGTTACTAAAAGGAAGGGGACCTATAGGAAGCATCTATTGCTAAGGCTATAAGATCCATCCAGTAGTATGGAACTCATTTCGTATTTGCTGTATATTATCTAAATGAAAAAAAAAAAAAAGAAAAAGAAAAATTATCTTAAATGCTTGATGTAAAACTAAATCAGAATAGTGAGATGAAAGTAAGGGAAATCATGAAAACAGCATATATTTGCCAAATTATCTAATCCACAAAGCATAATTTTTGTTGATCTTGCCTCCTAGTCAAACCTTACCAATAGGTTTGGGAACATTCAGTCAGATTTGCCATCACAAGACCAATTTTGCTACAGAAGCAGCAGAAAAATTACTTTTGACTTAAAGCGGACATAAACCATTGCATAGATAAAGGAACCTTTGATCAGTATAACACAAACTGTAGAAAGAGATGATTTTTTCCCTTCTTAATCAGTTTTCTCATTTTTCTCTTACATAAAAATTATAGAGTCAAAAATATAGCTTTTGCAAAAAGTGACAGCGTTTGTTCAAGAGATCTTTAGCTTTATATCCTGGAATTCTTGGAAAAAAAATAAAAATAAAATTCAAAATAACAAAGCTAAATTAGGTAATCATCTCCAACTCTCTCTGATCTTGATTAGAATAGAACAAATGCTACTTTCCAGTGTTTAACTCTGAAAAATACAGTTTAACAGCCTGTTCTTAAAAAGTATCGGATAACTTCCAAAATGACATAGTCTGTTAGGCTGTCAAGCAATGCATTTTAACATTCTGGGAGCCCTGAGAAGATAGCAAGTGCAAGGAATTTAAAATTGACCGCAAAGTGGATAAAATATATCTGTCTTCTGATTTCCAACGTTTCTCCTCCCCAAGACCCCTCCCAAAAGCCGAGTCACACTGCTGCTTAGGTTAAACCCAAAGCTCACAGATGCCAAAGGAAAGATGATACCTGGCTTGTCCATTTCTCATTGCCATATTTATCTCTTTCTTCAAAAGTGATGTATAAAGAGAACAATATCCACAGAGAACTTTGTTGAACAAAACAACTTGCTCCCCCTTCCCCAAATATATTGGAGCAGAGTTCATTTGGGAAAAAAAAAAAAAAAACATATATATATTCATTTCCTAAAATAACTCAGTCAGCACAGTCCCCACTGGAGAGCCCTCCAAGAAGCTGGCTGATGTTGCAGTGATTTCCAGCTTACCTTCTCACAAGTACATACCAATAGCTTAACTAAATGGAAGCAAACCACACAATTATCTGCTGTCATCAGTGGAAGCAAGGTGTAAAACACCAGTGATAACAAAAGCAAGTGTGTTGTTTTCATCATTCCCAGTGGAGGTACCACGAGGCACTTATGCTTCATTACTGCATTATTGCTCCATGGTAACACAGAGAGGGGTCTGGCCAGAGCACAGGTTTTGTGTCCAGGACTAGAGCAACCAATGTTATCCACACATATAGGCAAACTACTCAAGGATAGAATTCCCCTTTCAAGTCTGTGATGTAGGTTTCACTTTAAAAAAAGTATTCTCTTCTCCCTGAAAATGCAACACCCAAAGGGAAGCAAAGAGGAAACGTGTGTGGAGAATGGAGATGTAAGAGTGAAGATCCTTTTCACACAAATTCTGTTTCTTGTCCCGGAGAAGAAAAAGAACACCAAAACTTCTTACATGCGCTGCAGTTGCTTTGTCTTTTCATATTCCTTGAAAATCATTTCATTTTTTCCCCCAAAGTTTTTGAAGGAACAATCAGATAAGATAGTTGTTTTTGACACACACAGAATGGGCCTGGTCCCGGGGCTGGTCCCAGTGCTATTGCTATACAGGCTCAGAACAGAATGACACCTATGTACAAAAGTTACTGATATCTTGCAATTTCCTGCTGTCACAAAATGACGAAGCTCCTCTTAAAACGACGGTTCTGCTCCAGTGGATATATTCCCTTCTATCCGCGGCATGCACAATATATAATAATGTAACTTGTTCCATACACACATGTGACACTAAGCCTTTGGCCAACATCAAGAATTTGAACTGGCAACCTCCAGACCTACACATCTGTCCCATTTCAGGCTGAGCTTAGAGCCAAGCAGCTGAAAGTCAGCACAGTACTTATCCTCTGCAGATTTACACAACCATTCACCAGAATCCCACAGAAATTGCCTTTTACTACTAAAAAGGTGTTTATTTGAGCTGCAGCCTTACCTTCATATCTGAAAATAAATTAAAACACAGTTGTGAAAAATAGGCTTACAGTCAATTCTGGTTTGGGTCCAAACTCTGTGGTATAGGCGTACTATTACATAGTCCTTTCAGATTGTTCTCATCTTCCAAACATGTACTTGATTCTTCCTTTGAAATTTTGAAAGGGGGGACAAGATTTGGATTAATATTCTACTGTAAACTTAAATCCCCTAAGACGTTCTACCTTTCTTAAAAATTATCCACTCTTTTATAATTGTAAAGGGAAAGCAAGCAGAATCATGTATGATCAGGCACTGAGGGTTTCTTTTTGTATTCCAAATAAACAAAACCATATTAATTATTTGCAGGTGTCTGTAGTGCTGTAGGTGATCTGAGGTTCAGCATACATGCTGGCTGACAATGGGTTTCCGAAGAGTTAACATATTGCAGCCAGAGTCCTCTCTGCCAGTGATTGCTTTTCTGTTTAGTCCTATAAATGAAATTTATTAAAACCATTACATGCACAGTGATGCCACAATATCCAGAGCAAAGTTACTAAATCTAAAAGAGCTTTTATTTAATCAGGAGATAGCTAACAGATGTAATGACTGCGGGATGAGGCAGAACCTGGTTTTACATTTAGACCCTGACAACATGGTTTTATCGCTTTCAATAATGTGGATTCCATATTTCTCTGAATCTGTTACTTTAAATAAAAAGCGGTCATTTCTAAAAATGTCCCATTTATTACACCCAAACTGTTCTGCTCATGTGCCTAACTGGAAGCAAATTTTTTCTTGTCTTCCAAAAACCTACCCCATTTTTTTAACGAGCAGCTCTATCTCCCCATCCATCTTGTCTGCACGAAGAAGGGATAACCTGCAGCTGAATTACAGAAAGCCTATTCTCCCAGTGGGATCTGAGATAAGATAGACTGCATTAACCCTAAGATTCATTTCCCAGCTAGGAATTCTCCCTAACTCTTTTAAGAAGATCACAGGAAACAGGCTGGGTAATGGTAAGAGATCTATTGAGTGCACTTTCATCACCAGCTTTCGTGAAGAGAGAAATGGTAATAAGGTCGCAGAAGCCTGCAATGCTGAGGGTGGCTAGAAGACATTTCTCTAAGTACACTGGCATTTCAATCTTGATATACAATGCAATATAGGCCACAACTATCCAGACATCCGGGATACTTTGTCCACATAAGATGCGTTTCAGATGAAAATTCTAAGACACGTCAGTTTCACTGATCCTCTCCATACAATTTGTTCTCTAAAAAGACTCATCAAAAAGTTACTTCATACATAGGAGCTAGTTCTAATTGTTAACAATAGTATTTTCAGGCACAATTATTTGAAAATTTTTAAATGTTGCTTACTAGCGTGAGCATTCTTGCCTGCCATCTAGTACATCAGGCCTCTAAACCACAAAAAATGGCCAAGTATTTTGCACCATACTGTCAGTGCCCAGAAGTTCCAATATTTTCTATGCATTAAAGAATGCGCACAAGTCTTAGCTTGTAACAAAGGGGTTTCAAAAAGTCCTGTTTGTACCTCTGCAAGTTCTACTGAAGTACAGAGGAAGATGGACATGTAGCAGTTTAATGCAAAGCTTCCATTTTAGAAAACTGTCTCCTGCCTCTCCCTCTTTCCCACTGCAGACATATATCCCCATAAAAGAACACATGCTAGAAACTCTTCCTCCCGCTCTAGCCTACGAGCCAAATGTGTTGTACAGTCTACTGATTTCCTTAGCCTCACGTAACACCCTCTCCCTGCATTTCACATTACAATGAGAACATCAAAATGCAGAGACATCAAACTTCTTGCTTCTGTTTCCCTGATCCAGCAGCTTGGTGAAATCTCAGAACAGATGGAAAACATTATTTTAGGAAAAGGTCTCCACTTTGAAAACAAATAGAGGGTGAAATAATTTCCTCATTATTGTCTGTGTTTTAGTCATAATTAGCCACCATCTTCAGAAAGTGAAGCCAGTTCTGTGACACACATTTGGAAAATTCTAGTATATTTAACTGGCTCATTTACTCCCCTTAAGCCTAGATAAGATACACAGGGAAACCGGCTTCCACCAAGGAATGTTATGAAAAGACTTTCATTTTTACTAATTTAGAACATAAGTAGCTATTGAAAATATAGTTAATGTAAAAAGAAATCACACAGTTTTGATACAGCACAGAACTCAGAAAGAAATTAAAGACCTGCTGTGTAAATATCACTTGCACCTGGCTTTTATAACCATTAACACGATGGGGTTGAGTCATTAGGTTTAGTTGTTCTGAGCCAACCTTTCTCTCATCCCCTCCAACTGTGATGGACAGAATGATGAGACCAAATTTTTACCCAGCTAACTCAATCAATTGCACACTGCATTTACCTGACCACCTTCCTCTTCAGGGCTTTCAAGAGTACCACAAAATAAATATTTAAGTTGTACATTCATTAGATAATTCACCTTATTTGCTTATTTGTTTGAGTATACAACAAAGCAGGTTAAATGATCTCAAGTTTAAAGCTAATCATTTTGATTCTTAAAGTCCTTACATCTGCTTTGCAGCTGTCTTTTCGACAAAATCAATAGCACAGCTGATTTAGTGCCCTCTAGGACAGCTTCAGAAAATTCTTCTACAGTTAATGTAGATGCAATTTTTCTCTGTTCCACTTCTGGCTCAGAACACAGAAAAGGTGCAATGTCAGGACAAATCCTCCGATTCTCAATCACAGGTTGACCTCCATAAACTCAACATGAATTAGAGCAACTGCTCTGAGCTGCATGATCTGCTGCAGAAGAAGCTCAGCTCCTTCACAACACATCCGTAGCATGACTCTCTCCTCTTCAGCAGAGGGCGGGCACGTCTGCAGGCCTGGATCAAAGCTGTGACAAATACTCTCTGCCTGAAGGCTTCTCTTCCACTGCCAAGAAGTATTTACTGGGCACTATCTTTACAGACAGTGTATAGCATCACAGTACTAACAAGCAGGAATTACGTACTGAATACCGAAGGGTCCTTGCCTCAAAAATCATATCATCCATTCTCTCTAAAGCCATCATGCAAGCAACAGGTTTTAGCTTAACACATAAGGAAAGTAAGAGAGAGCCGAAGTGAGTGCTCTAGTTTTGTTTCTCATGAAGATAAAAATAATTTTCTGGGGATTTGCCTTGCCGCAACTTGCATATGCTTTTAAATCCAGGTGACCATCCTCTTACTTACCTCACTGTCCACTTCGATAAATGGAAAATATATGATCTCCCACATCTTAAAACAAATGGCAATCAGTTTTACATCATCCTGGTAAGACACGTCTGGTGAAAGTCTGGTTATAAAATTCCAGTTTTGCCCATGGCTAAATACTATCACAGGATTAGAATACAAATAATGTTGTATACATGCTATTATTGGGAAGTTCTAGTTTTGGTTTTGTTTTTTTTTTTTTTGGTTTGGTTGTTTTTTAATTAAAAAAAAATAGTTTTAATAAATATGCAATGGAAAAGGTTACCAATGAGGAGAATAAGAACACCAAACTCTCTCCCTTCTCTTAGGAATGTTGGTTTGAATACAGCCCAAAACATTATGTGGAATAGATTTGGCAGGCAGACACTGATAAAACATATCATGTTCTCACCATGCAGTCTGACGCACTGTACTTGGCAGCATCTGCCTAGCAATGGACAAGAATGAAATTAGTGCAGAGGCTAAATGACCCCAATCTCACTTAGCAAATTTAGTTCCTTCATATATGGGTTGAAGTTACTGGCAAAAACATTTGCACTATGTGTGCGCGTTCTAGATATTACAAAAGCAAACATTGTCTCCCACAAAAAGTTAATGTTACCAGTTCCTAAATCTTCTGCGTTTGCTACAACATACACTGAAAACCCATTCTTTAATAACTAGTTCACGTTACACTAAAGAAAAAAAGGCCAAAGTAAAACTCCCATTTTGTTTACTGCTTATTGTGTAAAATCCCATACCATAAGATGGTAAAGCATTCTACTTCTCTCAATGCTATGAATGACTGCAAGCACAGCTTTCAGTGCAGTGGTGAACTGCCATTTATATGTGCAGGCACTTTGAAAACAAAAGAGGTGATTAAATGTAAATATCTCTGAAAAGAACTTATCCGACAAACTGGAATTAGTCTATAGTCGTGGCTCCAAAACTGCCAGAGGTACCATACATATCATGAATTAAATTTGGATGCTGGCTAAGAGCTCCCAGCTATTGAAGGGCGGAGGTAGCAAAATCATACAGTTAAACTATAAGTAGTCTAAATCTGGTTGCATATTTTCCTAAGTTCCTAAAGGCAACAAGTTTTCTAGAACTGCCCTGAAAATTACTGGGACCGGGAGAGGGCACATATGGTAAGACCACTGTCTCAAGGGTTACTTTTAGTGAACATGCAATGGTAAACACCAGCAAACTGCATCTGTCTTGCCAGACCTTGCTAGTCCATCCATTCCCTAGAAGTCCCTTGACTTAATTACCTTATCCCTGGTCTGTAAATAACTTCAGTGAATGCAGACCACAGCACACATAGTGCTACAGCAGGTGACCATTTTGCTCATCTCCTTGCACAGCTTCAATACTAAGTATGAAAATGGAGAGTCTGTTGTACTTTGGAGCTCATATGCACACCTTTGCTTTACAATTAAGCTAAACTGAAAATAATCTGCCTTTCAATAACCTGCACATTTAACCTGGTCAAGAGCACCATGAGGTAAGACAGCACGATATCATGACAATCAGTCACAAAATCTTCTATTTACCTTACCTGCATCTCATCTAGCAACTCTAACAAAAATTTGAATCTCCTATAAACCATGATGTTTTTGCTAAATCCAGGAATGTCAGCTCCATCATTCCAAATTTTCAGATGATAAAGTTATCAGATCATAACTCTACCTCCCAAGTGGTTAGCTCAAGGTGATAGGTATGCTAATCTTCCCTTGTGTGCATTTTTTTTCCCCAAACAACACAAATGTAATAAAAATTAAATATCATTTTTGCATGCTATCTTTAACATCTATTATTTCCAACTTCTGTGTTAGATGGTGCCAAGCAAATGAGCCTACTTGTGCATGTATGGGCTAGCACTGTGTTCTGCACACAGGGAGATCAGCACAGACAGTACTCATTGCTTTGCATATCCAATCTGCAAATGTATGGCAGGTCCAACATCTTCTGAAGACAGGGTTACAGGCAGGGCATGGACCGTTCCAGTGCTGTTGTAAACTTGACATACCTTCACATGCTGGCCTACTGCTCGCAGAGTTGTAAACATTGATAATGATGATTTTAATGTCATTTTGCAATTAGCACCATTGCACCAACACTTACTATCCTTCCTTTAAAAGGAAAAACAAAGAAACCCCACACATCCCCAAACTATTGATGCTTAGCTAGTTATTGACATGTCTAACACCTGCTCCCAGAACTAATTCCACACAGCCCCCCTTTGCATAGTAGATTTTTGTGAAGTACTGTCAGGGGGCAAGTGGGAAAAAGCTTATCTTTTTTGCTACAGCCAATCCTTTTGTTGTGAGGATTTTGACACGGATAAGGACTTTACTAGCTCTACTGGGAATTAAACAAATTGACTCTAATAGGTTTTAATGTATAATGATTACCTCATTTATGAAAGAGTCTACCCAATCCTCAATTATTCAGATATGGGTCAAGATCAAGGGAGTACATCAAAACAAATCCTGCACCTGTAGAAGAATTCAGATGTTAATTAAAAGAGAAACAGATCAATGGGCTCTAACCTCATACGGAGATGTAGGAAGAAACATTAGAATTCAGGAGAGTCAGGACATCACCCCTCCTTGTAACGCTACTTCAGGTAGTATCGGCTGCTTATACAGCGCTTGCTGCTTTTTTCTTTATCAGGCTGCATTAAATAGAACCATGGATTGTGATCCATGATTCACAACCTGACATAGGTGGATGACATTTGACCCTCAAGAAAACATTAATAACACACAGTTGAGCTATAGATTGATAAATGCATCTTATGCAGAAACATTGAAAGAAAATTAATCATGGCATGTGTCACATGACATGTCATTAGGCTGAGACTCCCTTGCTAGGTTAAGCCCGAGATTCAGCCCACATGAAACAGTTCAAGTCAGAGTTGATTAGCTTCATATTAGTCTTTTGCACTCATTGTTAGAGTAAAAAAAAAAATGTGAAGAATATAAATCTGAAATGGAAGAAATTTAAATGAAAGTAGATTAACAATAGCAATACTGAAGCTCTGATCTCATTTGGTTCCTGGATAACTAAAACAAATTAACCTTGCTATGCAGTTCTGCCTTCTGGATGGTCTACATTTCCTTTCCTTCAGCTATTTGTCTTCATTTGGAAGGGCCAAGTTTTGTTTTTCTAGTAAGGGGGATGCTACCTAAAAGTCTGAATTAGCCTTCCTTAAAAAAAATAAAATAAAATAAAGAATTAATAATTCTGATATTGTTGCCTAATACTCTTAAAAATATCTTAATAAAAGATGAAATAAATTGTTATAATGTGTAAACAAAGTTATATGTAAATTAACATTATGACTTATTGAAGTCTCAGGTCATCTTTTTCTGGGCATCTGAATTGTTTATGGGTGCACGTGTACTAAAATCACTTAACTGCACTGGAGGTAGCACTGGGCCATGTGCTTGCTGAACGACAATAACTGACGTGCTAGTTATTGATCTCAAAGAGCATTATGACACTTTTTAACACCTTAGCAGTAAGGTTGGGGCCGAATAACGATGAGAAGCTTGAAAACTGCATGCCACAAGGAGCTGTTTCAGCCAGTCACTGCCAGGGCTCCCCACTCAGGACAGCTGCATCACCCCTGTCACACAGACACCGCCGCGCTGCCCCGCTCGCACCGCAGCCCAGCTCCAGGCACAGCAGCAGCTTCTTAGGCACAAAGCACATGGCCCCAGAAGCCTCGAGCCTTTCAGAGATACCAAGCCATAGCATAAAAATAAATCAATGAATAAATAAAAATAGGAGGGGCTCAAGCCCCTTAATTTTTTCAGAAAACATTTTCTTTGCAAACAGCATACATTTCACAATGAAGATCCATCTTGTACAATTAAACAAATATTAATAAATGCCATAATAATAAATGCCAACATGTAAGAATTTTTCCTCTGAGGCTGAAAGCTACCCTGAGGATCCAGCATGTCCACTCAGAAATGCTGTGACTAGGAACAGATGGGCCAAAACAGCTCTCCCTCTCCTCCTCGACTCAACATACAACCTTGATCACCATCTAATTCCACCAATTAGTACTGTACAATCAGAAATTTTAAACAATAATCTCAGGTTTGCCATAATACAAGTATAAAAGAACATCTGAGGGCATTAAATCTACACTTAAAAAAATTAACTTTCCTGCACTTGGCAAATACCCTCTCTCTTTTCTGGTGGATCCACACCATTCTCAGAAAACATAAGCATCTTTTACCCCATCAATTTTAACCTGTTCTAAGGCTGTAGAAGGGCCTTTGCCTAATCATGCTGGAATATTGCCTAGCATAGGGAAATAAAGGATCTGCTTCTCCACCTTGATGAAACTAGACAGGCTTAAGAGTTAGAAAACAATTCAAGCAAAACATCAATGTAAAGCAGGTTTCTCCTATTGGCAGCATACGCTACATCTCCCGAAAAACTGGAACATGAAGAGGCCTTTGTGCCATGTCCTCAGTTACACAAAAGCCATTTATTGCAGCTCGGCGACAAAAGAGGGGAGCTGGGCAGAACAGAGCAGAACAAGAGAGAAACACCCCTCAGGACTTGCTAACTTCTGAGCCTTATTTCATACCCAAAGGTCGCTTCACAGGGAATTCCAAAGTGAAGAAGAAATGAGGACAGTGGTTTTTTTGTTTTGTTTTTCATAAATACTCATCTTGTGCAAGAACACAGTTGTGTTACTCGTGGTATTTTGCTCATTATAATTTAGATACAAGGGTAACCTAAGCTGAATTTATCTAACCACTAGAGCTTCCAGAAGTTGAAGAATGTGCATTGATGATACAAGAAGGCATGGCTCCTAGCTCAGGTAGGTAAGTAAACTCTGCCATCCCACACACATTCGCCCCCTAAAGCCAGCTGACACTTTCACCACACACAGAGTCTTTGCTGGATTTTTGAGAACCACAGAAACATGAAGCTAAATGAAATTTCATGAAATTAGCTTTCTTTTCTTTTCCCCCTAGCCTTATGTCATAGCAATGAGCAGCTTTTCAAGCAGTATTTTCCACCATCCAGTTTCTGATTGGAGTAAACATTTACACAGATACTGGGGTGCTACTTTAACTGTGATGTATCTCAGATGTATTACTTCAGTAGTGGCAAACCCTGTGTGCCCTGAAGTGAAACAGAATGCTATATACATCTCTGAAAATCCAATTAAGTCTCAGTGAGGCACTAGACTTTCCTAAATCATGTTTTTCTCCTTCATATTTTACAATAGAAGATCATTGTTCCTACCGAAAACAGACTTGTATCTCCATCGACCCAGCAGGCCTGCAGAGGAAACCTAAATTGCCTCCTAACCAGCTCATGACCTCAGTGCCTTTTAATTACGTGGGTTTCCCTGTAGCCTTTAGTTAACATAGACATGTGGGGTGAGAAAGGGGGAATCTACAACCCGCACACAAGAAATACAGTCTGGCTGTGTATTTGAACGTACAGACCTTGCATCTTACTTCCGAAATATGTGAGCCCTGCATAAATTTAATAGTACTCATTTTCAAGCTACAGCGCTCCCATTGCTAGCCAAGAACAGCTCAATTACACCACCAGTGTTGTGACTACAGCACCCTGCACACACACCTCAGCACACTTGAGCCCAGGTACATCACGCACCAGCAGCAGGGGAAGAAACATCTCCAAGGAAAATATCTGGGCAACCAGCTCATGCTGAGCATGATGGTGCTGCAGCACGGCCAGGATGCTCACAGCAGGATCAAATCCCACCCAAGCCTTAGAAGGGCAGTTAAAGCCTGACTACTTTGCTTCTAATAAAATGGAGAGGTGTTGGTATTTCTTTTCAATCCTAGATTCAGACTGAACTAGCTTATTTCAGAGGAGTCCGTGCCTGGATAGGTAAGTCCAAACAAGTACTGTATTCAAATTAGAATACTTATTAGCCTAAAATTTACAAAATACATTTTTTTCCCCACTAAATTGGGACCGTATATGGCAAGTTTCACCTTTATTTTCTCATTGTCTAGACATCTTATTGCGTATTTATTTCTGCCATTTACTTGTTCTCTGCATTTCCAAGGTGATAGAGAGGTACACATCAAATTAACATCTTCACTTTCCAGAGCATTCTTCATTTAGGTAGTAAAAACTCAGACAAATTTTTGACTGTTCAACAACTATCCCATTTTAATGTCATTGATGTACTTTTCATTCCTCTGGGAATCTTAAAGCAGAATGTTAAGAATCTGGGTTTTGCTTATATATTGCCCTTATCAGCGTTCTTTAAGAATAAGCCTAAAAAAAAAAAAATCACATTAGTCTACCAAAGTCTATAGGTAACTGCCTTAAAAACAGATTAGTATCACAGAGCAAAATTTCTTACATGTACCTCCTGTCTATTTTCTTACAAAGAATGAAGTCTTACACTCTTGCATTCTGCTACTTTGCAATGGTATCCTGTTGTATCTGTATTTTAAATACTATTTTGTAATAAAAAATTATTAGTAAATAGTGATCCAAGAGCTCAAGTATTTCTTCCTTGTTAGGTCCTAGAGAATGGCACCCATTATTCCCACAAAAATCACTGAAACACTTTTAGGTTGCGTGTTTCTCACTTCCTTGCCCTGTGCACTACACTCACTGTTGGGAGTTACTTCAGTTCCCCTGCTGGGTTTCCCTGGCTGGAAGATATTCTGCTAACCATGGACACACAGCCCCCTCTGCCAGCAAGTGGTAGAAACTCTTCCTACATTTAAAAACATTTATTTTAATTGCAAAATCTAAACCTACATATTTGTATAATTTTTTTTTTTTTTTTTTTGAAGTAAACATCACTTCTCATAATCTTTCATGGAGATCCTTTATCCCCAAAAAGTTATAAAACATTTTGATTACATCCATCCTACAAGCTGTGGCAACGGCTGTACTGAAAACACACTCACAGGATTTCAGCCATTTGTGCAACACAAGATGGCTATCATAGAGCGCCAGCGGTGAAAGGATTCTTATGCCTGCATTTGGGACAGGGAAAAGCTATAATATTTAAACAAAGCTGCAGACACATCAATAATGAAAATCTGGTGAACCACTTACTCTTGACTCTTATAGGAATGTTGAATGCAGAATATCCATTAGTTTCCTGACAACATGGATTATTTATAGGCAAGACTGATAGCACCACCTATTATTAAGGTTGCTCAATACTTCCTATTATATGACCCCTGGTTTCAGTCTTTTTATACCTTTGCCATCTGGGATGAACGTTGCATACTGATGTCTGCCTTCAACAATTTTTGTTGAAATTTTGTCCCTTCCAGGACTGAGGCTATTGACAAACTTAACGTTTTTGTCCATGTTTTACAAGAATCTGGAAGCCTTACTGAAAGTTGTTGTTATCCCTTGTTCTGCAGGAACTTGAACTGTGGAAGAACAGAGCTTGTGTTTTGTGTTTACATACAAAAAAATCCCCCAAATATGGCCAAGTTACAAGGAACAAAAATCAGTTTTCATATGAATATTAGAATTAAAAAAAAACAAAAAACAAAACACTGAAGACCTCACTGTCAGTGAGGAACAGTGAACAGGTGCTATTTATATATGTATCATTCCCACCAAATACACATACACATTCTAGCCCAGGGCTATGGGGAGAAAAAAAAAAAAAAAAACTTTTTTTTCCCTCCTACAGTGGTTGTTCTGTGGTGTCTGACAGCAGTAAGGTAACATAGCACTGTGCTTGAGCACATTGCAAGAGACTGAAAGCAGTGTTGCACTACTAATGGTGCCACTGGTTTCAGTTCCTAAGCATGCTCGGTAAGTCACAGATTGGGATTCTCTGGACCAGTGTTGAATGTTTAATTCTGCATCATTCTTTAATTTCATAATGCTCTTTTAAAGCAATTTCACTTGTGTACTTTATTAAGCCTGGAGATTGATACCAAACAAGGTTAGACTCACATTGTGTGCGGCAGTTTAAGATCTCCCAGTAACAAACAATGCTGTCCCAATCAGTTGCGTTCTCAACACGCATGAAAAATCCAAACCCAGTTGCTTAAAATGGCAAGGCCAATGGCAGAGCCAGCCAGCAACAGAACCCAGACATCCTGGTTTCTACTGGGATGCTTCATCCTCCCAGCCATGCTGTCTAGCATTTCATTCACCAGAAGCCTATAACAAACAAAGCAATTTTCAGTATAGAGTTGGGATTTATTTTCCAATATCGCCTGTTTCCACATATATTTTCACAGCCATCCAGTGCTACCCACACAATCTGGTTAGTTATCTATGAATACAGAGGGAGGACTCGCCCAGCCCATTGCTCTGAGCTGCAGCTCGAGCTCAGTGAGCAGAGATTTAAGGTTTCATAAATTCATAAAGATCAGCCTGACATCTGACCCACTTGCTACTATACAGGCAAAGGTGGAAGCAAAGTATTTCCAATCTTTTTCCATTTTGTTATCAAGAAACATATGAGATGGCAAAGAGCAAAGACAGACCCATCTTGTGATCCACTGCTGGCCAATTGGAAGGGTACCATACAAGCAGCCACACTGTTTTTTAAGACAATTATAAGGATTAGTCTTCTCAAAATAACCTCTGTTACTATCTCTTGTGGAATCCACATACCCCAAACAGTAGAATAAATAGGCTTCCCTTGCTACATTTTAGATGTTGCTGGTTGAAACCAATAGAACTTCCCAACTGCAGCTTTGATTTCAGGTAACGTTTGCATCTGATGTTGGCAGAGAGATGAGCAAAGTGTTCCTTTCTGTGGTGTCAGATCACGTACTGACACAGAAAAGCTTGCCCTTATTTGTTTCTATAGGCTAAGCAGTCTCACTCTGTTACGCAGTATTTCTTTCCAGCTTGTGTCTACCTTTCTCACAGCAGTAAAAGCGTTCAAATAGCAGAACAACCTATCTCTATGAACTGAAGGTTTCAGGTCAGTCAAGTTGTTCTTCCAGTCTGGTACTTTTACAGTTGTTGGTTTCAACTGCAACAAGGACAAAAGTGCCAACAGCAGCCTGAGCAATATTCTGATCCTACAGTGAAAATGCTCAAGGCTATACAGGGACCGTCCAACTCAAAACCAGGCAGCAGGCTGTTGTCATCCCCAGTTACAATTACCTTTAGAACATGTGCATTCTTAGAATCTACTGCTGGCACGCTGATTTGCAAGCCAGCCATACATAGAAACATAAGAAATAGTTCCTGACAGAAACACCAGAGAACACAAAATAGCTAAGTGGTCTGACCTACCCACAGAAGCAGAAAACAAGCTGCAATTCCTTGTGCAGTGTTTTGGTAGCACGGATGATAGTTCCCTTGGAATCACAGCTCCTGTTGCCTTTAGCATCCGTGAGGAAGAAGTGTTCTGTATACGCACATCCCAGAGAGTAACTGCTAGAAAATACCAAGTCAAACGCCATAGCACCGTGCTTCATCTGTAACATTTGATTCAAACAGTAAAAGCAATCCCCAAAGAAAGCTTCAGCACAGAAAGAGTTAAACAATTTAGTTTTCTTTTTACTATTTCCTGCTCTGTTTCTAAGAGTCAGGAAAATAGACCAAAGTAAAAGAATTAGATGGAAAGCCAGCACAGCCTCAGAGATACCAAACTTCTGGGTAGCTAGTGCACACCTATAGAGGCATAAGCAACATGCAAGAGCAACAGGGATGCGAAGGCATGTGGAGCACTTTGTATATCACACCAGGGTGATAGTAATCTACAGAGGAAAGACCAGCCTGCTGTTCCCATTCAGGAGAGTAATCAGGTCATTTTTGCAATGCAGTTGGCCTTTACTGGCCTGCTGCCTACACTGGAGTCATCCGGCTATCAGAGCATCATGCTGCTCCTGCTGCAGCCTTTCACGGCTGCCAACTCCCAAATTACTGGAAAATTACTCAGCCAAACAGCATGTGGGTAAAAAAGAGAATCCCAGAATTTCCCCCCATTACAGATGAAAAGGAATATCCTATTTCTGTGTTCTCTGCTACAGAAAGAAATGAACTCACTTTACCTCATTTGTGTACCATAACATAGCTCTTAGAAAAGACGCTAGAAGAAAAAAGTGAAATTGCTGAAGACAGCCACAGATAAACTAAAGAAATTTCACAGAATCATTTAGGTTGGAAGAGACCTCCAAGATCACCTCGTCCAACCTATGACCTAACACTAAGAAGTCCTCCACTAAACCGTATCACTAAGCTCTACATCTAAATGGCTTTTGAATACCTCCAGGGATGGTGACTCAACCACTTCCCTGGACAGCCTGTTCCAATGCCTCACAACCTTTTCAGTAAAGAAGTTTTTCCTAATATCCAACCTATGAAAGTTCACACTAAATAAACTCATTAATAAGTTAGATTTTATTGCTTGTACTACTTTCCTCTGTCTCAATTCATTCTAAGTAGATTCATTCCACTCTGTTTTCAGTATTTCCCAAGGATTTTGGAAACTAGCAGTGAGAAGTTAAAGTAGGGAATGCCTCAGTCAATATAGCCTGAACTCAGTTTTTATAAAGAATGCCCACAGCAAAGCTTGAATTTCAGACTAAAACGGCCCAAACTCCGAGATTTGCAAGTCAGCTTGAGTTTGTCTGTTTCTAAGGTTTTGTGCTGATATCGAACTTCAGGGGAAATGGTGGTTCTCATAAGAATGCACAACTTTAAGTAAGTTCTACCAGCCCAAAATCTCAGCTGAACGATCCCCTTTTTAGAAGGCCTTCACCAATTTTTTTTCAGCATTTCTACTACACTATTATACATCATTTTCACTACATTAATATTTAAATAAAATATTTAGGAATGTTTCTGTATCTTTCATGACTTTTTATGTTTTCATCTTTAAAACTCACTTGTGTAGTAAACAAAGACAAACCCAAAAGCTCTGATAGAAAGTTTTACCTTCTGAATGTGTCCACAGGAAGAATTCATCCATGTCATTCAGTCTTCTAGGAAGTCAAGAAATCATCCAGACATCTCTTCCTGTAGCTGAGCTTTTGCCAGGTCTCAGATCCTGAACTGTAACAAGAGAAACGTAGTACTGTTTGCACACTGCCATTTTTATTGTCAAAACGTCTCAGAATAATAATGGCTAAAAAATATTCCTTAGAAGGATTTCAATGTTTGTAACAGTAGCACCCAGCAAACCCAGTGGAGGCTAGGGTCCTTCTGTGATGTGCTAGACATAAAAGCAGTTTCTAACAAAGAACTCACAATCAAGATGTCAGGTGTGACAGAGACAAACAAGGATGGAAGAGAAGCAAGGCAGAATGAAAAATAAAGCAACCAAAGTTAGATGAAGATATCTTTGGTCAATCATCTTTTTTTTTTTTTCCATGAGTCATTTTAGGGGAAGTTATTAAGTGCTCTATCCCAATAATGGCACCTGTAGTCTCTCAAGTAAATACATAGCATAAACACATTCTCGATTATACCAGCGTTGTTGAGGCAAATATTTTGCAACACAGCAGGTAGGAACCAACTTTCCAGGAAAAAGAAGAGAGCGTGGTAGGAAAATTGTGGAAAGTTGGGGAATTCTGAGTTCTTCCTTTATATGCACATTCTCTTACATATTCATCTATCATATCACATATACATACATGTTGTCTTTGTACTTTCAGAGTATCTTATCAACTGGGAACGTACAAAACAAACAAAACAACAACAAAAAACAGAATGTCTGGACAGTCTTATTGCAGGTCACATTCAGGATAGTAAAGCAAACATTAAGTGGGTTCCAGGGACAGAAGAGTCTACACAGACCAGTTACAACAAAAATCAATGAAGTTATAAAGAGACTTTTCAAATCTTCCATGCTATTGGCAGCTTGGAGAAGCTTTCCACAAACTCTGTGAAACTTTGCAAATCCTCCTAGGAATAGGGTGGAAATTCAGTCAGGAACCCTGGAGTAGCATGGAAAGGACAAACAGAAAGGTAGCTGTAGTAGTCTACACGGAGTGTGAAGTAGAGCTTCAGAGTTAGTATACCTTGATATATAACCCCTGTCACATACAATATGCCGCTATATCTTTTATATACGTAGGAAGTTTACATATTAATGTTCGCATGATGGTAAATCGGAGGACTGCTTCATTAGATTTGAAGGAGCACTTCTCCTCAGGCCAGGCCTCTGGTTTGACTCAGATTGAATTACAAAGCTAAACAGAACAGGAAGGATCTGTGCTCCTAATTCTGTTTGATAGATCTCTTTGTCATTTTCAGATGCCAGATTGAAGATAGCCGCCTCTTCCTTGGCAAAGAACAGCGCTTTTAAGCTCCAGGCTATCAGAGAGAGCAAGCGCCTACAGTACGTGCACAGACTGACAGTTGCATTAAGATGTTTCCTGCCTTTTCTTTAAAAACTTATGGCAACCTGCTCATTATTAGCCTTCTGTAGTTGCAAGGAGTTAACTTGGGCGAGATGAAGTAGAAGTCACAGCTGGGGGTGCTCTGGGCTGTAGCACAGCGCAGCAACCACGCACCTCTGCAGATGTGCTGACTGGGGAAGTCATCCTACGGGAATAGGGGCAAGGTTTAGCAGACATTACACAGATTGATTGGAAAAAGTCCTCAGGAAATTAGTTGGTTTTCTCCCATTCTTTCTGAATCTGAGGGGATTTAAAAGCACCTCATCTTCATAATCATTTCATGTTTAGTTATGGTTATTGAAAGCTCTTCTCCTAATTTGCTGTACAATTCTCAAATTGCTGATTAGGAAAAAAATAGACAAAACATGAAGGCAGCTCTAAGAGCATGTGGAGCCCATTAACGGAACAAATTCGTAGCTTATTTTCTCTTATCCATATTTAGGGTTTGTAGGGGGCTTTCGCTTTCTGCAATTTAGCAGGTGCAGGCTGAATGGATATAAAACAGACTTAAGCCAATATGCAACGTCCACACACAAAACTGCATCAGTTTAAATAAATGCAATACCATCCTCACTATGGAACTACTGTACCTCAGACCTACAACTAAAAGCCCATAAATTCTGTCCCCTACGTCATGTTTTCTAATGAACTAAGCAACATAACATTTGGAATACGAACAATAAAGGTAGAAGGTTTCAGGAGTTCTCAGGGAGTCAGCAACCAACTGCTACTCTGCTTCAGCAATAAGCGATGCACAGGCCCCAAGGGCTCTCTGGCCTGAGAGATTTCTGATACACTCTGACAAGAACAACATGCTGCTCTTGCACAGAACCTTTCCCAAAAGAGCTTAGATACATACGAAAGAGAAATATTAAATTTTGTAGGCACTCTAAAAGAAAACTCAGTATTATTCAATTGGACAACAGATGTATAACCTAAAGATTATTAACAAACAAATGATACCTAGTCCTCACCAAGCTTTTTTTTTTTTTTTCTCCTCTCTCTCTCTCTAATACAGACCTCAAAACCATTTAGACATCAAATCTAGAATTTCTGTAAACAGAGGAACAGAAGCAGTCTGCCCAGGATGAAGTTGAGAGTCTAGTTAAGAGCCCCTTGCGCCATTTCCTAGCCTCTATTCTTGACCTATCTTACAGTAAGCAAATTTATTCACTATGTCTTAATTAGGCCCTAATCTTTCCACAGATTTTAATTCCTTAAGACAATTACCCTATAAAACAGATGACCTAGGAAAACAACTGCAATAAATTAACTTTAAATAAACTGCTCTTTTTCAAGAAAGTACATGTAAAAGAACTAGCACCAAAACATCTGCAGCTGCTGAAGAAAGACCCTTCACTTGTTTATTTCAAGCCAGCCAGACTGTTAACTGGCAATCAGGCTGGGAATTTGCAGCTGGGGGGCAGAAGGAAGAAGGAATGAAAATCATGTTGATTTGAAATACATCATTGTCACCTGGAATTACTTAGGGATAGCTGGAACATGGAACCACTGCAGTTTGTTTCTGGAAGTGAGGTTCTATCCCTGAAAGCAGATCGGCACAAGTGAGTAGGCACGAAGTGGGACACATGAGGTAGACAAAATGAGAAACGGGTCATAGTTACCTCCATGCTGGTCCCACTTTGCCATATCCTCACTCTTGCAACAGTAGTTCAGAAGGCTGCTCTGAGTTACAATTCATCTCACCTCGCCTTCAAGGTTGCTAACCTGAACGCATTCACTATCCGAGCTGATATCACAATGCAACTTGGGGCTTTGAGAAAAAACATTTATCATGAGGTTTCCCTTACTTTAGCAGCTGAGAACTAATCAGTTCTAAGGAGCAGTCTGAGGAGGCTCAGTAAACAGTCGGGATCTCTCCAGCTGGACCAATCAGAAGCTTCACTTGGAATTTGGCAAAGAAAAACACTAAAATAAACTGTTTATTTGTTCCAAAGGGGCACTTAATGAACAAAACATAGAACTTCTATGAAGTGGTACAAATAATATGAGCAAATAGTGGACAAGAAATGCAAATGGGGAATTTCCAAATTCACATCAGCACGGGGCTGGAATCCCAGGAGGGACTCGTGCCCCTGGTGGTGGCACACAGGCCGCAGGCACCTGGGCAGCAGCCAGGCTCTGGAGAGCAAGACTGGCGAGGTGACCTCCCAAAGGAGTGAAAGATCAACTTGTGCTCTGCAGAGTAATTCGGTTTAAATGACTTCTTAATCCCTTTTTTGACTCAGACTGTTTGAGGAGGAGGTTGCTGGGGTTGTTTGTTGTTGTTGTTTTGTTGTTATTTTTTTATTTTTGTCTTTTTTTTTTTTGTGAAGTACAATGGATGTGTTGCAACATAGAGTAGTATTGGGAATTCAACGTTTGCTTTCCCTAAATCATTTGGTCATTTCAAATGAGGTTAGGTGTATAATCGGGGGAAAAAAAAGATGATTTAGATGAACCAATCTGTTCTACCCTAATCCGTTTGTGCTGATTTCAGCTCTTTTGAAATGCACATAATTTCGTCTTTGAGAAAAAAAATCTCAGTAAGGTCAATCAGCCTCCACTACAAGATCCTGAGGCTGCGATAAAGCATCTGAGATTTAAGAGAGAGTGCATCAAAAGTAAGTCCCGAGTTTCAGCTTTACAGTTAGCTAAATTAGTTTAGCAACCATAACACTGCTTTTTTTTGAGAGTTTTTTTTTTTGCCTTTCAGTTAGTTTATCCAGATCTTTTTTGTAATCCAGCTGACCATGTGGCCACACACATTACTTCTAGCACAGAGGAAGGAATATGTGGCCAGATGTGGGGGGGGAGATAAAGGCAAAGCATTCTTGGTTTTCAGAAGGGAAATATCTATTTAGAAATTTTAGAGCTTTGCTTCAGCTCAAAATCTATATGGGAATATTCTTATACATTTATTTCCCTGAGAGATCCTGGCAATTCTCACAAACAGAAAGCAAAAGGCAGTAACATTCCAGAGATCATAGCTAACCTTAGCATCTGCTGGCCAAGCAGACATCGGTCACTTGAGAAGACCAGAAGGACTCTAAAAGTTTACACAACAATGTAGAAGACAGCAATTGTGTTCATTTTCTTAGTCCACCATTTATTCAGATCACACTATCTGAAGAAAGAAATAATTCCTAGATCTACTGTTAGAAATACTGTTAATTTATACTCAGCTAAAATACAGTTTTTTTTTTTTTAAACGAGAGAGCATGGAAGGTTTTGTAGTGTTGTGGAGGGTCTCCAGCAGCAGCTGAAGGACCAAGGAACTGAACAAGCGTAACTCCTGAAGTAACTGCCATGGAAATCAGGCACACGTGCTAATGCATCTAGTGCGTGGACAAGGACTAGATGAAATCCATTACGTTACTGTTAGCATTTGAATAATGCTAGATGTTTATGCCATTCGTGTAAAATCCTATGAGTAGTGAAATAACTTGTACCTTATAACGTTTGCCACTTCATTTCTTAACCTGCTGGAAACTTTCTTGCCACAATAATGATACCTCAATGTGTTAATTCCACTTGCTGAGAATTTATTTATGAATGCAAACAACACTGTTTTTAGATTGTTTTTTCCCATTCCTTGTTGCTGCTAAATTTAAGGCTGACCACTTTTGCATTAGGCAAACCCATTTATTCACAGCTGAAAAGCAGATAGAAATCCATGTAGCTACTTGCGGTCTATTATTCAGACATCAGTACAGACAAACCAGATGAACTGTACTCCCTGGAAAATAAAGGATACAGAGTAGCATAGGAAATCTATTTGTCTGTAATTAGTAGCCATTTTCCTTAATGAATGGCTCCTATTTAAACTTGACTCCACCTATTATGACTGGAGTAACTGGGAGCCTTGTTATGGGAGGAAGGGCAGGTAGTACTTTACACCTAAAATATTTCAGTCTTACAGTAGGATTTGTATCTGATAAGCAGCGCGCACAACTTTATTTTTGGTCACATTTTTCATTATTGCTTTTCCAGACTGAAATAATAAAAGACTTTAAATTTCATTTTGAAAAGGAGTGGGGAGCTGCTCTAGATGGAGTTTGAGGAGTTTAACTACTTAATATATCTTGAGAAGGTAGGAATTCATTGGCTATGACATTTTCAATATTTTGTTAATTTGTTCTGCAAAGAGATTCACTGAGCACTTCAGTGGAAAAGTACAAATCTTATCACAAGTTTTTTTGTGATGTGCTAGTGCACTGGGACTTGGCACGCCTGCCTTTCTCATCTAATATAAAAAAAAGATGATTCATTGGTAATGGAAATGATTCCTCAAGTAAATTGCAGCCTCTGCTGTGCTTTGGTATTTGCAAGCAGTAACTGGAAACTGTTGTGTTTTTACCATGAAATAAGATAATTACCTTTAACCTCACGTGTCATCAAGTCAGTGTTAGTGAGAAGCATCATGATACACGAGCAAACACTTCACTCAGATTACTGTCCTGTGAAAGCAGGCCAGAGAACCACACTAGCGAATACCCAGGCAACAAAATGCAGCGTCCTTTGAGAAGAAAGTTACCACTGGTACAGAAGGAAAGTCTAAATGGTAAAAAGGTTGTCTTTACCTTTGTCTCTATTTTGATTTTCAAATCAGTCCCTGGACAAATTCTGGGTTTTGTCACAGCTGATTATAGTACAAGTATCAAAGAGTTCAGGACAGGAATTAGAAAACCAATTCACTGTATTAAACTGAAGATATTAATCGACTAAGTGTAAGTGAAACTGCACTTGCCAGCAGGAGGGAGAGAGCTCCTGTGCTGTCAGATGGCACAAGAGAATCCTCTGCCAAAACCCTCCCAAAAGATATTAAGTTAAAAGCACTGCATCACACTGGCAAATCATCACTCCCCCTTGAGCCATTTCTGTCCCAAGGACACCTTCTTCTGCCTGCGCAAGCACTACCTTTATACCTCTTAACCCCCTCACAGGTGTCACACATTAAGCAGGAAATAGGAATATCCGATTGTGGGATATAGTGTGCCCTTAATTTCTAGACCGTGCTGTCACTGTACGAGTTTCATTTGAAAACGTACACAGCTATGCATAGACAATCAGTACAATCTCAAAATGTCTGTAGTTTGCCCATTTGTTGCACTGAAGTTGGATCAGAACCAAAACACCAGACTTGTTGAGATAGTCAAAATCTGATCCAACACCCAAGGTTTACAAGTGATACTTATTATGTTCCTTAAATAACAGAATGAATCAAAATTCTTGACCATTCTGCATCTGGATTTGAATTTCATGCATCTGTTACAGTTCCCAAACAAGCTAATGGATGCTGCTGTGACTCACATTAGCTATCACACCACATTAAAAAGATGCCCTTCAAGATTAAGTGCCTGAGCTAGAGGGCAGACTGCATTCCCCATAAACTCAATTCCTTCTTCTCTTGATGAATGTTATCACTTTCTTTATTTCAGTTTTATATCATTATACTCACCTGATTGACTGAAGCCCATTTAAAACCAGATCATACCTGTGATCCATTTTTCTTATGGAACAGTGAGAATGAGCGTTATGAATTAAATTCAGACTGCATCACACTTTAAAAATGACCTAAACACTCGCATCCTGTTGTTCTCATTACCTTTCTCTCTCCAAGCAGTACTTTTATGAAAAGTGATCTATCACAAACCAGAAGTGTGGTAGACTCGAGTGTGTCCAAAATGCACAGTGCAGTAAATCTCATCCAGAATATAATGTATTTTTGCATTACCAGGCATGCCCGCCAGCTGCCGAACAGTGCGCGAGGTACAAAGCCTACCTAAAACAAAAGACTAACTATTCTCGATCAAGCTGAGCACCCAGGACTTTTTCATCTCATCTTTAGCATTGACTTGGTGAAAATAAGCTCACATTTTAAAGACTGTATATAACACACAGAATTATATGTGTGCTTATACATGTATTTTTGCATGTATTTATATCTATTGTACTTTTTTCCCCTCTTCTTTCACATGAAACTATTTGTGATGCCTATCAAATGCAGGCAGTAAGGTATCAAAAATTTGTAGAATGACCACACTAGCACCATGAGGAATAATAATAATAAATAATAATACCAGTAATAATAATAATGCCTTGAAAGCCATCCATTTGAAATGCAGAATCAGAGAGCAATTTAGACTGGAAAAGGCCCCAGTCAAGGTGCAAGTACTTGGGTGGATGGAAACTCCTCCACCTCCGTGGGCACCCATTCCAGTGTCTGACTACTTGGAACACGAGTTCTTTTTTCTCTTAGCATCTCAGGATTTTCCCTGGTTGCCACCTGCATCTGTTGCCTCTCATCTGGCTCTGTCTTGGTCCCCCAGTCCCGCCGGGCAGCTCCAGCTCTGCCAGCGAGCTGGGGCCCTCCTCAGCCGCACATCCAGCGGGGCCATCCTCAACACCCACGGGCCTCAATCCATCCTACAGCAGCACACGAGCGACTACTAGACATCCTGCAAGGCAGATCCTCTTCTTCCTCCCTGTGCTGTCTTTTGTAGACAGGCCTCACTGTCAGTACCTAACCTGGCTACAGATAATTGTACATATACTCTTCTTATCCCTACAATTAATATCTGACATAGGCCCAGAAGTTCAAGCTTATATCTGCTTCTGGATCCAAACCACACACCTGTAATGACAACTTCTAACAAGATTTAAATTATAAAATTATACTCCTTCCTAAGAATCTCATAAGAATATTTAAAAAAAAAAAAAAATCAACCCTAGAACAAACAAGAGGCCACAATATAAATTAGAAGCATGCTAAAAATTAGATCAGCAAATATTTCCAAGCCTTTGAGAAAACATTTTAATAAAAACTCAATTATTGAAATTATTGAATAAAAGCTTTATTTATCATTCTTGTTCAGGTTAGAGCTCAGGTCTGATATTCTCTCTGAACCACCTTTCCTATTTCTACTTCAAATTTCATCACATCATGAGAGGCCAGACTCGGATCAGATGCTACCAGGCAAAAACCAACCAACTCCTCCCATGAAGAAATAATGCCTGCTAACTGTAGGACAATTTAGCTCCACAAGCACCCACCGGCAAAAAATAAATGTTGGCACTGTCTGCCCTTTGCAGCCAGCCCGAAGTGTCCTCCAGCGGAGCGATGGAGGGACGGCGGCTGTCCCAGCGCGGAGCAGTGTCCCTGCGCAGTCGGCAGCGTGCCACTAGAGCCACTTAGGATAACAAGCCCCTTATAAACGGATTGTCTAACAGAAAAGCTGTGCCAAGTGCTTCGTCTTCTGGAATACAGTTCTAGTGTTTCAGTAATGTGGAAGGTGAATAAAAATTCAGAAGAAGCCGATCTAAAATTTCTGAATAAAAAACATCTACTATGAAAAATAATATTGCAGTACAGAATTCAGCCTTTGTAGCCTTGACAGCAAGTCTTTTATAGGTCTGGTGTTTGATAACAAGGGAAGTATTAAGCACCTGAAAACATTGGCAGAACATACGCGAGGAATTTGTACGACAGGAATTCCTATGAACTTTTCCAGCAGAAAAGGAGGAAGTTACAGCTTTCCATATGGTCCACTTAAACTGAAGCAACCCTTACAGCATGCATTGCTGAAACCAAACTCAGTTGAAACAGCTGCGCTCCAGCTTGCATTAACACAGTTAGCTAAGGCGGCCGTACTGTGCCCGCACTGCTCCCACGCCAATACAGCCACTGGGGGCTTGCGGAGGGCGGCAAAGCCCACGCAATGACCCGGGCTCGTGATAAACAGCTCAAGAGGGCAGCGAACTGCAGAGCATGAGCACAAGTGGCCGGGGAGCAGGAGAAGGGGATTTTTGCTTTCACACCTGAAAAAACGCTAGCAAGTCGATGCCCTCGTGAAGTCTGAGTCAGCCAAGCCTGCCTCGCCAGGAACGGGTTAGAAAGCACTCACAGTATTGACAGCCCTACAGAAATCTATCTGCAGCTCTACTTAAAAGCACACGAACTGAGCGCACCCCGTTCAAAAAGCAGCGTATCTGAATTAAAGCCTTAAAATTCTGAATTAAGAATTAAAACCAATCCTAGAATGAAAATTCTCAATTAGATGTAGCTACATTTAACAGTTGTGGCCAGCTTAAATAAATCACTTCAAATGCTAACACCTTAAATATACAGAGTAGGGTTGATTACAGGCTAGTAAGTATCACTAATTTTTTTGTGAAGCAATTCAGATCCTCCAACAAAAGCTGCTGGATTTGTCTTTGGAAAAAAAAAAATCAGGTTTTGACTCATTTTCCAAGTTTGTATCCACTTTGACAAATTATTTTGGTTAAAAAAGGGGAAGATGTAAAAGTTCTGCTGTAATACTTTCAAAATGAAAAGCTGAAACATTGTTTCAAGGCCAAATTTATTTCTGTGTAAGCTATGGAAAATTAAAATAGTATAAAATGTTTAAGGTTTGAGTAATTATTTAACTTGAAACAAATATCATGTTAGTTTACATTACACTTCACATTTTAAATTCTTTCATGTCAATATAAAAATATTTTTTTAAATTTACTGTCGAGGGAAATTCCCAAGGGATTATTTCTATGCATAAGGAAGAACTATTTGCAGTATACATGGCTAAAAATGGTTTATGTCCTCCTCCTCCCAACCATTCAACCAGTATTTTCAGCTTCCTGCATCCTCAGACCATTTCTCACAAACGTACCATCAAAACTATAGAAAACACCTCACTTTTAGGTGTTGGTAACCCAACTATGTTTGTTACAAAGTGTAATGAAACCAAATAGCACAAACAGAGGAAGCAAAGCTCTCAGATGCATTTGGTACTTTTATTGCTCTACAGAATAAAAGTAAGGCCCAAGCCTATAAATGAGAGCATCATCTGGATGATAAATCAAGGACAATTTTTTCTTTAATTTCAACAAGAACAAGCCCAGAGCTGAACAAAATTAGAAATTATGGACCTGATGTAGATAAAATTATCTGGCAGCTGTTACGTGGAAAATTATAACATTATCACAGTGGTACCCAGTGGCCTTAAAATCCTTGAATTTATTAAAACGTTATGGAGAGATAAGAACTACAGTCAAACCCTTGGAAATTAAATTTAGACACAGCAAACATTTAGTTGTTTGAGTCCTTACCATGTGAAGGTAAAAAGATGTAAAGATTTAGGGCCTAGCTGGACAAAGCTCTGCAGCAGCCAAAGAAACCACGCTGACATACGCAGCCAGCATACGCACATCTCACGGGGAAATCATCCCTTTGCTTTCCAAGTAGTTTCATTACCAAGAAAAGTCACAGCACCAGGTAGGCTGTTCTGTGAGCTGTCCTAAAGGAAGAAAATTCTGCCCTGCCTTATTTTGTCAGTATGAAGATGAGATGTGCTCTAAAATAGAAAACAAATTGAGGTTGGGGAAAAAAAAAAAAAAAAAGAGTGCAGGATGTAAACATCCTAATAAAAATACAGGACAGAGACAGCTCTTTTACTGCTCCCCTTAGAATGTATAACTAGTAAGGAAATTTTGAGCAAAATATTTGTATATTCCATCACTCAAAGCAGAAAATCCCGTTTTGCCGTTGAGGCTACCGGGTGGTGTTCTGCCATATGGCAGGCAGCTGGGCAGGGTAACAGCTTAAGCCACTGCTGCTGAATTCACTAAACCCATCTGACAGTCCTGTATTCACCATATGTAAAACATGGAAGATAATTCTCTCTTTCCTTTGACTGCCTGTGTGGATTAAAAATACTTCACGGCAGCTTTTCTCTCAAGTGTCTCTCTCTGAAAAAATCTGCTCACACAGTAGAATAAGGCCTGCTACACCATTCAGGGCTTCTGGGCATCAGCCTACAACGCCTGAGGTAAGATGGTGCTAAATCTTCCCCATTTTGGATGAGAAATAGAGGCTCCCATTGGACTGACTGTACGCAGGATTTCACAGGCAAGCACCAAACAGGCGTGCTGCAGGTCCCCACGTGCCAAACACGGCTCTTCGTTGGCAAACTTCGGGAAATAAAACCGAGGATGTGCAGAGTAAATATGACAGGCAGCCAACACCTAATGGGAAATTTGCAGAAACACCAGAGAGAAGAGCATCCAGAGTCTACGCAATCCAAACAGTAATCTTTGCTGGGATTAGTGTGGGCCCCTAAAATCTTACACAGTTTCCTTGTTACCTGTCCTGCTTCTGTTCTTTCCTGTCACCAGTGACAGCAGAAGCAATGTGGCACCGTTCGCGTTGCTACGTCCATCTGCTGCAGCAGATACAGAACAATAAGCAGAAGAGCCCTGCTTTCTTCTGACAACACCTCTACAGAGGGAGGCAGAAAGCCCCAGAAGAGCCCCACAGCAGTTTAGTCACTGAATGGGATGACTATCAGTTACCACACTGGAAATGTTGTGGAGGGGTTCCTGGCTCGTTTGTAGATGTGCGTGTGTTTGTTTTCGCAATGTTCTCCTCCAAGAACAAAACACCAGCTAGCCTTGTGTCTCCCGGTAGAGCTGATTATATTAGATCGTTTTATCTCGCTGACGGAGGGGAGAGACAGGCTGGGCATGATGAGTGGCTGTGGTCGTACCCTACCTGGCCACCCTGGCGCCCACCCAGGCACGCAGCCTGATGACAATCAGGTAACCTGACTCACGTGATATTTGACAAAGGACGGGTCAAGATCCTCCCCATCTGTTATCAGGAAAAGCCTTCTGTCTGCTTGCAGCAATACCACGTTGTTAAATTTACCACTGAAAAAAAATGCATGAAAATAGAACGTGCAGTTTACAGGTTTCACTGGTATTGTATTTATACAGTTAAGGAAGGAGAGGAAGTACTTTCATTGGAGTAAGTGGCAGCTCTCTTCTGTACAGCACACCCCAACATACTGAAACACTGACGCCGATAAGTTAGCCTCCCAAATCTATGCTTACCTGCCTACATTTTGAGCATCCTATAAAACTTCTTTAGAACAGATGAGGAAATTTTTAAAAGATACCACAGGTTTTAACACAAATCCCACTATTTGTCTCCATCTCATACATGTGACTGCTGCTTGAAAACTCAGAAAAAGGAAGCATTTCTGTTGTGAATGAAGAAATTCCAGGAATTCAGATATGGAACTGCACACAAAGAGTTACTAACACACTAAGCAAAAACCCGCTCCAACTTCTAAAGACATGAAAAAATATAGGAATGGTAAGTGATTACTGCATATGTAAGACCAAATAATATGTGGTTTCGAACCTTCTAACCTGAGTACCCAGGGAAATCTAAGAAGTTTTTCAACTGCTCCCTTGTGACAGAAGTACTGAAGCACTACACTAGATCTTCAAGCAGTCTAGATAGTATAGTTCCATTTATCCATATACCTATGATTTTGACAAATTATAAAAAGAACACCTTCTACATTTGGAGGCAGTCACATCTAGCTCAAGTGTGTTATGGCAGTATATTAATCCTATGCAGCATGGGAACTGCATGCTTCCAGGACACTTCGCTTCCCTTCCCTAGAACATGAGGTAAACTTTTTGCTACTCTCGCTTTATAGGCTTCATCATTTGTCAATTTTCCAATTTTACAGAAAGCAATATATTGCATTAATTAATATCTATTAATAATTTATTGCTAAGAATTTCTTTTGCTGTAGCGAGTCGCCGTGGTAGAGCAGGCAGGCACGTACCTTCCTGCTCTGATGCCGGCCATGTTCCTAGGAACGAAGCAAGAACACCACCACGCGATTCGAGAGATCTCGCCAAATAAACGAGCATCTCGTTTTTTTCCTTGACCTGAGCCCAACACTGCTATTTCTCTGTAATAGTTCTGTAGGTACTTTGGACTTTGTTCGTTTATAACTGGAGGGTCTCATTGTCTTCGTACTCCAGAAAGCCATGTGTAACCATTTCCTGTCTCTGCAGGCTGAGGACAAAGCTGATCAGCTGCAGAGTTTTATTGCTAGTGAGCTCAGCCAACAAGCAATGCCTGTTCATCAACCGTATCGTGCACAACAGGACCACAACCGCACATAAAGTCGCCGGACAACTTTCAGCAAAGCTAAAATCCCCCTGAACGCCTCAGCAGGCAACAGGCCGAAGGGTGCAAAGCCCGAGCGCAAAGCTTGCTTCTCACAGCACCGCTGGACTGCCGAGAGCCTGAGCCTCGACCCTTGCAGCACCAACAGGGGAACTTAGTAAAGCTGGGGATGAAGACTGGACCTCATTTCAGCTTAAAATTACACAGATGTTTCCAGAAGCTACACGCTGGAACGACACTGCACCACATGACGTACGCGCTTACGTATGTTTTTAGCAGAGAAGCCGATGTTCCAGCAGCACCCCAACCCGACAAGCAGAGCAAATCACTTCCAGCATGGAATTGTAATGCAGCATGCCCGCAGAGCTCTCCAGCAAAGCCTTATTGCCTTTTACAAATTATTAGACAGTTAAGAGACCAAATACCTTTTGGCAAAGTTCACAGCGACAGACACTACGGCAATGAATTTCCTTGTCATTTGCTACTGACTGTCATGCCATTCGGCTCAGCAAGAAGTGGCAGATTTTAAACAAGGATCTTGAACACGCAGAGTTCCTCAAACTGGCCTTCTCTTTCTTTCATTTCTGTAGTTAAAGCTGAAGCAAATCCCTGGATTACACTAACAGAAACAGTGATTTGCCACCAACTGCCGTACTGTTGGAAAAAGCCAGTAAATCCTTCTTGACTTCCCCTTTTGCACGCCACGCAACATGGATAAGGGCAGGTTTTGAGCAGTGGTGCAATCCTTCCCATTTGTGCTCAGCAGCCCATCGGTGTGCAGATCTAGGTAGGAATGCTCTACACCTACTTTGCACTTTGTAGATGAATGCATAGTGCCTAAGGCAGGGGAGAAGTGCAAATGCATAAGGCCACTAAAACATGCAAGGGCAGACTTACAGAAAAGCTAGGTAGGAAAGAACCAGAAGAAAATAGGGAGAACAGATCTTGTCAATCCAAATTACTTAACATCACAAATTAGTTTTGTTATGCATTTAAAATTCATACACAATCCATAAATCTGTCCTTAATTGCCACAATCTCATTAAAAGGTAAAGACAGATTACACAAACATTTCTCCTAATACTTTCTGCTGTAATAAAAACCTAAGACCCCTTGTGTGTATCATAAATAACGTATGCCACTATGCAAACATCCTCATGGTTTTACGGTATTCGGTGTAAAAATTTCTGTGGTCAGAAAATCACCATTTTTCAAATTATGAACTGAATGATTATATAGAAAAAGGAACCAAACTTGTCCCTTGACTTCTAGATTTTTATTGTCAAAATCTACATCTAGAAGGTGGCAAAAAGAGGAAAAAAAAGTTTAAGACCAAGCACCCTCTCAGTCTTTTCCTGGCAAAACAACACTCCAATCATACACAACTAGGTTTCACTCTGCCACCAACCGGAGTCACCAGTATCTAACTGAAAATATTGCTGCAAAATTCTGTGTTCCTCTGCCATTCCTTCATTTCAGAGGGAAGGAGAAAGCAGATCGATTTGGATAAAGTATGATTTATAAGAAGTGCAGGTTCTTACTGGTGAAAAAAATCTAAAAAGATCATTTTCTAAGGTTTGGAAAGTAGCCTAAGTTATCTTCATCATCTATTCTGGTTCTAGAAACAGCAGCAAACCCATGAAAAAGTCTCACATTGGATTTGACAGTGAAGTCCAACAGAAAGCTGATCTGACAGACACTAGCCCACCAAAAAGCAACAGGAACTGCTCCAGCACTAGAGCTGGTGGAGCAGGCTGCAGGAGTACACTCAGACTCAGCAAAAGGTGTTTCAACACATTGGCCCAGCTGACCTCTACTCTCAGTGGTAAACGTAAAACACACCTTGTATATACTCATCAAATCTGACATGAGGGGGACAAAAGAAAAGAGTAACAGGAAAAAAAAAAAATACTGCTCAGTAGAAGGCCACAATTATACCAGATACAGATAAAGAACTGTCTTCTGAGGTTTACACGTGCCCAACATTACAGCAATTCATGAACCTGGCCCTGGCTGACTACTTCTTTGGTAGCAACAGAAAGAGATTTCTGAATCAATGCTTATGAATGTGGGCTTAGTGAAGAGCAAAATTGTAGCCCTCTGTTCCACTAAAACCATTCTATTATTTGATGTTTTGATTAATAATAGGACTACGTTCTTATTAAGGTAGCTATTGCCAACAATTTTTGAAAGGCTGTAATTCTCCTTCGCTTATGCTCTGTGTGAGATGTGAGATTTTATGGCCACCAAGGCAGCTAATCATGCCCAGCTAGTTGGACAGTAATGCAGTTTCCATGTCATTTATGCTCCCTTGTGCTCTGCTCAGATGGGAACAAAGCCATGACTTGAGATAAGGCAGCATCAGCCTGGCCACTGCTTGGTACTGATCCCAGCATCTGCACGGCCAGGTGAGCACAAAGCAGCTGTCATGGACAAGGGCACAGCACCGCGCTTTGAAACGGGCAGGCGTGCTGCGCAGCCTTCCCAGCCGCGTGCTCCACAACGAGCATAAGCCTGCAAAGAGAGCTTTGGACTTAAGTAGAGTTGGGTATGACTCGGCCTCTTTTTGTTTCCCCCGAAACAATTGTTGACGGCTTATTCCTAGAATTGAGCCATATTTGCATAAAAGTGAAGTAGGAAATAAGGTGTTCACATTTATTTGGGTTAAAAATCATGTCTCGTAGAATGTGGGTCTTGATCTGGCATGGGCTCACTGATTAGGGGTTCAGAAAATGCTGAAGTCAAATACAAAGCTGCCCAATCAGATTTAAATTTGAAGTTTGGTACTATTTCTTGGGGCACTTCTCACCAGATAAAAAGGTTCCTCATCATGCTCTTGGCTGAGGCTGGTACATCCTCTGCTTCTGGAGTGCTTCACATTTGCACTGATAGCCTGGGGCCCCAGGGGAGAATTACAGATAACCGTGCCACACAGGTAGCCAAACACTTAGCAAACATCAAATTACGATGCAGCCCAGCCAAAACAAGGGCTGTGAGGCAGCTCATGTGACGTGGGGATATATACAGCCATAGCCAACGATAATGCAGGCAAAGGTACAAGCACCTGTTTTTAACTAATAAACTTACGTCCAAATATATCACTCACCACAGACATATTCATGTTCAGCTATTGAGGAAGCACAGGAAGGTCTTCCTACTTATTCCAACTACCAATTTACACAGATTCTATCCATGTAGAGCATATCACAATTTGCACAGTCACTATAACAGCATGTTTACAGTGAGCCTTGAAAATATGAATATCCAAATTACCACACCTCCTACAAAAAATCTTCATAAAAACAAGAACAACAAAATAACCTCAGTCTCCAAACAGGATGTGTGGAGTGTCTGTTAGTCACCACAGGTGAAAATTATTATTTATTTACACTCCTGACTTACACTATAAAATTTTAAGCCTGCCACATCTAACATGCCCAAAATCTTGTTTCAGTACACTGATGTACTGATTGAGTTCTTCTATGAACACCTAAATGCCAGCTAACGCAATGCTACAATTAATTGGTAAGGTACTTACCATAGGAAATTGCCCAGCATTCACAAGAAATTAGCGCACATGCAATTTCTAGTTTGTTTAGAAATTAGTCTGAGGGTCAAGTGCCTATTCCTCAGCCAAAAGGCAAGGTTTTTGCCCTTTCATTGACATTATTCCTACTAATGCTGATAAGTGTGCTTCCTACTTCAGCTATAGAATTTCATTTGCAAAGTATTTAATAACACAAGGCACAGGAAAAGTAGAATATCCTACTCTTTTTTTTTTTCCTGGATATATTATGTTTTTAAAGAAAAAAGTGAATTACTACAAGCCTAAAATCTATATAGTATTTGTTGTAACCAAATATTCCCTTTGAGGAATTTACAGGAAGAGGTATGCTTTTGTTTCTGAAATAATCATATGCATAAATAGTTGTCAGAGACATGACAGTATAATATTCTGCCTCATTGTTCTCCATGCATTAGTTTAAGAACCTGAGTTTTTATAGGGACGAAGACAAACCTGTGAAAAATTACACATTAAATTAGATATTTTGATTCATTTTAACTTAAAGAGGAAAAAATAGAAAAAAAAAATACAAGGCTAGCCAGACTACTCCCCGTATGAGACAGTCTGATTCAGAGGGTTAAGACCAGTCCACACTACACAGCAGCTGAGGTAGGCTGAAGCTGTAAAACACTCTGACAGTAAGCCTAGCTATACCATCTCCCAGGACAGGCAAACTTTACCTACACAAAATGCTCTTGGCACAGCTGCATTTTGTATCCACTTAGTGCCAAGTTTCAAAGAAACTGCAGAGAAGACCTGTGTAACACAGAATGAGACACTCTTGCAGCCTGGGAAGATCCAGAGGGGCCTCTGCCGGGGAGGATATCACCAGTCAAGGTCAAAAGGTAGAGGGAAATGTCAGCCCTCAAACAAAATGGTATGCTCTAAAGGTTTTGGAAGCATGTTAAGAATAATGGGCAGAGGATGATTCATCAAAAAGCATTCTAAAGATAGGAGTAGTAAGAGCATAACTGGTAGCATACAGCTACCAGAGCAGAAAACCAAGGGGGAAATACGTGGTTAATTCTCAGCGTAGGAACAACGGTGATACTTGACTGAGACCACAGAAGTAAGCAGAGGACACAAAGTTTAAATCAGAAAAGCCTCGAGAAGCTCAGAAGGACTAACAAGGGGCAGCTAGGCAAATAGCAGACAACACGCAGCACTGATACGTGCCCGGCTGCCAGCAAGGTGAGGAGGACACCAGCTCTCCTGCCTGTCCAAGTACCCTGCTTGTCTGCATTAACACCAAGGGGAGAGACCAGACAGGCTGATATCTCAGTGTAAGCCTTTCTTCTGTAACCAAAGATAATCAAGCATCAAAGCAAGCAACATTATAAATAAGAAAATAAGACTGAAATAGCAGGGTTCATAGCATGGAAACTTATTACTATGCTTTCCTAATGCTACGTCCTCACACTGCTCTAGCAGCTTTCCGGCACGCTTTAGTCCAGGTAACTGCAACTATTAGCCTGCGTGCTTCGTAGCGTTCATTCAGGAATGCTCTCACCAAAAAGACATTCAACAAAACTGAAAGTAACAAGAAATTTTTCTCTGAAAACTCCAAATAAATCCAGAGACCTCATTGCCAATAAACAGCTGACTAAAAAAAAAAAAGATTGAAAGTGAAGGTGAACTTAAAAGATCCTTCAGAACGATTACATTTATTTGACTAGTGTCCATTTACCAGTATACTTCATACCAATGCCTTCAATAAAAATCTGCAGTTTACTCCATGTCTCAGAGGTTAGAAAAAGGTAGTTGTACAGCATTACTGTTATTTCTTAAATAGAAATCGGTTTTTCAACCACTAAAACTTAACTTCAGTTAACCATGCAAGCTTACATAGCTGCAACAAATTTCTATTGGCTTTATTACCATTACATAGATAAAAAAAAAAAATAAAGGCTCTTTATAGTTAATTTTCCAGCAGCTTTCTCATTTTCTCCTTTAGTTGTTTTAAGCAGGCTTTTATTTATAACCCTCAGTTCTGTATTATGTTCAATACTGTACCATCTAGAGCACAAAGCTGTCCCAAGGTCTTCGGATTATTAACTTACACTAATATGCCCCAAATAAGCTCTGAATATATATTTCCAGAACTCGGAGACTTTAAAAAAAAATAAAATGTATGCAAATCAGTCCTCCTTCTCCTATGAACTACTTCTATGGCCAAAATGTCTCATGTTCCACTCCACTGTATTTCCTAATCCTCTATGGTCTATTTTGTCCCAGTGGAGCACAGATGTTTTTGCTGAGATCTGCTGCAAATAGATCTCAAACATGACTAAATACTGTGAATTAGTAAGTCAACATCACAAAAAAAAATGTAAATCATCCATCATAAAACCTATGGCAGATAACATTCAATCATAGCTTTAGCCTTTGTATGAAGGTAGCAGCTACTATATGCTTCCAAGCGAAGTACACTTTAACAGTACAAAAAACATGCATAGTTTTTCCACTCGCTCTCATTGTCTCACTCTCTGCGAGTAGCAGTTCCTGATAAAAATTAAGATGTGCTTTTGCTACATGACTTCCAGGAGTGTCTCTAGATCAATTAGCATTCACATTATCATTTCAGGAAGCGATTTATAGCCCCGGCCACATTTTGAGCTCTCTCTCGGAGAGCCTACATTCAGACCTTTTATCCCTCCGTCAACTCAAATTTGTCTGCTCGTGAAGTTACTGGAAAAGATGACTCAACATTAATTTCAATTACAGCAGAGTGAAAGTCCATTCATAAATATTGCCTCTGACAGATTTCACTTCTGCTTCTTGAAGCTGACCTTGATTAACCGGTGCACACATACTCTTCCAGAGAAAACATACAAAGACCTTGCAACATTGCTTTACCTCTATATATAGTCTTTCACAAAAGAAAGTTAAAACACCATTTTTTCCACCATTAAAAAAAAAAAAAAAAAAGCAAAAAAAATTCAAGACAAGGTTTCATTATACTAAGACAATTTCCAGCATCCATGCCACCTTCCTAATATCCTTTCGTGTGACCACCTAGGGAGTACTGGAGATTCACTAAAAGACAGTATTTTTATTCATTTTGAAGGTTCTCTGAGTGAACCTTAAAAGACCATTATCATTTTTTTTCTTATAGATGCCTACAGAAATGGATCAGATTTCAAGCATCCATAAGCTAAACCCTAATATAAATATAGCTTGATGGAAACCAAATTATTCTAAGAATTTTTTGAAATGTATGTAGCGCACTGCCCCCTGACACGTAAAAGAACTCTGAAAAACATAATACATGTACAACAACCTATATAGACAGAAGATACCCAACAAAATAAAATAAAGGTCTGTCTCTTGCAGTTAGCGATGGGACAGCAGACAGTAAATGGTCAGTTTTCTTATATCACTAGCATCTTTTCCCTGTCACAGTGCCTCAGGGTCCTTCGAGCATTCAGCAACAACCCATTAAGAGAAGATGAGGAACAAAAGCAAGGGAAGACTGAGGTCCAAGTCTGAAAGCACTTAGGACTGTAAGGACCCCTGAACACTAAAGTCACGGGCGTTAAGGCTTTTAGCTCTTTAAACTATCAGGCCTATACGACTTTCCAAGGTGGTAAAGAAAGTTTGAAGGAATGAACTCCCTCCTCTACCTTCTGCATCAGCCTGCAATCTCCTCGTCTTTTTATTTCAGTTTGCCTTCCTCCAGTAAAGTACTACCACTGCCAGAAGACAAAGCTAAGCGCTCCTCTTCCAACCAGAAAATCACGTGTTGGGCAGGGATATTAACTACAACATTCACTCTACTCTGTCCTAGCATAGGGCAGGATGGCGTAAAAAACACATGGTACTTAAGAAATGTATTTCAAAAAAAAAAAAGAAAAAAGAAAAAAGTTCACCAACTTTGAAGAGGCATCCACTTTTATTAAAAAAAACAAATATGCCCTCAGATACCAATGTTATCTTCATGATATGGCTTTTCAAGTGTACTCACATTAGAATTAGTTATCTGAACTGGATTATGATTTTTAACCCCATCCAGCATACTCAGATTATAATAGAATGATAGAATGGTTTGGGCTGGAAGGGACCTTAACGATCATCTAATTCCAACCCCCTGTTGTGGGCAGGGACACCTCCCTCCAGACCAGGTTGCCCAAAGCCCCATCCAGCCTGGCCTTGAACACTTCCAGGGACGGGGCATCCACAGCTTCTCTGGGCAACCTGTTCCGGTGCCTCTCCACCCTCCGAGTGAAGAATTTCTTCCAAATATCTAATCTAAATCTACCCTTTTTTAGTTTTAAACCATTACTCCTTGTCCTATCTCTACACTCCCTGACAAAGATCCCCTCACCTGCTTTCTTGTAGGCCCCCTTTATTATAAGAAGGGGCTTTTGATGCCAGCCATGAGACAATACCCTGTGGAGTCACAGTGGTACTGTGCTTAGTTTCTGGCCAAGATCTTCACAGACAACTTGCTGCTTTTGAGCTAGTTTCAACATAAATATATTTGCTAATTTAATTAAAAATGAAATACTAGACGTTCTCATGAGTCTATATGAAATCAAAAGCAACAGTGTACAAGGACAACGTGCTACTGAGCGAATTGCAAAATGATCTAAAACACTCTTTGTTCTAACACAGTTATAAAAATCTATTTCCCAAGCCTCAAAGTTTCAGTCAGGTGATATTTTCTGTTGACCTATTTCCTCTGTGTGAAGCCCATAGTCACTAAAAGCAATTACTGGTATCGCCAAAACACATACCAATGAGTAGTGGTAAACTCTGCTGGGGTTCAGGCTCCCTCTCTTACCTCAGACTAGGTGTTTGCTCAGGAGAGGGTTAAACCCCACTGCTGCAAATAGGCTGCAACGTAATCTATTTTGTCTCCAGCAGTGGAGAACAGCTGTTCACCAAAAACATTAAAGAAAACTGCCAATCTCAATACTTACAAAGCAAGTTAAACCATTAGATTTACGGTATTTTTCTGTAAATACTGACTTTTTTTTTTTACTTCATATAATTCCTTGCTGATTTCTCATTTTACCCATGATTTTTTACCACTTCAGATCCATTTTAGATCCATTGTGTATTCTGTTTTTTGTGGGAAGGAAAGCTACCAACATCCTTAACAGATCTCTCTATCCAATTTTCACGCTCTTTGACTCTAATAGGCTTTCTGCCAGCCAGCAGCCATACCACAAGAACTGACTTCGTACCATGAAATATCTCGATTGGCTTCAGATAATTCAACTAGAGGATATAACCGTCTCTTTGAACAAGTCAGCCGCTGCAATATAAATATCTTAATAAATGGATCTATGGAGGAATTTCCTTTGGTATATTTAAAGGAGCATATTAGAAGATGAATCCCTTCAGCAAAGTATTTTAAAAAACATTGATTGTTGAGCCACAGTGTTTTCTTCCTGAGTGATATGCCATTGATGCAATTGATGCTTTTGCTTGGCTATACCCCGATAGGGGGGAAAAGAATAATAATAATAATAATAGACAAGAAGTCATTTGAACAATATAACTTCCCTCTCCTCTTTCCCTAGACTGGTGCGTGCCACTCCTGGAAAAATCCAGATCCCTCCCATGCAACACTGCTCTTGAGAAAACTGCACACTTGTTCAACTCCGATTTTCAACCAGTGAGAACAGAAACGGAATTAGCACTTTTCAAAGCCTTGCTGAAGTTTACCAGCATTCAGTCCTATTCAGGAATTTATTCAGAGAAAATCTCCCAGCATCTCACAGAACAGACATTTCACAGATGCTAGTAAATTGATTAACTATGCAGTTGCAGTGTAATAGCCCCGTACATGTGATTGGGGAATTGTAACTTGCAGCTCTTCAGCTGTTTGACACTGTTTATTGATTAGAAAAACAGATTGCCATTCTCGGTATTGTAACATAATATTTTAATTACTGCCATATACAGCATCTGACCTTCAGCCCATTAGAATAATATTAATCCACACAGTGTCCGAGTCCTCCTCTTCTCCTCCGTTCCCAAGAGCCAATTTATCAGCTATACCTCATCAGCCATGGTTCTGCAGCCCTCCCCTCCTCCTCCTCCAAGGAAGTTTTATCTCAGCCTTCCCATAGCAAAATGAGATAAAAGCAATAGGATACATTTATAAACATCAAGGTAGTTGAATGCTTTCTATTTCAGTCCTTGTAGAACTTTTATTCCATTTTCTACATCTTTCTATAATATAAATATTTTAAAGCCGTTAACTCCTATGTCCCTAGATTATCCCTCCTGTGTTATCTACAGGCACCTACATGGGATCTGGAAATGCTGTTCATCCCACAGTATTTGATCCCCTTTGCTACAGAAAACAGAAGTGATTAATCTGCCAGTAGATTTAAACAGCTACTATCAACTCCACCCTCTAAAAACTCTGCAGGAAGCAGGGGTTGGAGATTGCTTGTTTTAATATTTTAGTCATTTTTTTATCTTTCAGGACTGTTTCTCAAGACAGCTTGTTTACCAATTGGTGTGCTGAGAACTGATAAGAGATCTTTACACGGAAAGCTACAGACCTAATACCCACATAGGGAAGCTCTCCATGCCTTAAAGCAATATTTGTGCAAGAACAATCCCAGCCATAGGATTAGTCATTAGATTGTTATAAAGGCAACATTATAGCTGTCCCTATACAATATACATGTATATACATTTCTCTAATGAATATAATGAATAGGAGTGGATGCAGGTAAACTTCAGCAAGGCTGAAGGGAATGGATATTATTCAGACTGTAAAGAAACAAATGCAATAAAAATATTTATTGTGACTAATCCTTCTGTTCAAGTAAGTGAAGATGTCAAGTACAGACATGAGATAAGGTAGCTCTTTTTCTTATCAGCATTGTGAAGACACATTGCAAGCTGAGCTACCAGAAGCTACTCTAGAAACAAATACCTGAACAAATGAACCAATTCATATCTCTCAGAAAGAGGAAAGGGTAAGGGTGAAGGGGAAGAAGGCAGAGTGTGGCATTGGTTTCCAGTGATAAAGCCCATGTCAGCATGTCTGTAATACATATAAAGAAATAAAAGCATGTCAGAACTGTGCAATTCACAGTACAGAAAAATTTTAAAACAACCAATCTTAACTGAGAAAGTTCTCTGTTACTGTACTGTACCAGTAGCCAAGCAAGAACCTGAATTCTGTGTAGTTACTTGTATTCTAATATCCAAAACAAAGGGTAGACTGTCACCGTTTAATTCCCTAAACTTCAAAAAGGAGATGATGGCACACAGACAAACCGAGAGGTTTCAAGTCAGCCCGTTTGTAAAAACCCTACAATCCTGTGTATGATGTGTCTTCTGTGTAAAGACGTATAATCCTAAAGCTATTTTAAGCACAGAAATCTGAAAAGAGACTCAACTATCCACATACATTTATTCCAAATTCAAGTGAACTGTAGAAGTTCGTTGTCCTACTGGAAAAGTATTGTTTAGACTGACACGGATCTGAAAGGAGTCCCAAGTGACGCTTTTCTCCTATCCACCCATTTGTTCTTAAACCAATCTCTTCAACATGCAGGTTCCCCCAGGCTCTGGTGGATATTCTTCAGCTTGTTAACTGAGCAGCCAGTCAGTCTTGCCTTAAGGCAGCGTAAAGGAGACTGCAGCCTGTGCTGTTAACCAACAGCGCTTTATTGGTTACTGGTATTCCCCCAGTCCTATCTCACCACTTGCATCCTCTTGCTGATGTAATCTGTTCTTCAGGACAATACTGTTTGCTCCTACCTTTTCTAACACAGTAGAGTTTTGGCCCAAAACTGTGATTTTTTTTGATGATATACATAACTCAAAAGCAATTACAATATTAGAATAAATAGCATGTTTCTCCTTCAATATAATAAGTATATATCACATATCTAATACAACAGCATTCCCAGCGACAATCGGAGAAGCTAAGAAGGCAGGAACTGAAGAGAAGCCAAGGAAACCATGGAATACTGGTTTGCATTCTTAATAGCAAGGGAGGTGATTACAGGGCTTGTAGCTCTACTACCCCAGGTACCAGAACTTTGCAAAGCCTCCTGCCTACCCCTCTCAGCAGTTTAAAAAGGAGAAAAAAATCCTACTAATAGTGCACTTCTGCATCGAGAAATATTTTTTTTCCCCTTTTATTATAAGAAACAAGATTGCCTCCCTGGGCACATAAACTGTTCAACATTAGAAGCAAACACCAGGCAGTACTGAGATTTACTTGAACTTGACTCTTTACTACCTCTGGACTGCAGGCAACGTTTCACCTTAGCCTTATGTTTCACTGGATCACCAGAACTTTCCCCCCTTTCAGCTAGTCAAACCCACCACATGCCCAGACTCTTCCTGGAGAAGCGCTTTCTTATAGGAAAGATTCCAAACAAAACAAACAACACACTCTCAGGGAAAGCCTCTCATGGAAGGGAGATCGTGTTTAGATAAAACCCCTGGTCTGTGCTGATACCGATAATGATGCTTGGCTGCAGGCATTCACATTGGTCACGCTGCACTACCACCATGGCTCTACAATGCAATAAGGAAATGGATGTAAAGTGAAAAACTCTGCTGGAAGGTGGGTTTACAGGTGGGGACCGACCAACATTTCAGCTCCACTGAACTTATCTATCCAGCTGTCAGTCTAAGTCTTCCACTCCAGTATCCAAGACATCTTGTTTGTATTTTACAACACTGGTCATAGCTCTGTTGCTTCCAAAAACTGCTGCTCACATGATGCCACTATGCATAACCCTGTTTGCCCTTTTTCTCAACTCACTAAACTCATTTTATTGCTGTACAGGTGCTGGCAGTCTGGGACTGAAAAAGAATGCCCTCAAGAAACAGAATTAATCCTCAATCATCCTTCAAGAGCATCTTGAATCTTACCAGTTAAGGACTCCATGTTACAAGGCCTTGGATTAAAGTATACGTCCCAAGGGCGTACAGAAGCCAGAAAGCGGGCAGCGCTCAATGACCATGGATGAGAACAGTTTAAGAAGCATACCAAGGCTGTTATATAACCTATTAATTCAATGGCTTTACAGCATTTTCTGCTCTGCTGAGTGCAAATGAAAGGAAAAATTACCTATTCCAAGCCTATAAAACTTGCAATCCCTAAAAAGGGCTGGCAGAATCTATTCTGGGAGATATTGTTCACATAAGTGAGACAGACAGTTACTTTTCTGCTGAAAATACTAGCTGGAATGGAAACTGAGGAATAATTCTGTTCTTTCTGGAACAAAACTCCACTCAGCAATGACGAATTTTCATCCACCCTCTTTGTAAATTCTGCTCACTGCAAAATGAAACTCGCAGACAAAAACCCAACTTTTGTCACCAAGATTGACTTCAGGCTGGACTCCACTTCAGCAAAGGTGACATATTCCAAGTCTTTGGAGTTAGGGTCTGTCTCCATAGGAGGCTGAGAAATAATGTCAGTGGCAGTTTTGTTCGAAGCAAAGGAAAAGAACTTGGAATAAATACAGACAGGAACAAAACTGAACTCAAATGCTGTACTTGGATGATCACTAAGTCTTTCCTCGTTAGCATAAGAGATCATAAATTTCACTCAGCACCAGAAAGTTTGGGCTGAAAACTCAGCACAAAAAAAAAAAAAATTACATAGCAGCTAGTGTCAGGGACAACAGTAGAATGGGAGAGAAACAGAGCAGAACATACACCAAATATTGCATACTGATAGTGCAAACCCAAATAGATTCCAGAAAAAAAAAAATGTGGCATTAATAGTAATTTACAAGTATATAAAGAGAAGTCATTGATGTTGTATAAAAGAGAAAGTCCATGTAAAATAAAGAAAATATTTCAAGAAAAATTGCATTACCAAGCTTGTTTTCTATTGCTTTAACAATAGCATCTATAAATAAAGAAGAATGCACTTAATGGTATATGATATACATGCAATCTTCTCCAGGTATATGTATGGAGCATCTACTGATAGAAGCCCTAAACAAAAAAGTTAGTGGTTAATTAAAACCTAGGTGATCATGAAATCAACATTTAATGAAGTGCAGAGTTCACAATAGAATAGTTACTTAATAAATGAATACAGCTCAGAGAAGGCCAGTGTCAAATGACTTTATCCGAGATCATGCTTACTATGAGCAAAGAACAGCTTCAACCATAGGGGTTAGAATCAGCCAACAAGCTCGGGGCAGGGGGGGTAGTATACACATTTCATAGTGAATCTGCTTGTGGAAACACATGTTTATTATCAGTATATTTTGTACTTGTTCAGAACAAAACTTAAGAACATCCAGCCTCATACACTAGAATGAGCGCATTAAACACGTACTTCAGTGAAAATGTTTTATAGCTCCAGAAGTGAGATATAATACAAATTGAAGTCATGGTTAGGAGGCCCATCCTATAAAACAATAATAAATTAAGCAATATATAAACTTAATCATTAGATAATTTTACTTAAAGTTATCATTAGAAAGGCATCTTAGCATTAGTGATGATCTCTGTACCCTAGCAAGTGTGAGACCATTGCCAAGAGAAATCTTTTCTTTAATCTATTGTTAAAAACACCCTGTGGCTACTGAGCTAAGAAGAGCAGGATGTTCCTATGGCATTGAAAGCTGATATTTCTGGACTGGGGCCCTGGATTCTGGGTAGTTATGACCTTACTTGTGCAGCATGACTGGATTCCCCTGTGTCACAGCAGCTACATCCGACGTGGATGGGGTATTATCTTCTATTGCTAAGAGAAAAAGGGGTCAGGGCTCCACTCCCCTCCCCTCCCAGCACCCTCAGAGTACATAACCACATCTCACACAGCCAGCATTCTCAGAAGTTTGTTTCTGCAAGCTTATAACTGGTTAAAGAGAAGGGCCACCGAATCAATTGTCATGCACGCATTTTTCCAAGGGCATCTGTTTTCCAGTATCAAAGTAAACATACACAGAATGCTGACAGCCCCATACTGACTTCAGCTGGAAAAGCGCTGAAATGGCAGATAAACAATATTGACTGGAAAACTGTATACATCTGCTCTGTGCTCTTCGGGTCACCAGTTCGTCCAAGAGAAGTCCTTCAAACTGGAGTCAAATACCAGCTCACAGCATCAGAAGGACCCCAGCGCCCGCGTACAGTTTGAGCAATTGTCCTCCCATGTTTTTATTACGTGCATACACAGCAGATGAGAACACAATGAAAAAATAAGACAACAGCAATGAGTCCTTATTTATCAACCTGTTGGTCCTCATAAGATGCTGAATATGGAGATGTTGGTGTTCCAGGTGGGCAAGGCAGGGTGACAGCCATCCCTTCTGTATTGCTCACAGGGAGTTTTGCTGCAACTCCAACAAGATTTAAGTAACTCCTTTATTTAGAGCAGTACTGCAGCGCAGAGGCAACAGTGCCACAATTCAGGGACTTGCATACATTTGCACCTGCACCTGCTAAGCTAGGCTAATAAAAGGCTTCGTATTTCCCAGACAGGAGTTCACAGGTCACATCATGTGAGCAGACAGCTCCTCTATGACAGGAACCATCTCTGCAGCAAGGTCCAGGG